>CM046339.1:23848642-24340184 GCA_025403435.1 Artocarpus heterophyllus
CGAGCCGAGGATCTATCAATTTGTAGAATTTTCTTCTTTCCCCCAGATGTGGCCGAGCCCATTCTACGAGGTTATGTTCACCATTTGGTCGGTTTTTGTCCATCGATCTTCTGCCAGTCAACATTTCCAGTAAGACCACGCCAAAACTATAGACATCACTCCTCGATGTAAGATGTCCTGCCACAAAAAGCACGTGAATATACTGGGACTAGAATAACCGAAGTGATACATATAAAGAACAAGAAGAAAAAGAAACACTGCAATAAGTATTAAAAAACAATCTAAGCTATTCAATGAGGTCAAGAACTTGTTACTTATAAACTACTAATTATCAGGAATTCATAAGCCTACTATACATATTCTATTGTAGTATTGTTAAATACAAACAAAAAGCTATTAGAAAAAAAGGAAAACCCCTAGTATAAAATCTATAAAAGAAGTGTGCTTCACAAGCTTCGTGGCAGTTAAGAGATTGTTAAAGAAAACCACATGCAAGATCAGAATTTTAACAACGGTGGAACTGAACCGCGGTAAGCCACCCTAATCATGCATGACTGCATAGAGAAGTAGAAACTCCACGCCAGAAGATTTACAAGGGAAGGAGAAGGCATCAAAAATAAAAATTTCCACACTTACCAGTCATTACATATTCTGGCGCTGCATAACCATAAGTTCCCATAACACGGGTTGACACGTGGGTTTTATCACCTTCAGGAGCGTCTTTGGCAAGTCCAAAATCAGAGAGTTTGGCATTGTAATCCTGAAACAACACTAGTCAGAAAGATAATAGATACAATGGTCCACTTCCAAAAAAGGGAAGAGGATGAAATGGAAAATCTCGGATTTTTGTCAAAGACTTGGTCACATACTGCATCCAATAAGATGTTGGAGGTTTTGAAGTCACGATATATAACAGGTCTTTCTGCTTCCTCATGGAGGAAGGCAAGACCCTTTGCAGCACCTAATGCAATTTTCATCCTAATAGACCATGGAAGAGGCAAGGACCCTGCACAAACCATAATTGAGCATCGAACGTCAGGAAAGAATAAAGCATTTAGCAATGTTCGAGGATACTCTCAAGTCACAGCACATAGTTTCGAATGCGTATAGGCTTGCACTGGACATTATGTTGAGCACAATACCCATGTGCTTGTAAATTTTCTATGTACAGGCCATCACAGTAACATCACTCAGGTAGAAATTAATTCTTTTACCGTTCCACATCGAAATCAAATTTCCAAAACTTGTTCTGCAATATCTAGCAAGCAAGCAATACTAGTAATAATCCAAGTAAAAAACAATGAATTTGAGTGGTCCTATCCAAAACTCTTTAGCATAAGAAGTCACAAAATCCGTCAAAGGATTGACGAATAAAAATTGGGAAACTTGTAGGGATGGAAGTAACATACTCCTAAAGAGGTGGTTCTCCAAGCTTCCTCGAGGCATAAACTCATAGACAAGCAGCCTCTGATCATCTTCAATGCAATATCCTATAAGTTTAACTAAGTTGGGATGAACAAGGTCACCAAGGAAATTCACCTCAGCCTGTCACATCCAACGAGGAAAGAGTAAAAACCAATGATGATGAAAAGAAAATTTAAGATGGCAATAGTTCCTTTAGGAAGTAAAACAAAATAAGAAAAGTTACAAACCAGCCATTCTTTATGACCCTGAAGCCCATCGTGGTTGAGAGTTTTAACCGCAACTGTAAGCCCTGTTCCCGGTTTTACTGGAGCAGTTCCATTTTCTTCAATCCACCCCTTGAACACACAACCAAAACCACCTTCGCCAAGAAGACTCTCGGGTCTAAAGTTTCGAGTTGCCAACTTGAGATCATTAAATGTGAACTTCCGCAGTCGAGAAGCAACTTTAAGCTCCTCTTCTAGTTTTGATGTTGAAGAATTACTCTCCGCATTACTAGTGGTCGTAGATGAGACAATTGCAGCTGTTGGTTGATCTCTACTTGTGTCATTTGCTGATTTCGTTTCTAGAAATTCATTGAGAGAACAAGCATTTTAGATATAACCTGATAGAGAAGAATTAATCTGGTTCTACATCAGCCATTAAGCATACAAGGATTTAATTAGACAAAAGCACTCGAGAAAACATGTATACACATTACCAATTTGATAACATGCGATGCAAGGACAAAAGTCGAACTTCAACGAGGGGGACAAAATTATGACGTGTCGAACATAGTATCATAAATCAGAAAAGAAAAATCAACTATGCTACAACGTCATGTATTGCACACAGAAATCAAAACATCAATTTAAATGGCTTAGTTATAAGCTAAAATATAATTAACCAACAACTTATGTCTATGAAATTCTACACTTAAACTCCTTAACCAAGACGCAATCATTATCACAAACCTCTATCAGATAAACACAAAACTTCCTCTGTTGTACGAGTGTTTTGATTCGTGGCCACAATTTCTAACAATCTACCTAAATCGCCAACTTGTCACAAGCTTGAAGCCGTTTAGAGCACCTAATTTTTCCTCCAAATCTGGCATCACTGATTTTGCATGTCTGGTTTTGGCTATTTCAACTAACTTGTTTCCCCATCCTGCTCAAACATTATATGTTTTATATTTTCATTTCCTTCCCTTCTGGACGGTGAGAATTTGCCATTTATAACATAAATATACGGTCAAACAATTACTCTTGAAGTTGTGTTTTCATCTTTGCTTTTAGAGATGTTCTTAAAATTAAAGCTCAACAAGCAAGGTTCTCTTCCGTGGAAATTCAAGCTTTCATAAAAAATTTCCCCAATTTTTCAAAAATTTTCAAAGCTAAATTTTACTTGTCAACTATAATTATAGGCTCAAAAATATAAACTTCATCACAAGACTGGAGCTAAAACAGAAACACTCTAGCACACCAAGGCAATAATTTTAGTACGAAAATCAAACATAACTAGCAGAACCATAAACAAAACACAACCCATGAAGGGGAAAAAAAAACTTGTCACATAGAAAATAAAATAAAATAAAAAATTTACCATAGTGAGTGCTTGTTCCACTGATTGAGCTATCAACTTTGGATCTTGAAGAAATGCAGCTTCCAATAAACCTGAGCCTAACCCAACACCCAGTTTCTTCATCTTCCTCAGCTTCATCATCAGCTTTCTTCTTCTTCTCGCTTCCCTTTGATTTATACAAATCCCAAGACTCCACCTTACCATTCTCTGCACCAACTCCCATCTCACAAAAACCCTAAATTTATCAAACCCAAACCCAGATAACAAGACACCATCAAACCCACCAAAATCCCCAAATACCGACTTTCCCACCACACCCAATCACGCTTTTGTCCTCCCCATGAGTGAGAGAAGAGAGAGAGAAAGATCACAAAGAAATTCAAGGACTTTCCTCCAAAAACTCAAAAAAAAATTAAGGAAAAAAAAAAAGGAGAAGCCCAGTTGAGAGAAGAAGTAGATCACGCAAAGTAGATCACACTTGACTCCCCAAAAATAAAATTTGGAACAAAAAGTTCATGCATTTGATAAATAAAAAAAATGTTTGAGGGAAAAAAAAATTTTGAGCAGAGAGTACCGGATTTAACAGAAATAATGCACCGAATTGAAGTTGGACCAGAAATGTCTGCTCAAAGACACAGAAATCTCAGAAAATGGACTCTCTCACAAGCTGACCAGTTTAAAGATGGGTGAATAATTAATTCCGAAAAAAATATATATTTATACGTATACACGATATATAATAATGGTGAGAATTATCGATTCTCTCTCTCTGTTTTTGTTTTTTTTTTTTTTTGCTTTTTTTTTAATGGAATCGAAGACTAAGGAAAAAGCAAATTGAGCTGCCCGGAGAAAACGGGCAGCAGGGCAATGAGCTACCCGGGCTGCCCGAATGGGTACAAACGTAGGAAACAACGAGGGAGTCGATAACCCAAAACCCCTTCTTTCAAATTCTAGTGTCTTAAACTTTGTTTAATCAATGGCATTATAATATATCAATTAAAAAATTTAAAATAATATCTAATTAAATTGTATATATTTAACAAGTAAGAACAGTTTAGTTGATTTTAAGTTTTTTCATCTCAAACTATAGGTTAAAGGTTCAAGTCATATTTAATCTTACTCAAAAATAGTAGCATTTTTCTTCTTTTATATTGAAAAAATTATATATATTTTTTTAAATAATATGTCATAATATAATTAATTAAACATTAAATGAAACATAAAAAATTAGACAAAAAATTTTAGTCGGTACAAACTCTAACGAAAGATTCAAAGCTTTTATTTAATTTTAATATTAAAGATAGTATCTAACTAATAATTTTAAAATATATTATTTAAAAATTTAAACTAATATTTGATTGATTTTTAGCTTTTTTAATTAAATAAAGAGTCATAGTGTCTAACATCATTGGTTACAATTTAATTATATACTATCCATTAAGGAGTAAGAAGCGGGCACATAGGGCAGCCAGGATGGAAGTGGAAAAACGCGAAGAAATGTGGGCAGTCCGGGCAGCAGAGAGAAATAAGGGCGGGACCCACTCTGATGGTGACGTGTGTAGTTTGGGCGGCCGGAGGCTAAACCGCGCGTCAGATTGATATCATCTTAAAACTAAAAAATAAAATAAGATTTTGATAATCCATCCTTGCTGTACTGAACACTGTACATGCATCTCTCAAAATAATCTCTTTTTATATCTAATTAATTGATAATTACCCTAATAAACAACATTTAAAATTAGAAAACTTATAATCCAATTAATCGAAAATTAGATGGAGAATTTTGTGCACTAATTCTTATAATTATGTTAATAACAATGCATTTTATCACGCTGTAGTTCTAATTGGAGAGAATCACGTAATTGGACCAAAGTGAATAATGTTTTTAATTTGGGGATTAATAATGTTATTAATCTAATACTAATTCCCCAAAAAACTTGTAATTTTATATGGGTATTTTTTTTTTTTTTTGCTTTCTGTTAATGTGTTTATTGTTTGGTCACCTTTTTTTTTTTTATGTCGGAAGAGTCTATAATGATTGGTTGCAAAAGTTTGTAATTGGCTGTTGGTAAATTTGTGAGGCTTTTTAGGATTTATATAATGTCATAGAATCATTGTACATGCTTTACTCGGGGAAAAAGAAAAAATTGTCCATACAATAACATTCCAAAAAGAAACTTGCAGGAAAAAAGGAAAAAAAGGAATTATAAGAAGAAGGGGACAATTTTGTTTTGAGTCATTCCTAAAAAATAATACAAATAAATGTCGTGCAGACAAATTTGTTGGTGAATTTTTAAAACCATACTTTTCTAAAACAATCAATCACATAAACTTAAAATCACCTATATTATTTAAAATATAATTGATTTTACAGATCACCTTGTATCATCTTAATTGTGTGATTAGTTTTCATTTTTTTGTAAATTAAACTTGTTAATTATAATTGAGTACAAGTGTTTAGGAATGATGGTATGTTTCTCTCATTAGTCTCACTCAGTATACGTACAAGTCATGGGAGACATGATTGGTGTCTATATATACAATGTAATTAGTTAGTTTCTTAAAACAATCAAATCACCTAAATTAGGAATTTCACAATGAGATTGTTGTGCAAATAATTGGAGAGATTGATTGTTGTTAAAGTCACCACCGGTCCCTTTTTTTTCTTTTTTTTTTGAACCTAGGGTGAAAAATTTGATCTTTATACCTTGCGGTAAAGTTAGATATGAAATTAGTGTTAACTCATGATATTCTTGATAAAAATACAATTACGATAAAAAAAAATCAAAAAATGAGAAAATAAAAATAAACAGATAAAAGTTATTTATCCCAGAAGAAACAACAAAAGCACAACCTCATTTTGCGGGGAGTACATTAGATATAACAAGTACATTGAATGAATGCCACAACAAGTATTTGTTTAAGAGCTAGTTTGTTAGCATAAGTAACCAGATTTGACTTTTGTAAGTGGCAGCGTGCAACACAAAAGAATTGACTTCCATTATGCCAATTAATCATGCATATTAATTTACATATTTATTCAGATATCATAACATGCTCCTTCTAAACTAATTCGACTAAACAAATGTGCTAGTTTTTCTCCGTGATAATTTATTTCCAGCAACAAAAGCTCATAGTCTGAATAGAAAAATATATAGACACACATATTTATATATTATTGATTTGTTAATTAATTTATTTATTTATTTATGTATTTTCTCATGAGCTTCTTTTGTCAATGATGCTTATGAATGTCGTTTCAGATAGCTATAAATAAAAATAAAACTTGATGGTTGGTGAGAAACAGAACACCCCTATCAAAGGGCAACGATAAGAATTCCTTCTCCCAAGAAAAAAAAAAAAGAAGCAAAGGCATGATAATAATTTGACCACATTTATGAAGCTCATGACTCTTAATGAATCATTTATCAAAGCAAGCTTTGATGACATGGTCATCACTCTAGAAGACTTGATTGATTTACAGCTATTGGTCCAAAAATTCCCAATAGCTCATGCCCAAGCCTACACAAAACAGATTGGTCATTAATGGACCAGTGAATGTTGACTTTCCCAGCACTAAACAGAAGCAGCCATATAACAATGTTTGTAATCATTATTGGTCATCGCACAAAAACCTGAATCATAGAAAATGCATGATTTCTCTATCACAATGGAAGTCACAAGACTCAGATATCCATAGATCAGAGAGAAGGACTTCATGTTGCTGATAATTATGAATCAAGACGCTGAAAGTAACACGACTAAAAATGGAGAAATTTCATGCTTCTGTTGGTCAGTGTTACTGACCTTCTGCTTAACACATCAATTCTAACTCTCTAATTTGAGTTGCCTATAGTGTAAAACTATCAACAATTAGAGTATAAAGCAAAAAAGTAGCTACAATATAAAATTCACATCAGCTATAGTGTTTTAAACAAAAAATGATTCGAACTATTGATTTAAACTCTTCTCCTAAACACCCTTTTGAGTTTTACTCGTAAAAAATTAAATCCTAATAACAATAAAAACTTACTTCCTACACTAGTTTTTTTTTTTTTTTTTTTTTTTTTTTTTTTTTTTTTTGGGAATACTTCCCGCACTAGTTGGTGTCAAAAAAAATTAGTTCAAAAATTGGACAAATAACATTATTCAAAAGGGCAAACCGACAAATAGAAAAAAGAAGAAAGGAAATAAATGAAATTGTATACTTGCGGCACACGTAGTGTTGAAAAAAGAGAGGTTGAATAAAACCTGTATAAATCATCAGAAAGACGATTTTTTTTTTCTGTCCTTTTCAAGAGTAAACAAATGACTATATTCACACGCAGAGATTCATCTACAAACGATATAGTTCTTTCCCATTAAATGGGAACACAACAATTGCCATCCTCGAGCATTGTATGCAATAAAAAATCTAAGGCGATATATTAATGTCAATTTCAAACCCTGCTTGTCGCTTGACTCGAAGGAAGAATGTTGCCGAGAGCCGAATCGTTGACAACAAAATGATTCGCACCTCAGGTTTCTTCCATAGTTCAAGTGTGGTAAAATACAAATGTTCCAAATTGATTCATCTTAAACAATTGCTGTGGAAATGCTGGAAGTTGCATTTATCTTTAGCGAGTGCTCAGGGATATATGTTAGACCTGTTGGTACCAAAACCGAAACTTCAAAATTCTTGATATTTGTTCTGATTAGCAAAATGCAAATATGTCTCGAGGATATAAGGAATAAAGGGTTAATCTTTTTTACATCACCAATAGCAAAAGGTATTTTAAAATTAACACTGGTTGTGGTTATTTTCTCTTGTCACTGCCACGTGACTGTCACGTGACGTCAATAATTACCACAAGTAATTATAAAAGGCGCTATCATGACTGTAGGTAATTATTATTAGTCCAAGATTTAACATGACATTGACACAAGTGTTATAACCCTAAAAATGCTTCAGCCCTGAAAAATCATTTACCTTGTACAAACTATTTCTAGATAATAACACAAGCCCAAAGGTAAAGTTCAATCATACAATAATCGTCTGAAATTAGATGTGATACCACATAACTAACACCAAAGCTCAAGGAAGAAGTTTCATGCATTAGAAGTATAAAAGCCAACCTAGGTTGCAATTTAAAAAGTAGAACGAGGCCTTGGCATATTGATATGTCAATGATTAGCCCACGTGGAATAAGCAGAGACGGTACCTTTTTCCTTGACATCAATTTGTAAAGTGTCCAGTGTAATTATGCCATCAGTCAATGGAAGTAGCTCAAGCTTTATGGTGGACGCAGAATGAGAGGGAACACATCTGATGTGATACCATAGCACAATATTATAATTGACACACACGTCCATAACCACAGATAAGAAAAGACAAAAAGAAAATAGTAAATTACCCCAACGGCACTCTACTCTGTAGCCACAAGTGCGTGCAACCCAAGCCACCACTTGGAAGGACATCAGATAAGGAAGAACCCTGGTCATTAAAAGAAACTGATCGAGCTCCACCATTAGCGTTCTGTTTCTGATTTCCAGATGAAACAGGTGCTGAGCTCAGCCTGTGAATTGCAGGGGTTTGTTTCTCCCCGCTTATGCTTCCTGTAAATTCGGGAAAACCAATGAAGGGACTCATAGGTGAAGATGGTGAAGAATTCAATGAGACCACTGAGGGCGGTGAAGTAAAAGAAGCTGGGGCAAGAACCGTTAAAGTTAGATCTTCAGATGTCAAATTTGAAGCCTGAAGTGTTAAGACCTGATAAATTGCACCAAATGTATGTTATAGTTGAACTAGTTATAAAAGCACAAGTATACGAGGAAAACGCATGTGCAACATAAAGGATCTTTAACCTGAACAGGAAGTTGATAAACACCTCCATTGGCCCCATGTTGTCCTGAAATTTCAGATGCAACGGAGATCATAAGATCCCTTGAGATGCGTGGTCTCCAACTTGTTGGCTGCTTGAAAAACAATCTTGATTCTATAGAACACAAACAGTAACAGAAAAACATTAAGCCAAAAAAAATGATGAAGTAATTGAATAATAAGTTGAATTTCAGTAAAATACGTTACCAGTATAGTTGCACCGACATGAAACCATAATAGCATATTGACCAGCAGAAGAAACACTCTTTCCTTCAACAGTCTTCGGGGGAAGACGTAAACTTGACACAGCATTTACAGCTGGTAATTGTGATGATTGAGTACTTCTTTCACCAGTAGCCTTCATATTTTTCCACACAGACGTTGCTGGTTTAAGAATAAAAGAATGCTCTTCACCCCTCCTGCCACAATAATTTATAACGAGCTCAAAATGAATTTGCTAATCCCGAAGTTTCACTGAACAAGACAAAAATTGCTAATGCAAATCAATCCTTTAGGTTTGAGGCGAAACATAATCAACTTGAATTCGGGACAGCTATTCGAAATCTTAGTGAAAGACTGGATTTGTTATCTCATGTTTGCTTTTCGTGAAAAAATACCAATTGAAGCGGAGGGTTTCTTCAAACAACAAGGAGCTGGGTCAACTATTCAATCAAATGATATTGAGCATGTTTCCCATCTCTTCTCGAGAAACAAGTGGGCTATTTCTTTGCAAAATTGTGCTCAATTTCATATGTGGCAATTCTGCCAGTCTTTTCTTCCAAAACAACTCACTGCACATCTTAGCTGATAAAAGAGTGGGAAAAGGACAGAAATACCTAATCAAATTGAGAGGTCTCAATTCTCGCCCAATTCTAAAGGAGGCATTGGGTCTTTGCTCTACTTTTAACCTTAGTAAATATAGATTGAAAGTGGGACAAAAATGACAAAGTGAAGTAAGATATCTAGAGTCAACACCAACCTAAGGACTAGATTTGGCAAACTGTGGTCGTTTCCTGCTTCAATGCATGCAATTGGGAGATATAAAGGTTGTCCGCCTTTTGAAGCCTCCTCAAAAACAATTGTTATAGCATCTATATAAACCACAATATCTGGTGCATGTGCTGGTGAAACATTCTGCAGATAAAACATCAATAACTTAGAGCAGAAATTTGGAGACAAAAACAAAATGAAATATTCAACAACCTCATCAACTAAAAATGATGATAATAATACTATACCCATGAGCGACATAATAAGGGTTATTGTTAAACAATTTGACTTGATCAAGACCATGGTTCGCACCTTTATCTGGACACAGAGCAGGTCATCTGTATTGCAGTCAGCGGCAAAAGAATGAATTTCCACAGGTTGTATAATTTCCAGCTTTCTCCTCCACCTTCTTCCTGGCATATAGATGCCTTCTAATCCACAACAAACGGAAAATCTTTCTCGCTCCAATGACACACCTCTGAAAGATAAAAGTCCTTCAGAACTCGTCTTCTGACTCTTCCAAAGCTTTTGAGATGAATATTGATCCCAATCCTCAACATCAAAGCTTGGCTTAGAATTGATAGCTTTAACAGATGCAGGAGGTGGGGTATTATTTTGGGGTAGTGAAGACATGGAGTAGCTTCTAAAATGGCCAAAAGAGAAAAGCTGAGAACCAGATGAGGAAGTGAAATTGGGCTTTTGCGATGTGTTTCCAAATCCAGAGTTGGAAATCAAGGGAGGAGATAAGGGGTGAGCCGGTGGAGGAAGTGTGTTATCTAATGGAAGTAACCACTTTAACAGTTCTCCATATGGGTCCTGATCTGCAGATGCTACATTGCTCTCCCATTCGGAAGCCAAATCTTTCTCACGACATTTCTCCAATTGAAGAATTTCAATGACGGGGTCATTTAAAACATCAACGCCAACATTCACCTGTAAAAGCACCTGCATCCTTCCAAACAAGAAAATGCAATGAGAATCAGTTGTCAGAACAACTGGTTAACTTGGTCATACTACAAATGCATATAAGCATTCAAAGTGACAAGTATCCAAAAGACAAGGCATAAGGTAAACATTCAACAATGAATAATAAATAAAAAGCATTGCACTTGGACATAAATTCCTTGCAGTTTAAGTAAGAACACTCCATTACTAGTCTATCTCAAGGTCACAACTTACAATGCCAATAAGAATTTGAGTTTAATAGGGACAAAATTTCAGCCATCAACAGCTAGATACATCGATAGACATACAAGTGTCATAGATAGATAAGTTTTCCAAATAATATACAACAAATTCTTTTTCATTTCCTTTTTTTTATGCAAAAAAGTCCCCAAAAGATAATTACACTATTAACATCCTAGAAGTTTATTAACACATACCACTATGTCTCCATTGGGAAGAGAACAACATTTCACAGTACTTCTTGCTGCCCCACCAGCGATGGTAGGGTCAAAACTTCCTTTATCAATAATAACATTAAAGCGAGAAACATCTTTTGCAGTTTTTTGGGTTGCATTGGCAATAGAATTTTGACCATCCATTTCAGAATATTCTGACGATTCAGAAGACTGACTGGGAGCACTCTTGTTTGACCAAAGTGGTTCAGTAGATTCTGCAATTCTAACAAAATAATGGGACTTCTCAAATCTTTGTAATAGCATTTCTGTCTGTCTTCTGTGGTCTTCCATTCTAAAAAGTGATTCACCAGTAGAAACATAGTTTTTTGGATCAATATTCTCCTTCAACACATTTCCAGCATTCTTATCTATATCTTGACCAACAGGACTTGTTTCTACTTTTCCGTCTTCAAGGCTTCCTTTTGTTTTCTCTGGACTTTTCCCTATGCCATTTTTACTCATCAATGCCGCAACTTTAAATGGTGTTATGATTTCTTCATCTTGCTCACATGCTGCCAAGCATGCCAGTATGTGAACTTGTTCACCTGGATGAGAAAATAAAATCAGATCGCTCCTCTGAAAAATGCAATATGCTCTAAAATGAGAAGCACTCCAAGTACTTTAACACTAAAAGAAGGCAAAAACACAAGAAACAGTTACCAGGAAAAACAAAGGAGCGGTCCAAAGCGTGTAATGACTTTATATCCGGTGTGTTTTTCCAATCATCTGGGAGTTCCTCTATAAGATCATAAAAAGCATTAGATGCAACAAATTGTAGTTTTTTAAAACCATAAAAAGAGTTGTCCACCGCGTCAACTACTTTATGTCTGAAATATGATCAGAAATGCAAAAGAGGACTGTTCAGAAAGCTAAAGCGAACAGCCCAATTGATATGACATCAACTTTGGATTCCATTCGAAATCAAAATTAAAAAAAAAAAAAAAGGAACAGGTTTCACGCACTAAACACATATAGAGAAGCAAAAGAACTAGGCTGTTACTTTAGCATCTTCCAGATCCAGTCTTGAAGATAGTTCTTAGCATCACCATAACAATAACACCAGCTTCAGCTGTTGTTAAGCCATGGCAAGAATAAGCATATACAAAAAGTATTTTGCTACAGCTTTTTTTTTCCCCCTTTTCTCAAGAGAAGAG
Organism: Artocarpus heterophyllus; assembly: GCA_025403435.1. Lineage (NCBI taxonomy): Eukaryota > Viridiplantae > Streptophyta > Magnoliopsida > Rosales > Moraceae > Artocarpus > Artocarpus heterophyllus. The sequence continues at coordinate 23,861,032 of CM046339.1, forward strand.
TTTTCTTCTCCAAATAATACAATATTTGTGTGAGTGTACATGGTTAGAAAGCAAAAATGAGTAGTATGAGAATAATCCACAAAGACATGTTGGATATAGCAGAAAGGGCATACTGTAAGGAATAGTAATCCATCCTTCCTCTTCAGACACATCTGAATGCTTAGCTACGGTAGAAAAATTATTCTTTGCATCCGGATCCATGACACTAGCATTTTCACCTACAAAACCGTCATTTTCTCCGTCATTCAAATCAACTCTGGAATATTGTGGATATAGATCTTCGGCTATAAGAGACTCCAAAGATGCAGTAGGTTTTGGCACGTGACTTGTTGTCTCTGCGGGTGGTTCAGGAACAGACGCTGGTTCTGCGGTCACACTGTGCTGCGAAGATCGCATTAAGAAATTCATGGTAAATCGACACCTTCCGAGTGCAATGCGAATACGTTAATCTCCTTCCAACTAAAAAAAGTGAAAGAAATCAACCCATCTGAAAATGCCTGCATAGAACAAGAAACTCATTACCACTAGAAGTTCCTCCAATCGTACTATTCTACAACCAACCGGATATACACAAACCAAAATTGAAATAACCAATAGAAGAAGTAAGATTCAATCTTGATGCTAGTCTAAAACACCCCACTAATTCACAATTAATAGAGAATGTAATACAAGCGAAAGCTCCAACAAAAAAAATTGAAGGAATTTCCTTCAACGCACCAAAATCCATAATAATTACCTAAAATCTTACAAAGGATTCAACTTCCATGGAAAAATAAGCTAAAATACAAAAATGTAACCCAAAAAGAAAAAGAAAAAAAAATTATATGCTTCGTCTACTAAAGAACAGTCCCAGAATGAAAATTGAGATTCAAAAATTTCTAATTTTGCAAACACAACTATGAACAACTAACACAAATTCGGCATCGAATTGAGCGATTAACACACACAGCAAAAAGGAAAAAAAAATCTCAAACTCATGAGAGTTAAAAAATATCGAAAGCAGACAAAAGAAAAAAAAAAGACAAAAAGGAGAAAGAATTTCAACTTGGAAACCTCAAAATAAAAGAAATGCATCTATAAAACAATGAAATTACTCCAGAATTTTTCTTTTTTTGTAGATTAATGTATTGAAAATCGAGATGATTACGATTCATTAGCAGAAGTGTTGTGTGACCTAGTCGTGAAAATCATTCATTCTACGTTTGGTATTTTAGAAAGGAAAATATATTAATATAAATAAATAAATGAATGAATAACCTGATGATTGGAGATTGTGTTCACCGAAGGAGATCCAAACTTTGTCATTAAACAACCGGGAGTCGAAAAACTCTTCTCGCCGCTCTACGGCTTCGATTCCGATCTGAATTTCATCTGCTTTCCAGTCGCTGGCACTGGGCCTTGCAAATCTGATCGATCCAGGTTCCGTGACGGCCCAATAGCAAGGCTCACTGTTTGATTGCGACTCCAAAATCCTTATGACAGGGCCGAGGTTCGTAACCTTTTCACTTTGGTTAACTGTACATATAGCTTTTTTTATTTATAAAGCTAAAATATATCTCTAGCTTATAAATATTTTTTATATATTTTAACATATATATATATATATAAAGATAATAATGACATAGATAATAATATTATTAGTTTTAATTTATTTTTTAAAAACAATTAGAATATATGTATTTAATATTTCAAACAAATTATGATATTATTATATTTAAAAAAAATTCTCAAAAATTAGGTTCTTTATTGTTTAAATACAAATTAGTATCCGAAATAATATTTTAAAATTCCTTCAGCTAAAAGATAGAATTCTTTTTATGAAATCATGTTTTACTGACAAATTAGAATTATGATGTTATAATTAAATTAATGATATAGTATTTATTAAGTCTTTTTTTGTGTCTTACAAGTTATATAATTAATATATTATTAGATTAATAATATGTAATGATATTTATTTTTTAGAGACTTCAAGTGGTAATAAAATTTTTGTTTTTTCGGTGATAGGTAATTAAATTAATGAAATAGTATTTATTAAGTTTTTTTGTATGTCTTATAGGCTATATAATTAATATATCATTAAGTTAATGATACATAATCATAATATATTTAATGACATTTATTTTTTAAGATTTCAAATAATAATGATACTTCCTATTTAGAATGTGCTGATGTTATAAATTAGTAACACAAACAATATTACTTTAAGTTAATAATATTTGTTTTTTTATTGCCTCTTGTATTTTTTTTTTTAAATTCTAATGTAAGTAATTTAATGAAATGATTTTTTTTTTTGTTGTTTAAGTTGCATTGTAATTAATTAAGTGTATGTGTATATCTCTAATATCATTTTTTCCAACGACTTAACTATGAGAAAACTAAAGAGATTTGTTAAAAAATAAAAATAAATACACGATAAAATCTACTTAGAGAGTATTTTTAGATTATCAATATATATAATTTAAAAAAAAGAACATATAAGTGATATTTGTAAAACGAAGACAAATTTTAATTTACTTCATAAAAAAGAATCACATTAAGTAATTTTTACTTTCATTTTAGAAAAGTTGTAGTGGAGAGCTTTTTTCTTTTTTCCACTAGCAGAGAATGAAATATGGTCTATATGATTTTAATCAAACAAATGTTATAAAGTGAGCCTATAAGTTAGTAGTCTAGATTGTGGGTAATGACTAATATACTCAAGAAATAGGAAATAAAAAATAAGAAAAGATGAAAAAAGTCCTTTTTTCTCCGACTCTTGAGAGCTCTACACATTTGCCCTTTGTCTAATAGCAACCTTCCTCTTAGTTGTGGGTAATAACTAAGATACTCAAGATATAAAAAATATTAAAAATAGAGGGAAAAAAGTCCCTTCTTCTCTGACTCTGGGAGCTTTCTTCGATGAAGATATCGGCACATTAGCCCCTCTTCCAACATCAGCTTTCCTCAATGATGAGACTTAGATTTACAACAGAGGAAAACAAAATAAGATCTTTGTTGATGTTAGGAATGCTAAATTAGATCTCGCCCTTCTTCATCGTCATTGAGCTCCGATAGAAGAGGAAAATGAAATCAGATCTACATTATGTAAGTTGTTTCTATTTCATTCACAACAACTTAAAACATCAAAAACGGAAGCGAATTGGATCATGAAGTACCTCCGACCATTGACGACTGCTCTGCAATTCGGCCCGACACCGACGATGTTTCCACGCTATGTTTTTGGACTTTTTCTGAGCACTAACAATCCTCTCTTCATATGGTGTATACTTGTTAAAGGTATTATGTGCCTAGGGACCCAAAAATGACTTAAATAAACAACTATGGCTATCACATGGTTAACGACAGTTTTTGCCAAAAAAAGGCCATGCGTCCTATGCAGTTGATGGCAGTTATCAACGTTCAATTTGAACGTTCCACGTGGGCCATTCAAAATCCAACATTCTCCTACTTGGCTCATGCATCGTATCAACTATTACAATAAGAAACAAAATATATGAATCATGGCGATAGGTCCTCTATATTACGAGTATTTTCTTCCATGTATTACAATATATCTTGTCTCTCAAGATTTGCCCATGCAACTTAATGAATAAACCCTATGTTTATTCTAAGTCTAAGCTTTAGTAATATTTCTCAAAAATAAATTTGTGCACTTAACTGAAGTTGAAATGAGAAAAAATCATAAATACAGAGTTTCATTACAAGGGTACAATGAAATTATATAAGGGAACCAAGTCTTATTCTGTCTACATGATCCCTAAATTTTACTGGTGGTAGGCCTTTAGTCAAGGGATTAGTAATCATCAATTTAGTGCTAATGTACTCAATGGCCACTGCTTTATCCTTAATACGTTCCCTTATGGCTAGATACTTAATGTCGATATGTTTACTTCGACTACCGCTCTTGTTGTTTTTAGCCATAAGAACAACAGTTGAATTGTCACAAAATATTTTAAATGGCCTAGAAATAGAATCCACAATCCTAAGCTCATCAATGAAACTCTTGATCCATACACCATGCGAGGTAGCCTCAAAACAAGATACGAACTTGGCTTCCATAGTGGAAATAGCTGCCAAGGTCTGCTTGGCACTCCTCCATGAAACAGCTTCACCAGCTAGCATGAAAATGTATCCAAAAGTTGATTTGTATGAATCAATGTAGCAAGCAAAGTCAGAGTCAGAGTAGCCAATGACCTCCAAGTTGTCAGTCCGTCTATACACAAGCGTATAATCTTTGGTTCCTTGTAGGTACCTCATCACCTTCTTTATAACCTTCCAGAGGTCTGATCATGGATTACTCTGATATCTGCCTAATATTCTTACAGTGAATGCAATGTTAGGTCATATGTAAACCTGAACTGAACATACATAAGGCTTCCAACAGTTGAAGTATATGGAATGTTGCGTATATGTTTTCTTTCAAGGTCATTTTTCAGGCATTGATTCAAATTGAACATATCACCTTTCACAATAGGTGCTATACTTGGTGAACAATCCTTCATCTGAAATCTCTCCAAAACTTTGTTGATATAAATATCTTGACATAGACCCAAAATACTTTATATTTGTCTCTATGTATCTTAATGCCTATAACGAAGGATGCATCACCCATATTCTTCATTTCAAAACTTTTAGAAAAAAATTGTTTCACCTCATGTAGCATACCCTTGTGATTAATTGCAAGTAGAATGCCATCCACATATAGGACCAGGAAACAAATTTTACTCCCACTAACCTTCTGGTATATGCATTGATCTATGATATTTTCTATGAATCCAAATGAGGAGATCACATCATAGAATTTTAAATACCACTGACGGGAGGCTTGCTTCAACCCATATATGGATTTCTTAAGCTTTCACACCAATTGCTCACCATTACTAGAGGAGAATCCTTCTAGTTGTTTCATATAAACCTCTTCCTCTAGCTCACCATTGAGAAATGCTATTTTCACATCAATTTGTTGTAGCTCTCAGTCAAAATGAGCGACGAGTGCCATGATAATGCGGAGAGAATCTTTCTTATACACAAGAGAAATGATCTTCTTGTAGTCAATTCCTTCCTTCTCAGTGAACCCTTTGGCGACGAGTGATAACTCTAGTTTAGAGAGTTATTTGGCCACTTTTAATTAACGAATATTACTATGTTCTTAAGAAAAATTACATGAAACATCCAACTTTTTCATAAAAGCATGCTTTTATTGATGTAGGTTGAAGAAAGAAAGAAAACAAAACAAAAGGGAGCAAGAGCACAAGAAATCCGAGACCGGACTTTGCTGGTAGAGCTGAAGCGCCGCGGCGCCGCAGCGCCTAAGGAAAGTGCAAGAAAGCGTTTGGCAGAAACTCAGCGCCGCGGCACTGGGGAAGGAGCGCCGCGGCGTTACGGCGGAAAATAAGAAAAAAAACAGAGAAGAAGCGCCGCAGCGCTGGAAAAGAAGGGCCGCGGCGCCAGAGTGATACTGAACCACGATTTTTGGACGCAAAACAAGGGATTTGTTAACTTAAGAGTAGTATAAATAGAATAGTATTGGGTAGCTAGGTTATCAGTTAATTTTGGAGAGCGTTGTTTATTTTTTTAGGAGCCGTCAAGCATTCCGGAGTAAGAAGTGAGAGAATTGGTGACAGAATTTCTTGCTCTCTTAACTCTTGATGTTTGATTCAATTAAATTTTCAGATTTTATTTCTTTTTCAATTATGTTCTAATTTTCTTAGTTAGGGCTATGATGTAACCTAATCATGACGATGTGAATTTCATATTTATGCACCATAATTGATTTTATTCATGTGAGTTATGTGTTATTATGTTTAATGCTTTTAAATGATTAACTACCATTTAAATGATCTGATGTGCATGTTCAAAACTGAGAAGGGAGAATTATGCAAATGCTTCATCTAACATATAACCACGAATTAAATATGGATAGAGATATACCATATTATTTGTGTGGCTTCATCTGGAAAGTTCATGAATCCTAATGCATTCTGATTTATTTAAATTCACATAGAGATATAGTGAGTTAATAAACTGAGTAGGTTTGCTATACCTAGAGATAAGATAGTAAATAATTTAGGAATTTCTGTCATCACATGTGTATTATTGATTGGGTTGCATAATTTTATGAAATTCATATCTAGTGATTATGGTGAAATCAAATGCCTTAACGCCTTGTCTTATTGAAGTATCTTTTGAAATTGATTGCAATTTTTATTCTTAATTTAGTACTTTAGTTCAGTAATTTATTCAATCACAACCTCATATGATCAACTAGATAAACCTTAGAGTTAATCCAATTTTAGTACTTAGTTAGATTATTATACAACAGTCCCTGTAAGACGATACTCTTACTCACTATTGTATTACTTGATCGATAACGTGCACTTGCGTTAGTGAATTTTACCGAACAAGTTTTTGGCGCCGTTGCCGGGGACTACTTGTTTAATACTAATTAATATTAATACCGGATAACCCTTGATTTAATCTAGTTTCTTTTATTTTGTTCATTTTTAGGAGTGCGTTGGTGTATGAGAAGAACTAAACAAGGGGAACTTGTTAAGTTTGATCCAGAAATCGAGCGTACTTTCAAAAGACTGTTAAGAGAACAGAGAAATCGCACTAAGAAAATGGCGGATGCAGGTGAAGCTGAAAACCCTCGCCGACTTTTGAGAGATTATGCAGCACCAACTGTTCAAGGTGCCACTTCAAGCATTAGGAGGCCGGCTATTCAAGCAAACAACTTTGAGATCAAGCCATCTCTCATCCAAAAACAATCGGTGCAATTTAGTGGGCTACCTTGTGATGATCCAAACGCCCACATTGATGCATTTCTCGAAATCGGTGACACTATTAAATTTAATGGAGTGTCAGATGATGCAGTTAGACTGAGATTGTTCCCATTCTCGCTGAGGGATAAAGCCAAGAATTGGCTCACATCTCTTCCTGCAGGATCAATCACCACCTGGGATACTATGGCCCAAAAATTCCTCGGTAAGTTTTTCCCTGCAGCAAAATCTGCGAAAATGCGTAACGATATTACTAATTTTTTGCAGATGGACAATGAGTCGTTATATGAGGCCTGGGAAAGATTCAAGGAGCTGCTAAAGAGGTGCCCACATCATGGATTACCAGTCTGGATGCAGGTACAAACTTTTTACAATGGGTCTAGTGCAAGTATCCGGGCTACTATTGATGCAGCTGCAGGTGGGACATTAAATAATAAAACACCTGAGGAGGCTTTTGATCTAATAGAAGAGATGGCATCAAACAACTATCAGTGGCCTACTGAAAGGCTACAAACTAGGAGAACTGCAGGAGTTCATGAAGTGGATGCATTATCTGCACTCACAGCTCAGTTTGAAGCACTTAACAGAAAGATAGACCATATGAGTGCTTCAGCTATGAAAATTCAGAATGCCGTATGTGAATTTTTTGGTGGAGGACATGCCAGCAATGAATGCCAGGTAGGTAATAATTTTGCTCAACCTTCTAAAAATGCTAATTTTGTTGGAAATTTTAACAGGTCACAAAATAATCCCTATTCCAACACTTACAACCCAGGGTGGCAGAATCATCTGAATTTTTCATGGGGCAATCAAAATACGATGAGACCACCACCAGGATTCAAGCAACAGGAGGAGAAAAAGCCAAATCTGGAAGATATTGTTGCTAAGCTGGCGACCTCCACTCAAGATTTCATGAAGAGTACAGATGCAAGACTCCAGAATCAAGAGTCATCTATCAGAAATCTGGAAATGCAAATAGGACAGATGGCTAATATGATCTCAGGTAGACCACAGGGTTCTTTGCCAAGCAACACAGAAAAGAATCCTATTGAGAACATAAAGGCAATTACTTTGAGAAGTGGAAAACAATTGGGACAAGAGGATGCTAAACAGGAGGTCAACATTGAACAAGAAGAAGAGAGTAATGAGCAAGCCAAGGAGACATGCAAGAGCAAGCTTTTTCCTGATGATCCCAAGCCCTATGTGCCTCCCATTCCATTCCCTCAACGACTCCAGCAGCACAAATTAGATAAGCAATTTTCTAAATTTCTTGAGGTGTTTAAAAAATTGCATATTAACATTCCTTTTGCATATGCTTTAGCCCAGATGCCTAGCTATGCAAAATTCTTGAAGGAGATTTTGGCCAACAAAAGGAAGCTGGAGGATTATGAAACAGTAAAATTGAATGAGGAATGTTCAGCCATTCTGCAGAATAAATTGCCACCTAAACTAAAAGATCCAGGGAGTTTTACTATTCCTTGTACTATTGGTGACTCTTATTTCGAAAAAGCATTATGTGATTTAGGGGCTAGTATCAATTTAATGCCTTCTTCTGTTTTTAAGAAATTAGGTTTGGGAGAGGTTAAAGCAACCACGGTGTCACTTCAACTTGCAGATCGAACAATTAAGCACCCAAGAGGTATTGTGGAAGATGTACTAGTAAAGGTTGACAAGTTTATTTTTACTGCAGATTTCATTGTTCTAGAAATGGAGGAAGATCATGAGGTTCCACTCATTTTAGGCCGTCCTTTTCTAGCGACTGGAAGAACCTTGATAGATGTGCAACAAGGAAAATTAATTCTCATGGTTCAAGATGATCCTGTCACCTTTAATGTGTTTGAAGCAATGAAATATCCCTCAACTGATGATTCTTGCTTTAGAATTGACACTATTGATAAACTGGTATCTAAGATTTTTCAGGAAGATGTTTTCAAGGATCCGCTTGAAGCTTGTCTAACCCAATCTACTGGTACGGATCTTGAGAATGAGGAAATAAGGGAATATGTAAACTTTATGGAGGCAAATCCACCAATTCCGAGGCATAAGGCATTGCAACTTGAAGAAGTGGGACAGTCCATCACAAGGCCTAAGCCATCAATTGAAGAGCCTCCTATTCTTGAACTTAAACCCTTACCTTCTCATTTAAAATATGCATATTTAGATGGCAATTCCTCACTACCTGTAATTATTTCTTCTTCTTTGACAGATCTTATGGAGGAAAAACTACTTAGGGTGTTAAGAGAGCACAAAGGCGCAATTGGATGGAAGATTGCAGACATCAAGGGAATAAGCCCCTCCATTTGCATGCACAAAATTCTTATGGAGGAGAAATACAAGCCCACCATTCAACCCCAAAGGCGTCTGAATCCAAAAATGCAAGAAGTGGTGAAAGCTGAGGTTATCAAACTATTAGATGCCGGGATCATCTATCCTATATCTGATAGTTCATGGGTAAGTCCTGTGCAAGTTGTGCCGAAGAAAGGAGGTATGACTGTTCAAAAGAATGACAATAATGAGTTAATTCCAACTAGAACAGTTACTGGGTGGCGTGTTTGTATGGATTATAGGAAATTAAATGACGCCACTAGAAAATATCATTTTCCTTTACCATTTATTGATCAAATGTTGGAAAGACTTGCAGGACATCAATTCTATTGTTTTCTAGATGGATATTTAGGGTATAATCAAATCCCTATTGCACCCGAGGATCAAGAAAAGACCATGTTCACTTGTCCCTATGGCACTTTTGCATATAGAAGGATGCCATTTGGTCTTTGTAATGCACCGACAACTTTTCAGCGTTGTATGATGGCCATTTTTTCTGATATGGTTGAGAAATTCATTAAAATTTTTATGGATGACTTTTATGTTTTTGGCACATCATTCGATTTATGCTTAAATAATTTGGCATTGGTGTTACAAAGATGTGAGGAAACTAACCTTGTTTTGAATTGGGAAAAGTGTCATTTTATGGTGCAGGAAGGGATTGTGCTTGGACACAAAATCTCAAAAGACGGTATAGAAGTTGATAGAGCCAAAGTGGAGGTTATTGCAAAATTGCCTCCACCCACATCTGTCAAACTCGTTCGCGGATTCTTGGGGCATGCTGGATTTTATAGGCGATTTATAAAAGATTTTTCTAAAATTGCTAGACCTTTGTCTAACTTGTTGGTTAAAGATGCCCCGTTTGTGTTTTCTGATGAATGCTTGCAGGCCTTTAACACTTTGAAAGAAAAGCTCGTGTCGGCACCTATCATGGCAGCGCCTGATTGGGATTTACCTTTTAAGCTCATGTGTGATGCAAGTGATTCAGCAGTTGGGGCAGTGTTGGGCCAACGAAAGAACAAAATTTTTCAAACTATATATTACGCTAGTCGAACCTTGTCGGGAGCACAACTGAATTACACAACTATAGAAAAGGAACTTCTGGCGGTAGTTTTTGCTTTTGATAAATTTCATTCGTATTTGATTGGTTCAAAAGTAGTTGTTTACTCTGATCATTCTGCTCTGAAATACTTACTTGAAAAGAAGGAATCCAAGCCCAGGTTAATCAGGTGGATATTGTTGCTTCAAGAGTTTGATTTGGAGATAAAGGATAAAAAAAGGAACTGAGAACCTAGTTGCAGATCACTTATCTAGAATTCCCAATCATGATGAAGTGGGCAGCCCAATTCTGGAGGAATTCCCTGATGAGCAGGTATTCTCTATCAAATCCCCGAGAGTCCCCTAGTATGCTGATTTGGTAAATTTTTTAGCAAGTAATGTTCTACCCCCTAATTTGTCATATCAACAAAAGAAAAAATTCTTTTCTGATGTTAAACACTATTTTTGGGAAGACCCTTTCTTGTTTAAAATTTGTGCAGATCAGGTGATAAGAAGATGTGTTTCTGAGGACGAAATGGTAAGCATTTTACAACTTTGTCATGATGGGGAGGCTGGTGGTCATTTTAGTGGTTCTAAAACTGCTGCTAAAGTATTACAATCAGGTTTCTATTGGCCTACACTTTTTAAAGATGCACACTTCTATGTAGCCTCATGCGATCGATGTCAAAGAATGGGAAATATTTCTAGGAAAAATGAGATGCCTTTAAACAACATTATTGTGTGTGAACTATTTGATGTTTGGGGTATTGATTTCATGGGACCATTTCCACCTCCATTTGGGAATGAATGCATCTTAGTAGCCGTTGAGTACGTATCCAAGTGGGTAGAAGCAGCTGCTGTACCAACAAATGACACTAAGGTCGTGGTCAAATTTCTAAAAAAGAACATTTTTTCCCGATTTGGCACCCCTAGGGCAATCATAAGTGATCAAGGATCGCATTTCAGTAGTAAGCAATTTGAGGCACTTTTGGGAAAATATGGGGTTACACATAAGGTGGCACTAGCATATCATCCTCAGACTAGTGGTCAAGTGGAAATTTCAAATAGGGAAATCAAGAGGATTTTGGAGAAGACAGTAAATGCCTCTAGGAAGGATTGGTCTATTAAGTTAGATGATGCACTTTGGGCATATAGGACTGCATTCAAAACTCCCATCGGGATGTCCCATTTTAGGCTAGTTTTTGGAAAAGCATGTCACCTCCCAGTGGAACTAGAACATAAGGCTTATTGGGCAACTAAATGTTTGAATTTTGATGCGCAGTTGACAGGTGAGGCTAGGTTGTTGCAACTAAATGAGCTGGATGAATTTCGGCTCGATGCTTATGAGAATGCAAAGCTTTACAAGGAGAAAACGAAAAGATGGCATGATAAGCACATTCTCATAAAAGAATTTGCAGTTGGTCAACAGGTTTTGCTCTATAACTCTCGCCTTAAATTGTTTCCAAGTAAGCTGAAATCTAGGTGGTCAGGACCATTTACAGTAACACAAGTCTTTCCATCTGGAGTAATAAAGGTGGCACATGATACCAAAGGCAAATTTAAGGTCAATGGTCAGCGCTTGAAGCCCTACTTTGGAGGTGGAGTTAACAGGAATAAAACCACCATCGAATTACAAGCTCCTTCCAAGTGACATTGTGACCGTCTGGCTGAAGACAATAAAGCAAGCGCTTCTTGGGAGGCAACCCAAGCATTTCATTATTTATCACGTCAAAAATAAAATAAAAAATAAAATAAAAAATAAAAAATAAAATATAGATAATTTAGGTTATTTTTGTTTAACAATATCATTTTGTTTTGCAGGATTCGAAATCAATAAGGGAGCATCAGAAAAAAAATCTCTGGGTGAACTGTGTTTTTTATTTGGGCAAAATCCAAGCGCCGCAGCCCTCAATTGAGAGCGACGCGGCACTGTTTTGGAGAGTGAAAATATTCGTTGGCAGAGGGAAAGCGCCGCGGCGCTATAACACCAGCGCCGCGGCGCCATGAAAAAAAAAATGGCAGAACGCTAGCGCCGCAGCGCTGGAATTCCAGCGCCGCTGCGCTGTTTGTATAATTCTGAAAAAAAAAGGGGGGTCCGGCTTTAAACCTAACAATCCACTTTCCTTTCCCTCATTCTCACCATTCACTTTCTCTCTCTAAACTAAACTCCTCTCTCCCACTTCTTCTTCTCCTCCTTCTCTCTAGAAAACTTTGCCATCCTCATCCTCCAACGTTGTGGCTCCCATCTCCTTTCAGTTCGTCTTTCTCTTCAAGTAAAACTATTGATGTGGGAAAAGTAATCCAAGACAGTATTCTGAGAACTGCTATGGGTTCCACGACTGGTGGTTTGGGTCACTCTTCCCTCATCACACGCCTATGCATCGACGCCGGAGTCCCATTCGACCAAGAGGAAGAATTATTACAACCCATGAAAATCATTAACAGAAAGGTCGTGGGAAGCTTCAGAGACCAAGAAATACGCCCTCAGTTTCGGCAAGACACTGGTGCCTCCGCCTTGAGCCAACCCTCTCAGCCCGAACAAGTCACTCCCATAGCTCAACCGCCTGTTGTACCTGCCCCTGAGTTGCCAATTAGTGATCGCTTGCGTCATTTGGAATTGGGCCTAGAATATAATATTGCCATGACGCGGGCAATTGCTCGACACTTGGGCATGGATGAATCACAACTTCCACCTCCACCGCATTTTCCTGATCACCTTGAGCCTTAATTTCACTTCCCATTTTTATTTCATTATTTCGGTTTTCTTTTCATTCTCAATTTCTTAAGGTTTTTGTTTTGTTTGTTTTCCTTGTTGTCCAGATCACTTCTCGGAGTTCCCATGGTTGCACAAGTCCAATTGGTCTCATTTGTTACTCAGGGGGTTTCCTTACCTTTTCTTCTTTATTTTTACATTGAGGGCAATGCTCTATTTAGTTTGGAGGGGGGGGGGGGGGGGGGGGGGAACAAAATTTTTTGTTTGTTAAAACTTGTGTTAACCCTTTTTGAAACTTGAAGTGATACATTCCTGCATTGATGAATCTGGATATGATTGAATCCTTTATTTGGATGTCTTAAAATTCGTAGGAGGTGTGAATTTTTGTCTAAACGTGTGATGGATTTGTTGTTTAATTCTAATTCTGAATTTATGATCTATTTCTTGAGCACAAAAATCCTGAATTTTTGAATTGTGTGTATGTCCATGGATGTTCACCCATGTTTTAGAATTCATCTGATTTCCTCTCGAGGCGAAATCCTAGGCTACATCTGACTGAAAACATGATTTAGGCCATTTTTGGATCGTTTGAGCCATTCAAGCCAACCCTGGTTAAATATCCCTAGTCACCTTGTTGAGCCTTGATGCATTAACTGTTCTTTCTTTGTCATCCACATTTGTTAAACCAGCCAATCATTTTTACCTTGTCCCACATCCCGTAAACATGTTGATTTCTGAAGAAGGTAAGTGTATTTTGGGTGGTAGAATGGAGCAAGGGAATTGTTGAGTTGTTTCTTGAAGCATAGAAGTTTTTGAGCCTCACGTGGTATTAATTTTGCTATTTAAGGATCTTATTAGTTTTCATATGATTTTATTCAAAAAAAAAAGAAAAAAAAAGAAAGAAAGAAAAAAAAAACAACAACACAAAACCAGAAAAAAAAAAGAGAAAAGAAAAAAAAAGGATGAAACAACAACAGTGAGTGACTAAGAATATGAAAGTGCATAATTGAGTGTAGTTAAGGGCGATGGAGTAAGTTTGGGGATAGGGTCTAAATTGGTCAGAAGTTGGATGGTTTGAAGAAAATGGTAAATGTTGATCGTACAGTTGAAGTGGTTTGAGGGTATACAACCAAGAGTGATTCTAATTGGAGTCTAGAAATCAACATGGGAGGGGTGAATTTAGCCTAAAATTTACTTTTATCTTACCTCTAGCCCAGCCTGACGTTACAAGCTTAATAAAGCCCTAATGATTTTTAGTTGGATGACTAGCCTACATTAGTGGAGAAAGGAATGAAAGGTGAACCTATGAAACATGTTTCTTTGCACAACTCATCAAAGCTTCTCAGAGTAATGTGGATGTTACTGAACTGCATACAATTTGAAAAGAATGGATAACACACACACACGGGTCATGAAATTAGAATTAGTCTTAAATAGCAAATCGATCTCACTGTTTGGATGGAATTTGTTCTTTTCTATGAATTGTAAGATGGAAAAATTTTGGAGGACATCTTGAAGGATTTGTTGTTCCATGTTTGTGTTACTTCTTGATTTTGCTCGAGGACTAGCAAAAGTTAGTTTGGGGGGTTTTGATAACTCTAGTTTAGAGAGTTATTTGGCCACTTTTAATTAACGAATATTACTATGTTCTTAAGAAAAATTACATGAAACATCCAAATTTTTCATAAAAGCATGCTTTTATTGATGTAGGTTGAAGAAAGAAAGAAAACAAAACAAAAGGGAGCAAGAGCACAAGAAATCCGAGACCAGACTTTGTTGGCAGAGCTGAAGCGCCGCGGCGCCCAAGGAAAGTGCAAGAAAGCGTTTGGCAGAAACTCAGCGCCGCGGCACTGGGGAAGGAGCGCCGCGGCGTTACGGCAGAAAATAAGAAAAAAAACAGAGAAGAAGCGCCGCAGCGCTGGAAAAGAAGGGCCGCGGCGCCAGAGTGATACTGAACCACGATTTTTGGACGCAAAACAAGGGATTTGTTAACTTAAGAGTAGTATAAATAGAATAGTATTGGGTAGCTAGGTTATCAGTTAATTTTGGAGAGCGTTGTTTATTTTTTTAGGAGCCGTCAAGCATTCCGGAGTAAGAAGTGAGAGAATTGGTGACAGAATTTCTTGCTCTCTTAACTCTTGATGTTTGATTCAATTAAATTTTCAGATTTTATTTCTTTTTCAATTATGTTCTAATTTTCTTAGTTAGGGCTATGATGTAACCTAATCATGACGATGTGAATTTCATATTTATGCACCATAATTGATTTTATTCATGTGAGTTATGTGCTATTATGTTTAATGCTTTTAAATGATTAGCTACCATTTAAATGATCTGATGTGCATGTTCAAAACTGAGAAGGGAGAATTATGCAAATGCTTCATCTAACATATAACCATGAATTAAATATGGATAGAGATATACCATATTATTTATGTGGCTTCATCTGGAAAGTTCATGAATCCTAATGCATTCTGATTTATTTAAATTCACATAGAGATATAGTGAGTTAATAAACTGAATAGGTTTGCTATACCTAGAGATAGGATAGTAAATAATTTAGGAATTTCCGTCATCACATGTGTATTATTGATTGGGTTGCATAATTTTATGAAATTCATATCTAGTGATTATGGTGAAATCAAATGCCTTAACGCCTTGTCTTATTGAAGTATCTTTTGAAATTGATTGCAATTTTTATTCTTAATTTAGTACTTTAGTTCAGTAATTTATTCAATCACAACCTCATATGATCAACTAGATAAACCTTAGAGTTAATCCAATTTTAGTACTTAGTTAGATTATTATACAACAGTCCCTGTGAGACGATACTCTTACTCACTATTGTATTACTTGATCGATAACGTGCACTTGCGTTAGTGAATTTTACCGAACAACGAGTCTTGCCTTATATCTTTAAATGTTGCTCAATGAGTCTTTCTTCGTTTTATAGACCCATTAACACCTTATGGCCTTTGCACCATCAGGCAACTCAACAAGATCCTATACTCCATTAGATGCCATAAAATCCATCTCATCCTTCATAGCATCGTACCAAAGTTTCAATTTTTGGCAACTCATGGCTTATAAAAATGTTTTGGGATCATTTTTAGCTCCAATATTGTAGTCTGATTCTTGTAGATACACAACATAATCACTATAAATTGCCAATTTCCTCTCTCTAGTAGATCTTTTTAATATTGATCCAACATTTTTTTGAGAAATCTGTTGTTTAACTTGTTGCTCAACTGTTTCCGGTGGTTCTTGAGCAACTTGACCTTCTAGATTATTATCAGCAGTTTGTGAAACTTCAAGATTGGTTGCACAATACTTGGTTGAACTATAAAAGTGTTATGAACAATAATCAACCTATCACTTGATTTAGATGGTTGAGCTTCAGTATGATCTCTTTCAGAAATTATGTTCTGAAATTGATAGCTCTCATTAATCAAGTCGTTCTCAAGAAACTTGACGTTCCTTGATTCCACAATTCTAGTGCTGTGAGTTGGACAGTAGAATCTATATCCCTTGGACCTTTCGACATATACAACGAAATACCCGCTAATAGTCCTCGGATCTAACTTTTTCTCTTGTGGGTTATACACTCTTACTTTAGACGGGCATCCCCAAATGTGTATATGTCTCAAACTCGATTCCCAACCTTTCCATAACTCAAATGGCGTCTTTAGGACAGCTTTGGTCAGAACTCGGTTTAATATATATACAGCCGTCTTAAAAGCTTCAATCCACAAGGACTTAGGGAGATTTGAGCTATTCTGCATACTTCGTACCATGTCCATTAATGTTTGATTTCTTCTCTCTGCCACACCATTCTGATCCGGGGAACCAGGCATGGTGTATTGGGCAACTAGCCCATGCTCTTGAAGAAACTTCGCAAATGAACCTTAAGCTTGTCCATCCTCAGTGTATCTACCGTAATATTCTCTACTTCTATCCATCCTCACGATCTTAATTTGTTTGCCACATTGCTTCTTTACTTCAGCCTTGAAAACCTTAAAGGCATCCAATGTTTCGTCCTTTGTATAAAGCAAGTAGAGATACAGGTATCGTGAGCAATCATTTATGAAAGAGATGAAGTATTTCAAATCATATGAGTCTATGTCTGGACTACAAATATCTAAATGTATAATCTTTAATATTTTTGAGCTCCTCTTGGCACCTTTCTTATACTTGTTGGTTAGCTTTCCTTTAATACAACCCATATAATTATCGAAGTTAGTAAAATCTAAAGTACTAAGTACTCCGTCATTTACTAACCTCTTAATTCTCTCAATGGAGATATGTTCTAATCTCCGATGCCACAACATAGAGGAATCCTCAATTATAACACAGCGTTTCATGCCAAATTGAACATGCATAACAGTATAAAATGGTTCGTTTTGCAAATTAATTGAGAAAAGACCATTAGACAAGATACAATTCCCAACAAGATCATATTTATAAAATAAACTAAAGGATTTTTCTGAAAAAGTAAAAGAATATCCTAAAGGTACAAGTCTTGATATAGAAATTAAGTTCCTATAAAAGTTTAAAACATAAAATGTCTTATCCAATTCTAAAGTAAAACCATTGCCTAAAACTAAAGTGCATGTTCCTATAGCTTCCACATATAAACGCATCTTGTTTCCCGAAGAGATGCTTAGCTCACTTCCCACTGGCTTTCTTAGGTTTCGCACCCTGCAAGGTATTCATAATATGGATTGTAGATCCAAAATCAATCCACTATGTGTTATAAATAACATCAACTATATTAGATTCATTACAAACAAATGAGACTGGATTATCTTTCTTCTCAGGCCAATTTTGAAATTTTTCGCAATCCTTTTTTATGTGTCTATTATTTTTTACAGAAGAAACACTTGGATTATTTCTTAATGATAGCTTTGGAAGGTATTTTACATTTCCCCTTATCCTTGGCTTGATTCCGGTCCTGATTCTGATTTTTTCCCTTGGTCGTTGTTAGTGCAGTTTCATCCATTTCCATTATAAGCCGCCCTTCTTCTTGAGTACACATAGTCAGCAGTTAATTGATTGACCATTTGTCTTTATGTGTGTTGTAAGATATTTTAATAGGTCCATATGGCTTTGGAAGGGTGTTCAGAATGTAGTGCACCAAAAAATACTCAGACATATCCACCTCAAGATTCTTAAGTTGAGTTACTATGTCCCTCATCTCCATAATGTGCTCACGCACACCTCTCACACTTGTAAGCCTCAAGGATGAGAACCTCATGATTAGAGTGTTGGCAAGTACCTTATCTTAAGTTTCAAACTGCTTATCAATGGCCTTCAGTAATGTCCGGACCTTGTCATACTGTTTGACAGAACCACGTATGCCAGTAGACATCTTGATCTTTATGAACATGACACTAAGGCAATTAGATCACTCCCAATGTTCATAAAGAGCAATCTCATCCTGAGTGCTGGTTTTAGTAATTACGGGCTCGTCTTTCCTTATAGCATAATCAATGTCCATTCACCCCATGTAACAGATAATTCTCTCTTTCTAAACCTTATAGTTATCTTTTTTCAGTTCAGGGATATCATATCGAACATTAGAGAAATTTACAGGTTGTACGACTACATAATTAAAACAAACATGCTTATGATCCAAAATATTGAGACTAACAGATATAAATCATGATTTACTAATGTAAATCATGCATAAAATCATGAATCTAGTGACATAAAACTTACCTGTGGACTAAAGTTCTAATTCAATTATATTTATGTGACTGTATGATAAAACTATCAAATTATTTTCCCTTTTTTTAATTCCTATGGATAAATTAGAAAAAATAATATGATATTTTATCCTAATTAGTCATACCAATATAATAATAGTTCCTATAGGATAAAGTTTATTTATTAAGTATAACTAATTACAATAAATCTCCTTTAACTAAATGCAAAGCTTGACCAATTAATATATAATTTTGCATAATTAGAGGTGCTGTGGCTAAGCTCTAATTATTTAAAATCATATGGATAACTAAGATATTTAATTTTGTTCATAAAAATTATTCATGTGAAATTGCATATTCCGTAGGTAATATAAAAAATTATGAACAAAATCTAAATTTGTGCTAAACAACTTAACTTAATAATATGTATAATAAAACACAAAATTATACATATAACATTAAATTAGCACATCAATTATGCATAACAAATTTAGCACATAATAAAAAAAGTAATTTCAATATGCTAAAATTATTTAACGCAATATTGCATGCATAATAGGCAATGAATTATACATACAAAACAACATATAATTTTTAGCACATCAAAACAAAACCATGAAACAAGGTTTTTACTTAAATCCCAAATAAACAAATTTGGAAAAAATGTGCCTTAAAAAAATTTTTGTTTTTGTTTTTTTAATTTTTATGCCCCTTGAAATGACTTGTCGTTTTGGGCATTTAGCCCAAATGACCTGTCGTTTTAACCAAATGAAATGTGCCCCTTTGTATACAAAATGACTTGTCGTTTTTGCCAAGGAAGGCAAAAAACGACATGTCATTTTTTATGCAGGCTGAGTTTTTTAAAACAAAATGGTGCGTTGTTTTTCATTGTCTTCAACCTTGAGCTGGGTTTTCTTGACCCGGTTGCGACCCGGTTCAAACCCAGAAGGAAACCTTACGATTTCTAACTCTTTCGGACACCGTGTTTGACGTTTCAGATGATAGAATTCTTTGAAATCCAATATCTTAATGATTTCTAATTTTATTTAAAAACAAAATCCAAAACGAAAAACCCAATAATAAAAAAAATTTCCAACGGGTATATATATTCCAATAACAGCATGCACATATTCAAGGCAGTGGTAAGTTTTTGTGGCTCGGATACCAATTGTAAGTTGTTTCTATTTCATTAAAAACAACTTAAAACATCAAAAAGGGAAGCGAATTGGGTCATGAAGTACCTCTCGCCATTGACGACTACTTTGCAATTCGGCTCGACACAAACGATGTTTCCACGCAGTGTTTTTGGACTTTTTTTGTTCTAAGCACTAACAATCCTCCCTCTAGATGGTGTGTACTTGTTAAAGGAATTGTGTGCCCAGGGACCCAAAAATGACTTAAATAAACAACCGTTGCCATCACACAGTTAACGGCAGTTGCGTCTTGTGCAATTAATGGCAGTTATCAACATTCAATTTGAATGTTCCACGTGGGCCAATCAAGATCCAACACATTAATGTCAAAAAAGCAAAATCAAAGGGGCGAGCTCCAACAGTGGAGGAAAACAAAATTAAATCTTTGTTAGCGTCAGGCCTATTGAGGTTGTAAATGCTGGATATTATCGTCACCGTCAAGCTCTGATGGAGCTAGCTGTCTTTATCCCCCATCGACTGTAAATCTTCACTAGCCTCTCTCCGTCATTGGCTCTCGCCTTCCTTCTCCGCGATCGAACTCCACTGGCTGTGAAGACATCTTCGGTGGTTGGGTGAAATTGGGCTTGCTAATGGTTGGGTGTGACGGGGGTTGCTAGTTTCTTTTTTTTTTCAATTTTTTGATATTATATTTCAATATTTAAAATAATGGTTTTTTATTTGTTATATTAAGACTATAATTGGGTGTGGAATAGAATTTTAGACCCTCAATGACATTGAATCCCAACCTTTAGATTGTTCTCACCATAGAGCTTCCTTTTATTTTTTAATGTAAATCATATTCTATTAGGGAGCTTTCATAAATGTAATCTTTTAAGATTTTTTTTTTTATAAATATCATATATGATTATTTGTGGCATAACCTAGTATGTAATATGAATGATAGTATATCATAACATTTTTAAGTGAGACATGAATAAACATAACTATTAAAAATAGGCCATAACATGTAATTTTTTCTATTCTATAATTTTGAGTTGAATAACATATTTACATGATAAATAATAATTCTTTGTTTATAAATAAATGAATAAGTAAAAAGATAAATAAATTCTTTATGCTATAAATGAATTATTTATTATTATATATTTAAAAACATGTTTTTTACTTATAAGTCGTTTCAATAAATACCATTAAAAAATTCTCTCTCTTTTTCGTTCGTGGATAATTGTGGCATATTCATTCATGAGTTATGAGGAGTACAGACTAATAGGGTGTTTGGCTAGTGATGGGAACCGTTTTTACTGTAGCATGTACGAGCTTTATACTGTTACAACTTTTTCTTTTTACTGTAGCATGTGAGAGCTTTACACTTTTCATAACTCAATTTGTGGTGTGAACTATCCTTAGCCAAACACCCTCTAAATTTCAATCACATGTAGAGGACAATCGGGTGGAGTTCAATTTAAATAAAAAATATTTATATGTGCTACTTTTATATTTAAAGGACGACCTAAAAAATTAATATCCTTCTAAATTTGTGAAGATTTTAGATTCATTTATAGGTCATTTAGAAAATCAGTATAAATTAAAAAAGTCTAAGTTTGTACTACAAAAATTTAAATTTTATAAAAAAAAACATGGTAACAAAATAAGTTTAAGTCAATATTTTTTAATTTATATAAATCTTTAGGTAAATTGCTCAGGTAGTTCCTAAGATCCTAATTTTTCACGAAAACAAACATTTAGTCCCAATCTTTTTTCACTAAATCAATCATAACCTTTCAACCTAGTTGCTAAGAGATTATTTTAACGTTCAAACTATTAAGTTTGACTGTTAAAAATCGCTAGATATAATTTCTTAATTGAAATTATTAAATTACCCTTAAAATAATTGATACATTAAAAATTAATTTTAAAATTAAAACAAAAATAAATAAAAATAAAACAAACCCAAAAAAAACTACAAACCATATCGTTGTTATTCTCCAGAAAAAAAACCAGAAAAAAATAAAAAACCCAAATTAACCTCAAACCCAAATCCATCAACGTTTAACCCAAATTTCCTCTCTATCTAGGTTGTTTTCGATCCATCAAGTCGACGCCCCATAGGGCAAAGGTTAAAGGGCGGAGGGGCAACCGAAAAAGCCATGGAGGGAGGAACGATTGTGGGAGGCAGAGAAGGTGCCATGGGCGTGGGCATCCCAGTCCTAGTCATGGCAAAGGAGAAGATTGTCGGTGAAGCACTTGACGGAGACAGGCACAGAGGATGGTGGATTTGAGATTGAATGTGCTTTTAGGATAGGAGTTTAACAAAAATCATGAGATTTTTTCGATTTGATGAGAACATAAAAGATGTCAATTTTTTGATTTGATGTATGAGATTTTTTTCGTAAATTTTCAAGTATGAGCTCGATGGTGCCAGCGATATGTTACGCTTGGTTGATGGAGAAAAAAAGCAAGGAAAGAGGAAGGATGAGTGTGATGAATGTGAAGGAAGGACGATGTGGAAACTACAACAGTCTTCTTGACTTTTTCATTGTGTTGATCTCAACGTCGTGCCATTGCTATTCTCCAATGAGGTGATCTTCGTTTGTCCCTCACATTCTTTTGTTTCAAGTTGAAAAACTTTTGTGGTGTTGATTCTTGACATGGAAATGAATATGGAAAATATTATGGATATTTATCATAATATTGTGGTAAATATAGGCCTCGTTTGTTTTTGTTCTTAGAATTTTTGAAAATGTTTTTACATGTTTTGCGAGATAAAAATTTCAAAAATACTATCAGCATAATTCTCAAAAAATTTTATTTTTCAAAACAAAAACATTTTCAGCTATTTTAAAAACATTACCAAATGGCCCTGTAGGTTCTCAATTTCATTTATTTTTTTTCTTAGCTTTCCTTTTTTCCCCTTTTTCGTGGAGAAGTTCTATTTTTTTTAGGGGATGAATATCTAAGTTTGTAGTTTTTTTTTTTTTTGGGTTTGTTTTATTTTCTTAGATTTTTTAACTTATTGTTAAAATTTTAAAATTAATTTTTTAATGTATCAATTATTTGAAAGGTAGTTTAATAATTTCAATTAAAAAAGTAATATTCAGCAAATATTAGGTTTGACTGTCAAAATGGTCCTTTAGCAATTAAATTAAAAGGTTGGGATTGATTTAATAAAAAAAAAAGTTAGGGACTAAATGTTTACTTTCATGAAAGATTAGGGACTACCAAAACAATTTATCCTAAATCTTTTACAAAGGTGATTGTCCTGCCGGATGAGTCATGAATGTAACGTCTAGCTGGTCCTCTTTCCAAGAGATTTGTATAACATTGATACAAACAAGAGATTCATAAAACATGTATGTATAATTTCACTTTAGTATCCTGTTTTATATCGAAATATGAGTTCGATGTCTTATGTTTTGAAATATTTTATATCGGTACCTCAACCTTTTAGAAAATCTTTTTTAAGTTTGGGACATAAAAAAACGCATATTTAGTACTCAAAAAAATGCCTCTTGGTACTAAAAAATATTTTCTAAAAGGTTAAGGTGTCGATATAAAATATTTTAAAATATAACGTAACAAACTTATATTTTGGTATAACTTATGGTATTAATTTAAAATTTTCCCTAACATGTAAAATGTATTGCTTTCCTCTAAATTTGTCTAGTGCGATATTAAGTATGAAAGGCTAAGATAAGAGGTCGTAGACATTTTTTAAAAATGCAATTTTAATGGTCTGGCCGATACTAACGTTGTTGGAATATGTAATTTTGGTCTCTCTACTATCAATTTTCATATAGAAATAGAATGTATCACGAGGTTGTAAGAGAGATTAAATGGTATTAAAATGAAATATTTGAAAAAGAAAATCTCAGAGTAATAAAATAAATGTTGCTACAAAAAAGATAAAAGTAACATAAGAAATAGACTCCAAGTAATAGCACAAGTTTTGATAATGACGATGATAACAATAAAGTTTGTATAAGAGCCTATGGACCAGCCCAATATTTCACATTCATTACATCAACCATAGATAAACTGCCTAAAAGATAATATAGTATAAACCAAGAAAATAATAACTTCTGAAAACCATAATATATATTTGAAAGGAAAAACAAGGGAAAAAATAGACGTTTGGCTGACAATAAAAACCACTAGGCTGTAGAAGCCAAGCCATGTGGTTAGCAGTTTTAACCAAGTTTTTAACGGTGTATTTTTTTTTTATCATATGCTACCGTATCATTTAAACTCATTTTCAAATCGATCTAGATATTCTCTAAAACCCCATAATAACTTTAATTACAGTAAACATCAGTTTTTAAACTTAAAAATATCATGTTTCTAAAATTTTAAGGTAAATAATATACTTAAGGTGTAAATACGAATACGCTAGTTATATCGAATATTTTAAAACATGCTGTTTACATAAAAAAGAGTTTAAAAATATGTTATTGGCCTCTTTCCCAAAAATATATACCATAAAATTATAGCAGAGGCCATCATTACAATTTGTAATGACAGCTTATCTTAAACAAGAACAATTTTAGAAACGACGAGCAACTTTCCTCCAAACGACATTTACTTCTCCATAACGACACCATATCATAAAGGATTATTGAGTTTTTGAAAACGACAGAATATAATGCAAATGGAAATATTCAAAAGGATTACCTTTATGAAACCTTATTTTACTTTATCTATAATTTATAAAACGGTCAACATGTCCCAATGTATAAAAAAAACACAAAAATACTCCTTCCGTCTAATTCCATCTATTTACTTTAAGTTGAAAAAGGAAATTAATTATCAAACAGATAATAAAGATTTCAGTATGTAAAAACAAAAAGTTTTTGAAATATATTTTCAATTTTTTTAAACCCAGCTTTACCCAACTTCTTATTTTTTTTTTTAGTTTTTGATAAATTAGGTGTGAATTAACTCGTTAAACTTAAGATAGACTTGTTTAGTTTTCACCATTAAGTCTAAACCGAATGGACAAAAAAATTCTCAGTACTGAGAACTTTTAGAGGGTCTAGAATGTCCCAAACAAAATAGGAACAACATTTGAGGACAAAAGAGGGAAAAACTATGGGAATAACCTAAATGTAAAACTATCTTCTAAAGGAAGTAACTTCTTTTTGAGTGAATTAAAAAAATAACTTAAAAACTATAAATGATCATAAAATTGAAAAGTTTGTGGGAGGTATAAATGAAGAGAATTTTTATAATAGAGAAGACAACTTTATTTCACCAGTGGAGAATTGTATTTTAGCCGTCGAATTAAGATTTTAAAAGCCTAATCTATAATTGTCTATGTTTAAGATTTGCAGTACATGACACAAAATTGCTCGCAGTTGCAAATCATACATTTAAAAAGTTAACCCAAAGGTTAAAATACCATGATCCACCGATGGAAGAAAATTGTCTTCTCTACCATAAAAGTTCCCATAAATAAATATCTGATTTGATGAACGTCAATGAAAATATAACAATTGAAATCTATAGTTTTTTTTTTGTTTATATACTACCGAATATTCTACCAAAAAATTCCATATAAAACAAAAAAGGCGACCAAAATTCCCATAAAACAAAATATATTAAAAAAATTCAAGATTGCATGTAAAAACACAATGACTTTGAGAAACAATAAGAAATCTTAAAAGTAGACAAACTTTGAGAAATAGTAGGAGACCTTGAAAACGAAATTGTAAATGGATGGAAATTTATTGTAAATTTATTCTTCTTTTTTGCTCCGAACACAATAAAAACAAAACGTCTCCATTGAAAATGGAACAAAAAAGTTATAACATTTTAAACTTTTAAATTTTATAAAGTATGAGAGAGTGAGAGAAAAAAAAAAAGAAGAAAAGATAAGTTGAAACGGGGTTGGGTAAACTCAAATCATGCTTCAAATGTTTGTTCTCACACGCGTATTTTCATTGGATTTTTTGTTCAAATTGAGTTTTTTTTTTTTTTTAATTCAAATATGCTATCGAAACGGAAACAGAAGAGCTTTTTACAATGGACCATCTTTATAAGGGGACGATTCCGATGTAGTATGTTTCTTTACACTGCCAGTGTAGTACAATCTGAAAGTCTAAAGGCTGAAATTCAATCTCAATGAGGGTATATGTAGACTTTCCACATGAGATTTTAATCCAAATACAACTAAAAATAACAATATATATATATATATATATATATTATTTCAAACATTGAAAAATAATCAGTCAAAATATTGAAAAAAAAAAAAAAAAACCGTCGCCACCACCAATGGCCCACCCCTATCACGCCCAGTCACTGGCATGCCTAGCTTCGCCAACCGCCAATCCGTCTTTGTCGTCATCGACTACATAATTTTTCAAAAACAAAATCTAGAGAGAGATAAAATGTACAATTCTTTTCATGAAGTTCATAAATTTCAACGAACTAAGCAAAACAAATATTATGATCTCACTGGAATTAAAAATCAAACCACATAGGAAAAAAAAGTCAAACTAACTGAAAAAATAAAGAGTTTTCTCAAAATAAAAAAGGAATTAGTGAAATTTAATTCAACGATAAACCTAGAATTATTAGGATGTTTGGCAAAACATTTCGAATTCAAAAAATGAGTTCAAATATTATAGCATGTGAGATTTTTACAATATATTATACTTCTCCTTTCATATTGTAGCATGTGAAAGTTTTACACTGTGGATGGTTTAAACTGAGGATGAAATGGGAAGGATTTGTGATGGGGTAATCTTTTCGCAAACCCATCTTGCGAAGAAAAACAATCCCTATCTCTACCTCATCAACCCACATAAATTGACAAGAGATGGAGCAGAGTTCCCCATCACGGGTTCAAGGTACTCACGGTGCTTTATTTACCGATTAATTATTTTTATAATAAAATAATTAACAATTAATTAACACCTATATAAGATTTTAAGCTAAAAACAAAGAAAACTATATTTTTTATTTTTATAAATATCATGTAATATAACATTATACTTATCATATACATTGTAACGTATTATAAGTAATATATTTAATTAAAAAAATGATATAATTAAAAGGGGCGAGCAAACAAAGAATAGGGTAGGGGACCTTTAAATCCGCCCTTGTCTCGTAACTTGTGATGGGATAAATCTTTAACTCATTTACAACCCAAACTCGTTTAAAACCAGATTTTCCCCACCTATTTAGAAGGGTCCCCATGAGTAAATAAGTTTATAGATAAAATTATCATACTTAGCTCGAACCGTATTGCCAAACACCAAATATAAAAGAAACAACAAAATGAGTTTGTTGAAACTGACCTCGAATTTGGAAATTGTAGTGCTTCCAATTTAATTCCTCCCAGGAATATCAATTTCCACACTCTTATGCTTTGATTGGTATATAAGTGAAAAGTAGAGGGAAAGAAAACATTGAAAGTATTTTGAGATAGAAATTGATATAATAGGGTGTTTGGTTGAAAAGAAGTTAGAATGGAAAGGAAAAATGGGCGGAGCAAATAGCATGTAGATCCCACCAAAATTGATCTTTCCAAATATTAGTAGATTTTATAAGGGAAAAATTTGACAACAATGCAAAGAAAGCAAAGTTACCAATTTGTCCTTCTTTTCCATCAAAATTCTAAAAAAAAATTTGTGTGCCAAATTAAGGAAATAGCTAAATAATATTTAGGAAAAATAGTAATTGTATTAATAGTAGTTTTCTATTCCTTTAGTTTTTCTTTCAATACCAAATAAAAGAAGATAAAAACAATTTCTTTCCACCTTCACATACCAAACAAGTAAAGAAAAAATCAAAATCTTTCTTTTTTATACAAATTTCTTTCCTTTATAGTTTTCTCTTCCCTCCTATTTTCTTTCCTTTTTATCAAACTAAGCATTAGACTCTGACCTCACCTTCTCCAATTAATCACTGGTACACTAAACTTCATTTTTTTTCGTTCTCTAAACTTTCCCTGCCAGTACTATTTCTATCTATTGAAAAATTGTAGGTTTTGTTTTTTGTTTTTTGTTTTTTGTTTTTTTTTTCTTATTATTCTCTTTCTCTTTGCAAGATGGACGGGCCGACCCCTATAGAAATCAATTTTCTCCTCCTCCCTTTGCCAGAGCTTAACGACTATGACGACTGACTATTGTTACGTGGATGGTCTCGACGCCAATGGGGATATGATTTGCCGTCATCACAGAGGGAGTCCAGAAGTGAGAACTTTAGACTATAGTAACTTTTTTTATTGTAGTTGTTGAGAACTTTATACTATTTGTTTGTCAAAATCAATTGATAACCAAGTACCATATTTGAATATGTTACTTATTTCCAACAACCAAAAGTATTTGTTAAGTTGTGAGTTTGTAGCATCTTTTAGATCGTCATTTAAAGGTCTAATCGTTTGTTTCATACATTTGGTCAACTTTTTAGATTCAAATCTTTAGAATCCTTGAAATACATGTTTGTTTTTCCTAAAATTCAAATCAAATAAATATTTGAACATAAGTTTTCAGAGTTCTACTCCTCTTAAACTCTTTAGACTTGGATATATTTTGTTACATTAAAAACTGAAATTTTTTCTCCTATATTTGAGGAAAAAATTATTTCTTTATTTAATATTCGATTGAGACGATTCTTTTATTGCGTTCTTAATGAAGAGATAGATAAATCAAGATCTATATTGTATTTTTTTTAAGATCATGAACATTAAAATTTTGTTAAATTAATTAGCACAAATTCAAGTTCATTCCCTATTCAGATTAACACTAACATATCTCCAAACATCAAATTAGATAACAATTCAAATCACTTATTAAATTATACATTTCAAATTAAAATAATTTAGATTAATACAATTTGAATTCATTTAACAAACAAACCCTAATATGGGTACACCATTAGTGGGATAAAAACGATCTCCGCCACAAATTTTCTCCAATTTATGCACGTCTTTAAAAGTTAAAAAAGAATATATATATATATATATATATATATGTATATATCAAAATAAAAAAAAGTCCAAAAGTCCAAAACCACTGCCTAAAGTATTCAATCCTAGCCCACCACAATTAAATAACAAAATCACATCATACCAACAAAATCAACTTGAATAGGTGTGGCCAAAACAATAACCTTAAAATAATTCCGTTTGTATAAACTTAAATGAAATTGGACTAAAATTAATGTAAGATTCCATTTAGGGACATAATAATGGGGATTACTGTGGATAAGTGCTGAATTGTCCGTGTGACACGTATTCTAATAATAATAATAAAAAAAATTACAAAACAAAATATATCAGTTAAAAAGTCAGTCACATAAAGACAAAGCGCAGACCACGAGAGGCTGACGCGGATCGGATAAGAATCGGCGTCGGTTTTCTTGTTGGCTTGTGGCACTAAATGCTTCCGGACCAGTTGGTTATTGACAACACGTGTCCTGGAATGATTGGTATTATAGTTCTCAATGGCCCACCAATAGTACGATACGGACGCGTGTTTGGCACCTTGTTGTAGGCCCGGCAATAAAAAATTTGGGTAATGTGGGAAATATATTTTTATTTTAAAATTTCTTCTATTTCTTAGAAACTAGGAAAATATTATAAGAATCCTCTAAAAAAAATTAAGTCCCTTAAAAAAAAAGTGAATATATATTTTATACTTTGTTTGCTAATAATTTTTTTTGAAGGGGCCAATAAGGTCTTTTATTATGTTTTACTTTAAAATTTTTACATTTTTGAAGTGTTTAAAATATTTTTCACAAAATAATTTTTTCCATTGAGAAAGTGTGAGAAGTAAGAAGATTCAAAAAAATATTTTTCACAAAATAAATTTTTTCATTCAAAAAAGTGTAAAAATTAAGAAAATTCAAAAATATTGAAAAAAGTGTCATTTTTTGTTGCATGCGTATAGCAGAGAGAAAAATACAAAAAAGAGAATCTTAAAGTAGGTTTTACTATATTTAGATACAAATCTTATGTTTTGTTTTGTTTTGGTTTTTTTTTTCGGAGGTGGGGAGAACTTGAATAATATAATCAAAACTCAATTTGAGTTTTGCTTGAAATTGATATTATAGGTGTACCCATACATTAATTTGAGTTCAAATTTAAATTTTTGAATCGAATTCATATAACAAACGGCCTACTATAAACATTTAAAATAATTAGTTATAATTATAAATAGTATAAAATTTTCATATATTATAATGTAAAACTCTCATATAATACAGTAAAATAAAAAGTTACTATAGTATAAATTACTTATATATTACAATTCTTAGATTAAAACTATTGATTTTAACTATACTTTCAAATGACATCTAAATTTTTAAAATTAAAGAATGAACTGAATAAAATTACAAAAACATATTGTATTCAATTGGAAAAAGAAAGGAGCTAGCTTTTCTGGGCCAGAAATTTTTTTTACGTGACTCAGCACACACGAATGTTTTTGTTTTGAAACCTCTATTTGACAGTTGAGCCCCGTCAGTAAATAAAGCGCAAATCGGACCTACATTATAGGATTTTTGATAAACACTATTAAAATTAACTTTTTAATTTAAAATATTATAACAAATAAAAATTTTATATTATAAATTTTTTTTATTTTTTTATTATAACATATAAAAATTAACACGATAAAAAAGTTGGTTCTCAATTGGCTGCCAAACAGCCTAATAATTTTACATTTTTGAATTTTGATGTTTTTATAAAAGAGTTTTTGGAGGACTAGAATTGATGGGATGTGCCGTAACTCGTATGTGGTGTGAGGAAGGATCATGGGAATTTTCGTTCTTCGCTTTTATTCGTCAAATTATTATCCAAACTTTCCTCTGTTTCTATCAAAACTTTTAGTTACTTTCCAACTTTTTCTTAAGCAAAAAATTCGTTAATTTTGTTAGTTTGGTGAACAAAATTCCAGATTCATTGTCACTTTGATGAGCCATCGAAAACGAATGAAGGGCATTCCTCAACAATCGTGAGCTCCCAATCACAAGTTTCAAAAGATATTTTTCTCCTTTTTTTGTTCCAATAATTTCTCATTTTTATTTCTCATTCTTCCATGCTCGGAACTTTCTACTCAACTCGCTCGCTGTGTAAGATATTTTCTCTGTTCGTCTTCCTAGTTAAGAATCATAATTTTCTGGGAAATTTTCAGAATTTTCTTTCTTGTTGTTCTCGAGAACCAAACGTTGCCACATGGGATTGGGACTGATTCGCCTAACGAGCAGAGACAGAGATTACTACTATTCCCACATCAGTCGAATTGTAGGATCAAGGAGAAGAAGATGGAATCTCAACTGGCTCTGATCGAACAGTCGTTCAAAGAGTCTTACTCGCTATCGGCACGAGAAGCCCTAGACGAACTGTCCGATAATTTCACCATCACCGACCCCTGCATCTCCGGCCACCCGATCGTCTTCGCCAGCCAAGGGTTTCTGAAGATGACGGGGTACTCGAGTTCCGAGGTGGTCGGGAAGAACGGGAGGATCTTTCAGGGCCCGGCGACTTGCCGGAGGTCGGTCATGGAGGTTCGCGAGGCGGTTCGGGAGGAGAGGGGGATTCAGATAACGCTGTTGAATTATCGGAAAGACGGGACGCCGTTTTGGATGTTGTTTCACATGTGCCCTGTTTTCAGTAAGGAAGATGGGAGGGTGATCAACTTCGTGGCTGTTCAGGTTCCGATTTCGAGGAAATTGAGAAGGTTTCGGAGTGGGTTTGTTTGTGGAGGGAATGGAACAAATGGGGTTGACTGTTCTTTCGAGGAGATTAACGACGTAGTTTATGGGTCTTGTAGGAGGGAGGTTTGCTCGGATTCTTTGTTGGAAGTGGGCCGTGTTTTGGCTCTTGATTCTGATGTTAGAGGTTTGTTTTGATTGAAGTTTCTCATGTGGGTTTTGTTTGAAGTAATGATTGTTGGATTGTCCTACAGTTTGGGATGAGTTTTTAGCTCTTTTCTGGTGGTTGTTTGGTTGTGAATTTTTGTTCTTTTCAATGCTTATTTTGTTATGGAATGAGCTCTATGATTGCAATTAAGTTTGCTGGTGCTTTGGATTGAAATTCTTTCCATTTTTGCTTTGAGCTAGGGCTTTGGCCTTCCTTGGTAACACTTCTAATTTTATCTGTATCCTTCATTTCAGCTGTTTAGTAACCCAACCAGAGAGAGAGAGGTGTTACCAAGCAAGGTCATGTTTTATGTGAGGTGGATAAGAGGAATACTGTTTTTAGGAAGTTGATATTCGAATATGCCACTTCTTTAGAAAGGTTTTCGCTGAATTTACATATAAAAGTGATACGGTTGAATAACTAGACTTCATAAGTCGTAATGGGTTTAATTCACAATGGAAACGAGCCATTTACTTATTATTGTTCTTGCTTTTCCAATTAGGCATGCTACGGTGCTCTTGCTTGACGTTCCTTTTTTGCTTTGATATAGTAAATTTATAATATGTGTTTCATTGTCAATTCTGTGGTGAAATTTTTAGTTCTCTTTGGGTTTTCATTATGTGTAACACGCAGTATTGGAGATTGAAGAACCGTGTGAAGCAAGTGATGTAGAGAAGAGAAGAGTGGCTTCTGCCATTAACAACATTTTGTCTGTGCTAACTCACTATAGCGAGTCAACCGGAAGACGTGTGTGTGGAAAGAGATGCAGCTTATCTGGGGTGGGCCATCTAAGTTCATCCTTAACTATTTCTCTTGGTAGAATCAAACAAAGCTTTGTATTGTGAGTTATTGCAAATTTCTCATCTTTCCTAATTTAACCAAAGGTTTTTAGTTTTACAATAATAGCTGACGTCTTTGTAATATTGCGTTTGCTTTTGCTACATTGTAGGATTGATCCGCACTCACCAGACACGCCCATAGTTTACACGAGCGATGCCTTCTTAAAGTTGACAGGTGCTTAAAACCCACAACATCTATTTTACTTAAACATTTTGGGTAGACAAAGCAGGCTTTATATCAGTTGTTTACTTGTATAGGTTATACCAGGCATGACGTATTGGGTCGCAACTGTAGGTTTCTAAATGGGGCGGATACGGATTCCTTGACGTCGAATCAGGTAAAATATATTTCTTTTCCCAAATTAGAGTTCTTTTTAGCCTTGCTCTTTAGTTCGAAAACTTGATGGAACGGATGCTCTATTGATTTATGGTTGCATCTTTTTGCCTTTTTTTTTCTGCAGATAGAGGAAAGTATTCGAATGGAACAAGCATCCACAGTACGTATCTTGAGTTACAGGTTGGTTCTTATTGTCCGCTATGTCCCAAAGGCCTGCCTGCTCTTTGTTCATCTGAATTTAATGAAATATATTTCTTTTTCATTTCAGGAAGGATAAAAGTTCATTTTGGAATCTTCTTCGCTTATCACCCGTTCGTAATGCAACTGGCAAGGTAATGTTACATTTTTGTATCTTTCAATGTTGTTGTTTTCTCTCCTCAACTAAATAAATTAATACTTGACATGACTTTTGCTTGCTTCATAGTGAATCGTGTTGATATTCATTTTATTTTATCATGCGCTGGCCACTTCTCATGCTTCTAGATAGCCAGATTAGGATTGTTATGATTTGTTTTCAAGTCTCGCTCTAAAGCATCGCAGACATTCGGGCTTTACTTGCTATTGCAACCTTAGACAGGTTTATAGTCGTACATGGTTATGAAAAGTAATCGACAATGTTCCAACATTGACGATGAACTAACTTCTCCATATACTGCCTTGTGCCGTAAGATAACTTTCAAATGAAGTTGAAATTGGAGATGGCGTTCTTTTATTGTAAAGACAATGTTCTGAATCTCTTACCGTGTTTAATTTGTTTTATGAGTGGTCAGATAGCGTACTTGGTCGGTGTTCATATCGAAGAAGGGTGTACCAACCAGGACGGACATAGGCATGGATTGAGCCCTGAAATGAGGCAGCTTAGCACAGTAGGTGCTGTTAAGATTGCTGTGAGGAGTTCATCAATGGCTGCTGGCCCGTCCAAGCCTTAGCACCCTACGCTCTATCATCTGTCACTTTTTAAGGATTTAGTATTTTCATCTTGTAAGGATAGGAAATAGAAAACAGAAGAACTTTGGATTTATAAATGTTGCAAGGCCAGATTATTGTCAAAAGTACATATATGAAAGAAAAAAGCAATTGCCGTTGCAACTTAAATCCTCTTATTATTATGTATCTCTACCTAGGTGCATTTGAGGGTTTTTTTTTTTTTTTTTGAACATCTTGTTTTTAGAAGTTTATGAATGTTAATGGATCAATCAGAGATTCTGAGGGCGTCTATCTTTTTACTTTTTTTAAAATTTTTTTTTTTTTAACTTTCGCTTCAAAATTGCGAAGGAATGAAAAAAGTAAGATACTACGTTCATTTCCACTAAACGACATCCAAAAATTTAAGAAAAGAAGTGTCGTTTTTTACACAGCCTTGAAGTTAAGACAAACGCAATACTGGTTGTCATACGATAGCAAAATTTTATAGAAACGACGCACAATGTACTATCAAAAATGGCATGCCTAATTGTAGACGACAGTAAACTGGTTCACAACGACGTGTCAATTCTCTATATGAGCAACAAATGCATGTCGCTTAAAGAAAAACGACATCAAACTTTAACAGGCAAGCGATATGTCGTTGCTCATTTCAAATATCTTTTTCATTTTTTTCCCTCGAGTTTCACTATTAATTGCCTTAATTTGGAAGAATACAATAGCGCATAAAAGAACGGAAATTTAGTGGGTTTTAGGTTATTTGTTTCCTTTTTCTCTTTTCATGAAAAAACTCTCCACATCTCTTAAAAACATTAAAAACATTAAGTCTACGAGTATGTTTGGGAACACAATTAATACTAATAAGTTGGAACAAAAAGAACTTCTAATAAGTCGGGTGAGAGCAACATTTAGAACTTAACTAATAAGTTGACCAAATAAAGCTTAAAACGACCATAGTTGGGGACCAAATGGGCTAAAATCGTAACTCGGTGAAACATCACATAAAAGCACATAATAGAGCTTCTTCTTCTTTTTTCTTTTTTTTCTTTTTTTTCGCTGGCTCTACTTTGACTCTCCTCTGAATTGTCTCACGTGTAAGAATCCATTAAAACACTGAGCAAATTACACACACAAACACCCTTCAATATTCATTCAATCGCAGAACCAAAGAAAACACCAAGAAAGCAAAAATCCCACCGTCCATGGCGTCCAAGAACGCCTCTTTCTCACCCTCCATTTCCTTCCTCTTCTTCTTCTTCTTCTTTTCCCTTCTAACCTCGCTTCTCTCTCTATGCACTAGTCTTTCCTCGTCGTCGGACAGGGACGAAAACCTTCCGACGTCTTCCTCAACCGATAATGTCGACGACGGCGGGCACTGGATTCTCCTCCACTCGAGCATCGGAGTTTCGGCCATGCATATGCAGCTCCTCATGAACGGCAAGGTCGTCATCTTCGACGGCATCGAGGTGGGCCCCTCAAACCTCACCCTCCCTGACCACCAGTGCCTCCGCCTCGTCCTCTCCACCACCACAGCCGCCGCCGCCAATAACAACAACAACAACCGCCGCCGCGTCGTCGTCGACTGCACCGCCCACTCCGTCCTCTACGACGTCGCTTCGAACACCTACCGCCCCCTCACTCTCCGCACCAACACCTGGTGCTCCTCCGGCTCCGTCGCCCCCGACGGAACCCTAATCCAGTCCGGCGGCTACGGCGACGGCATCCGCAAGATCCGCACCTTCTCCCCCACCTGCATCCAAGACGAAAACGACATCATCGTTGCCGACGGTACTTCTTCCTCGTGCGACTGGAACGAACTCCCTACCACCAACCTGGCCGACCGGCGGTGGTACTCCTCCAGCCAGGTCTTGCCCGACGGCAGAATCATCGTCGTCGGAGGCCGCCAATCCTTCTCCTACGAGTTCTTTCCCAAGAATTCGCAAAACGACAGGTCGTTTTACCTGAAATTCCTTTACGAGACAATGGATCCTTACGAAGAGAACAATCTTTACCCGTTCTTGCACCTCTTGCCGGACGGAAACCTCTTCATCTTCGCCAACAACCGCTCTATCTCCTTCGACTACAGCCAAAACCAGGTCGTCAAGGAATTCCCGGTCATCCCCGGCGGTTACAAGCGGAGCTACCCGAGCACGGGATCGTCAGTGCTCCTCCCGCTAAGGCTTAGCGCCGGCGTGGCGGTCCCGGAGGCGGAGGTGATGATCTGTGGTGGCGCACCGGCCGGTGCTTTTATCATGTCCAACAAGGCTAGGGTTTTCTTGCCAGCGGCCAGGAGCTGCGGGAGGATTCGGGTCACCGATCATGACCCAAAATGGGCGATGGAGAACATGCCGATGTCACGTGTCATGCCGGACATGCTGATCCTCCCCACCGGCGACGTGATAATCATTAACGGCGCGGGTAATGGCACGGCGGGATGGAACGACGCCGTTAACCCGGTTCTCAACCCGGTTCTTTACCGGCCTTGGAGTCCGTACAGGCGGAGATTCTCCGTGCTGAACCCGACGGAGATCCCGAGGATGTACCACTCGTCGGCTGTGCTTCTGCCAAGTGGCGGGATATTAGTGGGCGGGAGCAACCCACACAGGAAGTACAACTTCACAGGGGAGCCCTTCCCGACGGAGCTGAGCTTGGAGGTTTACCAGCCTTACTACTTGGACACACGGTACGCTAGCATGCGGCCCTCGATCCTGACCGTTGAATCGAGCATGCAGATCGTGACGTACGGCCAGATGTTCTCGGTGACTTTCGTGCTGCCTCTGTACCGTCCGAATCCGGGGGTGTGGGTGGCGCTCGTGACGCCTTCGTTTTCGACGCACTCGTTCGCGATGAACCAGAGGATGCTGGTGCTGGACGTGGCTGGGATCGAGAGTCTGTCGACTGTGGCCTACAAGATCACGGCCCATGGCCCACCAACCAGCTCGGTGGCCCCACCTGGATATTACATGCTCTTTTTGGTCCACGCTGGAGTTCCCAGCGAAGGTGTTTGGGTCAGAGTACAGTGAGAACATGTTAGATATGTGGATACTAATTGAGAAGTTGATAATATTAGTTTGCTTTTTTTTTTTTGATAATTCTGAAATTCTTGGAAGTTTTGTAATACAAAACGTGCAGTAATTGCTTTAATTGTAGTAATATTGTAGAGCATATTTTGCAGTTCGAATTTGTTCTAGTTTTTGAGTCATTCTGCATGGCGATGTTGTTGTTTAATTGAGGTACAACTTCAGAAGACCAATGTGTTACTTTACATGATCTTTTATGAGTAAATTCAATTCAGTTTTTGAAAAAGAGTTTGTTTAAAAACGTTGTAGTATGTGAAAGTTTTATACTGTAATAGATTTTTATTTTTTACTTTAATATATAATATACAAGAGTTTTACATCATAACAGTTAAAACGCTTTATTTTCAACATATTTCTCAAACAAAATGATAGCTTGCTACTTTTTTGCCTAATAAGTGATGTATGCAGTCTCAAAAAGAAGGAAGAAAAAAAGTGTATATACATATATATATATATATATATCCAAATATTGACAAGTATAACCATATATGTATTTTAGTGAGCGGTGAACTTGTGAAAGATTAAGACTTATAGTTGTTTAGAAACAAAAACCATCTAAGAAAGATCAGCATATGCTATAGGTAACTGGGATTTCAATGCAAGCTGTGTTGTTTTCATGCAAGGGAAAGCGAGGTTAGTATAGTGTGAAAACAATATATCATTTAATTCCGCTTATCTTCGATAAAATTATGAGGTATTTCATGAGCCAGAGAAAAAAGATGGGAGGAGAGTCAAAGACAATATTATAAGTCTAATAGGACATTTGAAAGTGTAGTTGAAACTAAAAATGTTGATTTTAAAATTATAATATGTGAGAGCTTTACACTGTGTATTATTTTTTTAGCTGTTGAGAGCTTTACAATATAATGGTTCCAACCCATACACCAACGACATATAAAGACCTATTATAGTTTATTAGGGCTGCTAAGATGGTAAAAAAAAAAAAAAGAAAAAGAAAAAAGTCAGCCGGAGAAGAGGCAACTGCATTGCAGCGTCTTTATTACGTTTAAAGGGGAGGGAAAAAAAAAAAGGAGGAAAAGAAAACCGCATTGCAACAGTTAAAAGGAAAACGACAAAAAAAGATACTAATTAAATAGAACAAAATCCACTGTTAAACGACGAAGAACGGCAGCCATAACCAAGCTATGAACAACTTAACCTAAAAGTGGATGCCGAGTGGAAAACGACATTTACGGGAAAAATAACAAAAACGAAGAAATGACATTTTAATGGAGCTACATTAACGGTTAGAAGAACAACCAATCAACAAAATACATTAATCTTAAACTCGACAAAATTGGAAAACGACGAAAGCATAAGAAAACGACATCCAATCCCATAAACGAGAATGTAATCAATCACAAATAACAACACCTAAAAACGACATCCAAGGAAACATGAGAAGCCTTGTGAAAACAATGATAATTCAGGAAACCACATCAATAGTAAAACGAGAAAACAGTTATGCGGAAAGATATCATAGGGAATCCTAAACGACGGACGTAGAAAACAACAAAATTTAAGAAACTGCAGAAAATCCCAGGGGACGATGCCAATAGCTAAAACGACAATGCCATAAGTCCAAAAAAAGAATGACTATATACCATATAAGGGAAATTAGCCAGGAAAACCGCAGCGAGGAAAAAAATTGATCTTTGTAGAGCGGTCCATTCTCCATAAAAGATAGAAGTGGAGATGCGGGGTATCGATCCCCGTACCTCTCGCATGCTAAGCGAGCGCTCTACCATCTGAGCTACATCCCCATATGGTGGAAGTAGCCATTCTTCAATCTAATTTTTTTAAAAAATTGGGACAACTGATCGGCCACAACATCGTTAAACTCGAGGGTGCGGTACGCTTTGAAAGGGAACAGAATGAAGTCCTTAAACTGCTCGCCTAACTTATTTTTAATGGTCATTGGCATTTTGATTTGTTGTGTTATGTTATGTCCCAATATACTCTTGTAAAGTGAGAAGACACAAAGACAATTGATTTTTTTTTTTTCATTTTTTCCTGAAAATAGGAACCAATAACATATATCTAACCCAACAATGGGATTGGTTACAAAATGGGCACCGCAGATACACTTTTCCTGCTTTGATGATCCTATATCAAGAGGCACTACTTCAATCATTCAATATGTGACCTCCTTCATGTTGGAAGATTAATCTTGAAGCAGTATTTGGCACATTCCCATGTATTTACAGCCCCTCAAAAAGGTTGCCCCTTTAAATATGTGATGTGCTATTAAACCATGTTCATAGATTCAGCTATGTAATTTCTTTTAATAATTTTTTTTCTTTCTAATTTTCATTTCAGTTGTTTGGTTTTGTTGATCTGTATTTGTACCTAGTAGCCCAGAAAAGGTAGTGCAAGAAATTCAGTGCACTGAGTACACACATGAGCCAGTAGAACCTTTCTAGGTGGTAATAGTTTATGTTGCTTCCAGATAGCCATGGTTTGCGCTTGGAGCTTCCTGTGGCCTCATTGACAATGGAAACAATCACAGTGCTTAGATAGTAGCCCATGGCCAAAGAGGCCCAGGATAGAGATGTGGCCAAGGACCTCATGCTTGTTGGCGCTTCGGTGAAGAAGAATTCCAACAACCCCGCCAGGGTGAAAAGATCTGCCGAGCCAAGGAACAAGTACTGAAGTGCAATCCAGAAGAATGTGATGGGCAACGGATCGGTGGAGTCGAGTAGTCCTGAGCTTGTCGCCACTCTCTTCCTTTTGATCTCCACAAGCGCGGCCACTGCCATTGCGATGATGGAGAGGACTAGACCGATCCCGATTCGTTGGAGATGAGTGATTCCCATTTCGGACTTTGTTACTCTCCTGGCGAAGGGGACAATAAAGTAGTCGTAGACTGGCGCTAGGATCATGATGAACACGACAGGGAAAACGGGGAGGGAGGCCGGTGGAACCTTCAAGGAGCCTAGTTTGGTGTTCATGGTTTCAGCCTGTTGGACCGAGAATGTGGAGAGCTGAGCCAAGCAGCAGTTTAGCATTATTGTGCAGGCGAGTATGGGGAGGATTCTGAACACAACCTTGACTTCTTCTACTTGCTGGACACTGCACTCTAGAGCCGTGTGGTCCGGATTGTTTACTGCAGCTCTGTTGAGGAATTTCAGGCCTTTTGTTGGGGCTGATTCAGTGGACTCCTTTGCCTTGGCATTTTCTGCCACCACACTGCTGGTCATGGCGGAAGAAGAAGGGGTTCCCATGCTTGCAATGGCATTTCTTGGACTCTTTCTTATGCAAGTGTTCACCAATGCAGCAACTAAAACCTGCTTAGACAAAACACAGAATTTGTCTTAGCTATCATGAACGCATTATTGACACATGTCAAAATTCTGGAAAAAAAAAATACGTACAACTTTGAATTATTATTTTGTCTATTATAGTCTTTTGCATAAACTCACTGCTTTTCTCTGCTTCTTATGCACTCTGTTTTTAACCCTGTTTAAGTAATGCCACTGAATATGACGTAGCACAAAATGAATAAAATGACTCGGCCTGTGTTTGTTTCATAGGTTTAAACAAACAGTTTTGATTCAAATTTTATTTTAAAAAAAATTGTGAGAGAAAATATTGTGGTAAAAAAATTGCTCTAAAACATTTTGGTTCAAACTTATGAAACAAATACATGCTAAAAATAATGAGGCATAATCAACGTAAAAAAATGACCGGCTATTAACAAGATTTATGTGGCGCAAAATGAGAAATATAATGAAAATTGTTTCATAAAACATTGCAAAGCTAAAATATGACTCCTAACAAAAACAGTTTCATGACACATCTTGAAAGTAAAATATAACTTGTTTGAAGTAAAAAAGAAAATCTTTTCCCTGACCTTGAAAATGGTTGTGAACGGACTCCCAGAAGGTATTTTGTTCCGGTAAAGAGCGGATCCGGCAAGGAAGACGGGGATAGACAGCAATATGCTGAGAGTTGAGATACCAAAACCCCATTCCCACCCTTTGTTATCCTCAATCCACACCACCAGTGTCACCGCAATCAAGGCACCACACGAGAGGCAGAACACAAAGTAGTTGAAGAAGGTCGATCTCCGCTTCCGTCCCTGCGGCGTGCTCTCGTCGAACTGCTCAGCACCGTGCGACGGAAGCGACCCCTTTATGCCTCCAACACCAAGTGCAACCAGATACAATCCTATAAACAGCGTTGCAGCCTTGAGACCATGGACCTCTTTGCATGGCGCGTTGAAGGCGGCTCCATTGCATGGTGGTGGCTTGAGAGCGGCTGACCGGGCTTGCACTGTGAGTATGATTAGACCCTGTTGCCAATTTTTTCCAATTGAACTTAACTTGGTTAGGAGAATGTAATATAAAAGTGAGCAGTCTATCATGTCAAATTTACAGGACAAAGGAATATGCGACTCAAAAACTGACCACACCTGCTCCTATTTGGTTCGTAGATTTAAACCTGACAATTTTTTCTTTTGCAAAAATTTTAATTTCAATATAAAATAAATGGGCAGCAAGATATTTTTGAATTTAAAGTGGGCCCTGTATAGACAAATCCATTGCCTTGGAAAATTGGTCATGGCCCCACTCTTTTCCTTGTAAGGCGAACCATCAAAATGAAGAATGGAAAAAAATTCAAACCAGTTGGGCTCTGATCTTAAGTCTTGGACCTATCATCCTAACTGGAGGTATTAGACTTGGTATGAAAATATCGGAATGGGTTCCACTACAAACTAATAATGGTATGAAAAATGCTGAAGTAGTGTTTCCTCTAACTAGTGTGAGATTGCATATTTTTTCTTATGTCACAATTGGACCAAGTCCATTTGCTATATATATATCAACAATGTGAATATGCACTACTATAGAAGTACTGTAGCTTTCCAGAGTGGGACTAGATTTTTGTAGAAGGTCTATCAAATATTAAAACTCAAAGGGACCCATAAATTCTCTACTTTGTCACCATTCCTAAATTGTGGTACGGTGAATGAAAGCAACACTTCTTTACGTATTTTTCTTCCTTTTGGTGGCATGCGAATAAAATATAAGACAAAAAAAAAATTGCACAGATGCAACACCACAAGCCAAAAAAAAAAAAAAGTGGGTCAGCTAATAAGTTTAAGGCAGTACTAGAGGGGAAAAAAAGAAGAAAAGAGAAATGGTGGGTCGCAAATCCACGTGTTGAACCCCACTGGACTAATTTGCACCAAAATGGGACTTATTCGCCCTGTTTGTTTTTGTTCGTAGAATTTTAAAAATGTTATTGCATATTTTTTGAGGTAAAAATTTTAAAAACATTTTTAGTATAATTCTTAAAAAACTTTTATTTTTAAAACAAAAATATTTTCACATGTTTATGTTTCAAAAACAATACCAAACGGTCCTAATTGTGTTGCATTATCCCTGTAGACTGTCACTATACTTGAGAGGTGCTTGTGTCTGGTCCCTACTATGAGGAATATGCATGTAGAGTTCATTTCCTCTAATTTGATGGGCCTTTTTCTTTTGCTTTTTTCTTTTAATGAATCATTGGTTTATCAGAATAATAACCACATACACACGTGGTTCATTAAACATGAATCTACATGCAATAAAAAAAAAAAAAATTGCCTGCCTTGTATGGCTGTTACTCTCCAATAAGAAAACCACAAACAGGAAACAGTTAAATCTTCAAAAGTAGATTTGGTTAGTATTTACTATAGACCACTGAGATATACAGCTCATATCAGAGTTGGGATACCAATATTATCCCAATGCCACAACTAAAAAATAGTGGGAGGCCCGTCAAAGAAAGTCAATGCTATAAAACTCGAATTTTATTAATGTGTGATGCTGAATGTGGCTGGAATTCCTAATGTTGTTCACTAATTTTGGGCTCGGATCAGTCAATGTGGTAACGTGGAGGAATACTATTGGCTGAAAATTTTGAGGTCTTATCAAATGCTAAATAGATGAGACAAGATTTAAAAAAGGTTGAGGACGAATACAGCTTTCTATCGCCCTCTTGTTAAAATTGATAAGTCGAAGCTTCTCTTTGTCCTAACATGGAAACAAATATTGGGTCCTAACTCCCAAGTCACTGCTCTTAAACTGTTGACATTGCATGAGTAATGTGGATGGGGGCCCACATGACCAAACACCTAATCCAGTCTCTGTGCCATGATTTGGTACTGATTAAATCCTCTCCTTGATGGGTGATGACCCTTTTTTTTTACTATGTGCGTGTGACACATGTTGTGAAAATCATACAATAGAAATAAAGAATAAAAATATATAAAAAATTTACGTAAAAACTTAAAACGAAAAAAAAAACCACTGACAAAAAAGAAGAAAATCACTAAACTTGTAAAGATTACAATGAAAATGTTAGGGAGGTTAAAAATTCAATAATTATAAAACTCTAACGCAATACATCATATATATTGATATAAACAAAACTCTATGGATCTAAAAACAACGGTTTGTATCTCGAGAGCAGATGGTGAGATTAGTGGTGGACTATAAGATTGAGCCTATCGGTCTGATCCTTTTACTACCACTACAATTCTTATAAAAAATCTTATATTTATTTTTTATCATAATTATTACATCATAAAATTTTTTAGGTAGAACCAAGTTAAATATGGGTCACTATACCTTATCAACACAAAATATCTATGTTATTAGCCAACATAATTTTGTCTTTTTGTTGGATTGTAATCATGTCATCGGCAGCTAACATAAAGCCCAAGGTACTAACTTCCAAGAAAAGCCCACTTAAGTAATTCGAGTTGCTTCAGAATTCAATGATGGTGTAAAAGTATTAGAAGGCAGTTAGAAAGGCACACGTTTATCGGCACACCTGAAAACTCAGTTAGAAAGACGCTTGACAGGGTGGATCAAAATATTTTTACTCTAATATATAAAAAAAACTTTATATTGTAGTGATTTTTTTATTTTTACTATAACCGTAAGAGCTTTAGATTATTTATAACAAAAAAAATGATCTAAATTACAATCTATCAAACACTCTTTTTAATTTAAATTACAATCTGCCAAACACCCTTTTTAATTTAAGGAGAAAATATTGTATCAAAATTAGTATAAACCACAAACTGTGACTTAAACCTGACTCTTAACATCTTAACACCATCAAGCACGGCCAGAAAAACATATTAACGATATAAATGATGTAAGCCAATTTTTCAGTCCTTATCCTACACAATTATCTGTACAAATAAAAATTGTTATGTTAATTATTTTGTATAAAAATGACTATACTTGCAAGTATTCTTACAATTTCATACTAGTGTTCTCGATATCAGTGCTTTGTATTACCTTAAGCTGAGAACACAGTTTAAGTGAAATCCTTGTACTAATTTTTCATTGTTTTTACCATGTGCTCTTGCAAACCCAGATTAATGCAACGACGGATACTAAACATGATTTTGCCTGAAAAACATGACCCTGCTACAGGCCACGTGTACTCTAAATTCCTTTGCAAAATTCAAGAAAAACGTATATAGTACTAGTAGTAATAACAAAATTTTTTATTAATTTATTTTAACCAATCACACAACACACGCTGTAAAGTAATAAAACCCTCGGTAATAGAAACCCATTTCAAAA
This sequence comes from Artocarpus heterophyllus, assembly GCA_025403435.1. NCBI lineage: Eukaryota > Viridiplantae > Streptophyta > Magnoliopsida > Rosales > Moraceae > Artocarpus > Artocarpus heterophyllus. The sequence continues at coordinate 23,905,390 of CM046339.1, forward strand.
ACGGTGAATTTTTTTTTTTTTTTTAAAGATTTTTCAAAGTTTTAGAACCTATCTAGAACTTGTTCTGGCAAAACAGGCATGACCAAATTAAGAAAAGAGGAAGTTGACCAGCAAAAGAAAGCAGAATAGCATGAGTAAGAGAAAGATATATATATATATATATTTATAAATTAGTGATATGTTTAAAGATTTCAATTTTAATTTAATTTGATTACCAGAAACTCAACAACTGCACTTATCAGGTAGATCTGATAAGCAGTGAAAAAGGCATCGGATAGGAAACCTCCAAGAAGGGCCAGAAGAAAAGCCGTCCCCATGAAATTTGTGACATTGTTGGCCGATTTTGATGGAGATAAATGCATATATTCAGACATGTACAGCACCAAGTTGCTTGCATTTGCCAAATATGCCAAGTTCTCCATTACCTCCACCACTGCATGTGGATAAACATAAAGAAACAACTTGATATTGATTTAGAGATATAGATAGATCAGAAATTTGAGAGATGATAGCTCTCGCTTGGTATTGTTTATAGTGTTTTCGGAAATGATTTTACTTTTATATAAGTTTCAAATACACTTTCAGCACCATTTGTTAAATATTTTTATTCTTCAAAACAAAAGTATTTTTACTGATTTTGAAAGCATTATTTTGATAGTTAATTTAAGAGAAAAGAAGACGATTTTTGGGGGTTGTGAAAATTGTACGAACCCAATACAAAGGAAGCTGCAACCATGCCTCCATGGCGGCCTTTGAAAGCAGGTTTGTTTCTCCAGTCTACATAGCCCTCCCATCTGGTTGTCACCTGGTTTTCTTCTTCCTGTACCAATATAAAGAAAATAAAATAAAATAAAATGATATATTTTCATTAGCTAGAATAGGGGAAAAAAAACCATAGAGTTTTTCCCAATTAGGGAAAGGAAGAAAAAAGGGTCATAATGCTTAAGAGAGGAACAAGAACATAAAAAAGGAGAGGAAAAGAAGCAATATAGCTTGGAAAGAGGAACCCACCATTTGCTATCTCTCTTTCTCTTTCTCTAAGGCCTTTTTTGCTTTTCTTTTTTCAACTTTTGGTTAATTGGTTTAGATCCCCGGTGGAAGATGAGGGAAACTTTGAGTGGAGAGAAGGTTGTGTACCGGTGGTGGGAGATTTAAAGAGTGAGTGTAGAGAGAGAGAAAAAGACTAAAAAGGCCGTCTAAGGGAGAGAGAATGGTCTAGACCCTTGGAAAATGATTTTGATCCCTCTCATAATAAAATCTGTCAAAGTTTCCTACTCGGAATAATCCATTTATGTTTTCTATTTCTTGACTATATTATATGTATTCTATTTATTGACTATATTAAGACTAGCAGTACAGATTATGACATGACGATTCGACTTGAGCACAATATATATATATATATATTTTTTTTTTTACGGGTTAGGGGTCAAAAAAATTAACCACTGGTCATTTTATTATCAACCTAAAACTGACCTGTCTAAAAACAGACCGTGTTTAGGTCACCGCATAATCCTAAAATAACCTGTCTCACCCAGGATTAATTATTTAAATATTTTGAAATATTTTTCTTATTATCAAATATACTCATCGGATAAAACCCTAGCTCACTTAATCTTATAACAAGCTTCAAACTAAAAAGATTTCAACTCTTGAATAATAATAAGGTGATTTTAGCTTAATCACTTAAGACTTTTTTTATTTTGTTGGACTTGTTATTTTTTTATACTTGTTATTTTGTTAGATATTTTTAAAAATTTTAGGGCAAATTTTTGTTGTTGTAGTATGAAACTCATTCATTTTGAGGAAATTTGTTTTATGTTTGTTTTTATGTTATATTAGTGTAAATTTAAAGCTAAAAAAAGTCACAGGTTAGTGTGGGTTACTACGGGTCATTGGCGGGTTGTAGGTCATTGGCGTTCATGGGTTGTATAAGAAACAAGTTAGTACGGGTCGTGTTCATGTCAACCGTGTCAAAACAAGTTGTGTTAGTATTGAGATTTTTCAACCTGTTTGTATCATATATTGGGTTAGTGTCAAGCAAGTTTATATAAAAATTAGCCATCAATTTGACCGCTAACACAAATTGCTACCCCTAGACTATATATATGTACATATATCTTTTGTTTGGCATTACGATTAATTACAACATATTGCACATGGATAAAGAAAAAGGGTCTTTAATGAGAGATCAGGTTTCTACAGTAAAAAATTTTTGTTCAACAATGCAAGTTTTTTTCAAAACTTAGAAATAGGATTGGAACTCAATATCTTATGGCGTAATTAAATTTAAAATTATTAATAGATTATGTCTACAACCACAAACTATAATACGTATTTTTAAATATATAATCACATCGACTTCAAAAATCTATAAATTTTTACGACGAACGCTTTGGTGTTGTTTCTACTTGTTACAAATTAAAATGAGAGGGTATAATATAATATATGTTCAATACAAAATTGATTTTAAAGATATTCATAAAAATGAGAGACTTTAGAATTGTATAACAACAAGAAAAAAAGTAATTTATGATAAATTGTACATCTTTTAATTTATTGTTACGTATACCGGCCTACTTGGATCTTATTAAATTTGAGAATTTGAGGATAACGTTATTATTATTATGTACTTTACAGCGGATTCCAGTATGTATAGTGTGTAGTGTAAACCTATACAATAAACAAAAACAAATGAAAAAGATATTTCCCTGAAATGAGGGAAAGATATTAAATAATAGATAAAGATATTATACCTGCCACCGGGAAAAAAATAAATAGAAGAAAAAGAAAATGAAAAAATAAATATAGTAACACCCTTGTGTTGTTTGACTACGAAACCCCTTTATATTAAATGCAAAGGTGCTGATACCTTGCCTTCTTATTTATGGCATATATAGTTGCTAGGCTTTCACAAGGGTCATTATATTATTCTTGATATGTGTATATATACACAAACATGTACATACTATATATGTGTGTGTAAGCTTCGATCATCATCCAATTTCATTCTTCAGTAATGCTGTTACGTTATAATTTATACATATATATATATATATATATATATATATATAACAATCATATTCTCGAGTTACAATAATAATAACAATATAGTAGAGACCTTATTCAATCTCTAATATTTATTAATACACGCGTAACGACATGATCCATTAAATCAAGCTTGACTCATCAACTTGGAAGTCATTTTGGTGCATGACGATACATACATACATACATACATACAAATATATATAGTGTATACTAAAAATTACTAATGAAATTTTAAAAGAATGGAGAAATTTGGACCGTTGGATTGGTAAGATGAGACACAATGGGGGAATCCAAGTTGCACGAGGGAGTGGAGCTTTGCAAGATTTGGTACGCAAAAGATAGCGTTAAAAATGCATATAAAAATGTTTTTAAAAGTAATAGTCTTTGTATGATTGAAAGTTGAGTCAAATTATGGCTTTTTAAGAACATACCCACCATCCTCCACTAATTATACCACCCTACGTAGCTTCTTCTTGGCTAGTGGTACGACCACGGACTTTTCTCAGAAGGTACCCTGGAACATGAAAAATATTCCAAGAAAATTTGCTACTAATTCCTTGAGAGCATGGGATTTTTTTAATAATTTATTATTATATTTGTATACATATATTTTAATTGTTGGATTGTAATTGGTTTCATAATATAGTATGTCTTGTTGATTTGCTACTTGGGATTTATATTATATATATGTTGGTCATGTAGATATTTGGACTAGATGTTTGAATTATAAGCTTTAAAACCAGTCAAAGAGGAGGGTGGGTTGGTATTTTAAATATATATATGCACATAGGATAATGTTGTTATGTAATATATTGATATTTTTAATTGTACTGATTATTCCTTTTTAATGTCAAGTTGATATGAATTCAAAAGAATCAATCTTTCTTCTTTTTTTTTTTTTTTTGGTTAAGAAATTGATACATTTTATTTTTGTCATCCAATTAATGTGTGGATAGCAGGAATATGTAGAGGAACATTTTATTCCTAAGTTGTTCTTAAATGATGATTTTATTCTCCACTTTTGGTGTCTGTTTTAAATTTCAATAAAGAAACATGCGACTAACTATATTATAATCTTATCCCTAATATATATTGCTTATAAAGATCGCAGGAATTTCAAATGTGGTTTGGTAAAGTTTAATTCCTGGATTGAGAAATCCATATATCCCAATCTTGGCATTGCTTTCTTTGTTTTAAATTTCAATGTTCATTGTATGAGTTTCTTTCTCTTTGGCAAAAAGCCAAGATCTTTACCATCTAGAACATCTATTGCAACATTGCCAACCACTAGTAATTATTACATTGAAGCGCTTCAAATGATCCATGTAAAAAGGGAAAAAAAGTCACTTGGATTTCTTCTTGGATTATCTTAGTGAAAAATGTTGACCGTGCCGGCTAGATGAATTGACAAAGTTACTTGTAATTTTCAGAGGAAAAATAAGATATCTAACTACAATATTGCTATAAAGTCTAGATTAGTTGTATTTTCGTCGTATATAAATCATATATTTACCCTTTGAAATTTCAAACTAGCAGGACCGTTATTTTGTAAGAAAATATATGTGTAGCTATATTTTTTGGACGAAATGAAAGAGAAAAATATATATGGTAGTTCATTTATTATAATTAGGATCAAAGATAATTAGTATTGTATTTATTGTGTGAAATATATGTTATCTCATTTTTTCTTTGTAAAGTTAAAAAGGATTGAAAAATGGTAGGCACTATGAATTTATTAATTACTTCTTTACCTTGCATTCCCACTCTACCAAATAACTACATATTTTCTTTTGTTCTAAAAAATATCCCTTTCAATTTTTTTTCCTCTCCTTTTCCACTCTACTAAACATTTATAGATTGTGTTTGGTAAGAGGAAAAGAAAAAAAAAAAAAAGAGAGAGGAGAAAATGTATGTAAAAAAGTGAAAGAAAGAAGGAATGTCTTTTATTGTATTTTAATCTTTTCATATTGAGATATGCTCAAATTAAGGGCTGTTTAATAGATTTGAAACTATCATTCAATAAATTCCCACTTCTTCCCCCCCTAATAACCAATCCTAGGTTAAAAATTCTCTCATCCCTATCTACTTCATTTCTTCTTCCTATTAAACAAACTAATCTAGGTAATAAAAGTAAATAAAATTTTACTTTGGTGGAGGAGTTCAAAATGCCAAATCAAGAGGGGCAAATCTTAAATTTGAGAATTTTTTTTTAATCCAAACACAGTCGGAATTTTTTGTTCTAAACATGAATTTATATGGCATGTTTGATTCAAATTGAATTGTATGAGTTCAGACCTGGGAATCGAACAAACATGAAGCATTAAGCCACTTGTGTTCTCAACAAAAGAGCCAAAAAAGAGGGCAAAAGACTAATTCGTTTACGCCAAAGTCTAGATGAGTTTATTATTCTCGTCTAATATAAATCACATGTCTTTGAAATCAAGTCGGATTCCTCTTATAGCTAGAAGGGATCAACCAATCAAGTGATTAGCAGCAAATGATAGATTAGACTACTTCGGTTCAAAAGCTTGTGACAACAATTTATTCAACATGCAGCCTACCAGAAGCTGCCACATAATGCGTACAAAAAAGGTCACTACCAATTAAATTAGACATCGTTGAATTGAAGTATCATTAGCTTTTTTTTTTTTTTGGGAAGCTTTTAAATGAAATTCAAGAATTAACAATGAATGTTCAATCCCCTCAAAGAAAAAATGTTCTTATATATAATTGAAAAAAAAAATGAATGTTCAGCTGCAACTGAACATTCATTTTTATTTATTTATTTATTTGGGTTATTTATTTATTTTTCTGATTAAACAATAGGTAATATGATCAGTTCAAAACATGCCAAAGTGATCATAGCGATAATGCTATACATGAAGGGGAAATGATGTTGTGACGACTTTTGTAAATACATTGAGAAATGAGATTTTGATATATATGTTTTTTTTTTTTTAATTTATTTTGAATTGAAAAGTAGGGGACGATCGAGCTCAAAATCTCAACTTTAAGATGAGTATGTGGAGCACAAAAAATTAATATTCTGAAAATAAATTACTTGTTAAAGTTGGAAAGAGAGAACGATTAATTGTGAATCTCAAATACATGCAAATGGATTAACTTCGTTACTGCACATCAACTTTGACTTCAAATTAAGTAAACAAGGTTTAATAGCTATATCTGCTTAAGTGGAAGGTCTAGAATTGAAAATTGACGAATTAGAAGAATTAAATAAACAGAATTATTGAGGAAGATGATACTAACTTCTTATGCAACGTGGAAGCCACATATCAGAATCAAGTACAAGAGCTAGCTATATCATATACCTACATATAATACCTTGATGAACTCCTCCATTCTGTCTTGCTTAGGAAAAGTGAGAGACTAATTTAAAAGCAATAAAAATTTTTAGGTATAGTTCATTGTCATTTGTCAACAGTCTTCTTTTAATTTTTTTTTTCAAATCTCAGCTCACCACAAAAAAAAAAAAAAAAAAGATAAAAGAAGTCTATATTCTTAAATTGTGGAGTATGAATTCATCCTTACTTCTGAGTATTATTGTCTTATGCGGAAACATTGTGCAAATTTCACATACACTTACAAGTTTAATTGTCATAGTTATTCCTATATATTGAGAGGATACCTGATTTAGAGTTATTTAAAATGGTTAAAAAAAACACGGAGTTGTGAAGTGTGCGGTTTTCTCTTATAACTTATTTTTTACCATAGTTATTTTTTGCAAAAAGTATATGTAAACGTAATTCTTATATTAAAAATCAACATTATCAACATCGTGAGTTTTTGTTTGTTTAATTTTCTTATGTGATTTTATTACTCTCGATAATATACAAGTAAAACCTTTAATTTATTTTATGTTTGACAAATGAGTTTAAAGTCAAGAGTTGAACTATTTATAGTGTAAAATTCTCATATGCTAAGTGTAAAATAAAAATATAATACTTAAGCTCAAACTCAATTTTCAAAAACCATATTAATCTATGCGATCCAGTATGCAAGGTTTACTCGCCTTCTTTTTTAGCATAGAAGCCTAAAAGGCAAATAAATGTCGGTAGTAAAAAGATACTCAAGTAATACTCTTTGCAGTATTCTGATCCCTCTTTTATTTTCTGTTCTTTTGCTTTTCCATAATTTCTCTTCCTTGAACCGATAAACTCCAAAAAATAAAAAAAAATATGAAAATAAAACTATAGACAATAATAATAAAAATTGGTTCGTCCAGAAAAATTAATAAAAATAAAAAATGGGACCCAGATCAAATTTAATAGCCTTCGAATGATAGGTACATAAAAATTACGGATGACAAGGCTCTGAGTACGTAAGAAAGCGATCGAAGGAAGAAAGTCTACGCTTTTCTCGTGCGGCTTTCGCTCCTGCAGAATACACGAGGAACCACGGTTACATATGAAAATCATACGACACACAAAAAATTAATTAGATATAATAATTTTGTCCTTTTTTTAACTTACCAAAATAATCCCATTTAGAACTCGAAACAAATACAAATGAACCCGAAACAAACCTAACCCATTTGGTATTGTTTTGAGAGTTTTTAGAAATATTTTTACATGTTTTTTAAAGTAAAAATTTTCAAAAAAACTCTAAACAAATTCCAAAAAAATTAGTTTTCTTATGACACTACTATATATAAAATGTATATATGGAATACTAATATATACGACAGGAACATCAATTATACCTCAAGGAACTTTTCAACTTGATTACTCGGAAGTCGGAACAGTGTGTCTAACCAGTTTTTGATGACTGTGTAAAGTTTTCCTTAAAAAAGAAAATAAAAACGAAGCGTGACAATGGTACTATTGCATTATCGCTTTTTTTTTTTTTTTTTTTTGGTGAGGGACATGAATACTATTTTCATCTCTCAGAGTCTTATATGGTAACAAATGTTTTAAGCGTATAATATTTAATTTCTGAGCCTTATATGGTAACAGATTTAAAAGCCTATAATATTTATATTTTCAAAAGACGAAAATTTTTGCTATAAATGGCATAAATAATATTCATATGACGAATTTTTAAACGTTAGATCATATCAAAATCAAACCGTATGCAAAGTCAAACGACAACAGTGCACAATTCTTAAAAGGTTTTCTTTTTTTTTTTTTATATTCTTTTTTTCACCATGTGCTTGAATTGTGGGTGTGAAAGGTTAAAACAAGATCATAAATTGTGAAGAGGCAGGTGTTGAAGTGCCCATCCAATCGTGTTGCATGGTTTTGAGGAGAGGGTGGGGCTGTCGTCTTGTCATTTGGTTCTGTTTCAGCCGACGCCGTTTTAGCAATCCCATGTGAACTCGCCCAAGAGGCCTCCTTAAGTCTAAAAAAAAAAAAAACCAAAACCAAAAAGAAAAAAGAAGAAAAAAAAAAAACCTTTGCCCACAGTTTTAAGGCACCTTTGTGACAATGAGATCTGGCCAACAGAATCCATTTCTGTGTGAGATTAAAAAAAAGTAAATGAATAAATGGAACAAGCGGAGGATTTTTAAAGCATTGGTTTCAGTATAGATGCCATTCATTTCTTTTGGCTGACGAGTATTTACTTATTTATCTTCTAAAGGTGGAAAAGATATATAGTGAAATAAATACCACTTCTAATCATAAAAAAAGAAAATATCTCTCTCTCTCTCCCCCTTTTTGTGTAATAATTTTTCCACTTTCAAGTCAAATTAATCTAGTCATTTGCTTATTGATAAAAGCTTAATTATTTTTGGTTTACCAATAATACAGGTATCACGAGAATACCTCTTTCACTTTAGGTTTATCTAGAATCAAATATTAGCTTTTGCTCTCTTCTAGAAGTTTACATCATTATCTCATAATCTATACCCAGCATGTTTGCTAAGTAAATGATCATCAACAAATAATAGAGATAATTGATTTTTCTTTTTTTTTAGTGTTTGCTAAACTTTAAAATCTAAATCTTATCAAGAGAATTACTAAAAACTGCTGATAAATAAATTTAGCATTTGTTTATTTTCACGAGGAATCAATACTAAATGGATGTAACAATTGGTATTCATTTTGCTGATTCCGTATATTGTGTGGACCACCAAACTATACATGATCATAGGTAAATACATGATTAAATGATAAACGGGAATACCCATCTTTTTTCTTTTACACTCTTGAGAAAAATGGCGAAAAAATAGGTAATCCAAGGTACCAAATTGGAATTTTATTAACATACATAAAAAGTTAAGAGTTGCCATAAAGACTTAGAATCAAACAAGTTGATGGAAATCAAAAGATGCCAAAGCAGAGGCCAGGAAGTCAAGGGCATAGAACTAACTAAGATGAAACATCCTAATATTAAGATTGGGCAAAAAGCCAAAAAAAAAAAAAGAAGAAAAAAAATGGGTAAGAGGCACAGTGAATGTAGTTCAGCTAAATGAATGATAGCTAAAGATTGATGGAATGGCTTGTCATATATTCTCAATTTATGTGGCCAGTAATCAAACATACTGGGACCCACTAAAGTAATCCTTCCTAATTTCTTTCATTATTTCTTGCTTTCTTAGGTGAATCCCTTGTCAAGTTTCCAAGCGTGAAAAAACATACTCATATTGTCATGGCAATTGGCAAATCACCAAACACACAGATTCTTATTCCCTTAGTAAAGCCAAAAATGGCATCTTGGGTGACAGAATAATAGAATAATATATAGCAGCCTGAATGGCCGTTTTGCTATCTTCAGCAGCCAGCACAAGTTCTCCAAATTCTATATTACGTACAGTAAATATATATACATATACATCAAGTTGCTTACTGGGTCAATTTTGATATTTGCTATGTTTCTTTTTTTAATAAAATAAAAAGCTTTCAAAAAAAAATATTAAACTAAAATAAGAATCGGTGCTTTTCAAGAATGTGGAATTGTCATAATTTGTTAAGGATTGGACCCAAAGAAAGTACATGAACCATATTCTCCAATTTACTTGTCATAATTTGTTAAGGATTGGATCCAAAGAAGGTACATGAACCATATTCTCCAATTTACATCAACTAGTTTCAAAGTGATTAGGAATTAGCAAACTCTATTGGATACTACAAACTCAATCTTCTGTTTAAAGGAATTTGTTGGCCCTACCTACAGGGATTAGTACACAATTTTTTTTTTAAGGAAATTACATTAATATTTGATTTCTTTTCAATTTCAATGCAAATGATAGAAAACAACAATTTTTAACAATTATATATAAAAAGTTGAAAATTAGTTAATATGTAAGATATTTAGGTGGAGTATTTATAATACTTGTAATAAAATAAATAACATAAATACATAAAGAGAGAATGCCATATAGTTTACATAAAGTTGGCATATGCATTACGAATCATCGATTCGTTAATTTTTCATCATACGGTCGGTATCACGCAAGTACAATAATGTAATATCCAGAGTCTATTGAACAATCCAAAATGACTTTAATGATGTGCAAAATTATGGGTTAATAACTTGAATTTTAGCAACTTAATTAATCATAAAGTTTCCGATTTATTACATAGCTATTATAATACCTTCACTAGGTTGCTAATATGAGGCAAAAGTAAATGCTTATCCACTTCTCACCAACCACTAAAACCTGTTCTCATTAATATTTGGATTGATAGAATTATGCAAAACAGGTCCTTCACCGACATCGAGATTAGATCATACAAATTATTGACTTGTGGAGCTCACATGGGCAGTGGTCAAAATTATGCGTTGCCAAAGGAATGTATTATCCATACGCTATGAAAAATAAATATAAAACAAACATCATTGATCATATCTATCTTGTAACACATAGTTTTATCATATCATTCTCGAGAAGAAGTAATTACTGTGTTATTTTATTTCATGTTTTTTTAAGTTACTAACAGGTTAGATCTCTACACTTTCTAATGAAATTCATACCGCTAGACTATATCTACAATCAATCACCGTAACTAGATTAACTGCTGGGTGTTTGAGAATATTCTGGATTTGCATAATTCAATTGTGAGTGATCTGATACAATTAATCAAGTGCATGTTTACGTATAAGTTACTAATGCAGTATTTTTTTGTTTCTGTTTTTGTTTTTGTTTTTTGTTTTTTTGTTTTTTGTTGCTCACAGTTACTAAAACAGTACTGTATGCAAAAGTAAACGCTTCTCCGATTTGATTCCTACTACCGAACAATTGAAAAAAAAAAAAAAAAAAAAAACCCCCGCTTATTATTAATGAATAATTCTGTAACAAGTTTAACAGGAAAACATGGAAGTCGGCATGCATATCTAATCATATCTAAATGATACTCTTTTTAATTAAAGTTTGGTAAAAGTAAATTTTTCAAGGGACCCTTTACAAGATTTTATCAAACTTCAAATTAATTTGATTAAATTTAATGCATGCCTAACACTGGTCGGAAAGAAAGATCTTTCACAAATCTGGAGCAGAAAAAAAAAAAAAAAACTGGTTTTTTTTTTAACAAAAAAAAGTGTCAAGTTCCTTTTCGAAATTTAATCAATTAACCAGAAACTCACAGTTGATTTTTATTTTTAATTTGTTTGTTTATTTAATATGTTAAACTAGTTGCTTTCTTCCTTTAGTAATGAGGAGACTCAGTGGCTAATGATAATGACCAATGTATTGGACATTGTGAAAGTATAATTTGAACGAATTTTTATTATAGAATATGAAAATCATATATTATAACTTATTTTTTAAAATACTATAGTATGTACGATTATTATGTTGTAGCAACAGACAATTCTGATTGAGATTGAAATCGTCAAACACATTCTAATTCGTGGAATTATGCCGTAACAAATTTTATTTGTGCTTCTAGTTTATGACAGGTGAAAAATAAGTGCTCCTTAACTTTTAGTCAAAAAAGTTTATCATTGACCAAAAGTAAACGCAACAAACAGGAGTTAAGCCAGGTAGGTGTGATACTTTTACATCTAGCTTGGACCCATATTATATTTTTCTTCTTTTTTTTTTTGGGTGGGGGGTGGAGTAAGGGATCAAAGACCAAAACTATCGTCTTATTCCAATTTTGCATGCTATTTCTGTTTAACATATGTCTATGCTATAGTATGAATTGAACCGAGTTTGTCTTGTCAAACTTATTTCGTTCACACGGGTAGTCCTCTATAACTATCTTGACAATTAATTAGATAAATATCTAGACTTAGCCACTGAGAAATATCTGAAGAGACTGACAAATTTGCATTTAGCTCTATGTGATATTTAATGCCGTTATTTAAGGAAAAGTCTATGTTCGCCCTTAACAATTTATTCCTTTCTCATATTGAAAACTTTTTCTTTCTTTTTTTTTTTTTTTTTTTGAGTACAATTTTCATATACACAGCATATCTGCAAGAAGCTTGTACCCAAAAAATGCTTAATATTTTATATATTTTCTTTCTGAAACTTTTGGAATGAAGGAATGGATGCTGGAAGGAAACAAGAGAAGTCAGATCAATTCTGAGAACTCGGTAAAACTATGTCATGTCATTAGAAATGTCTTTATCCGCATACAAATATAAAAAAGTGGTTATATAGATACATTTGCATTGCATAGTGATAGGTTGCATAAAATCATTTAAACGTGCAACATTGAAATGAAAGTTCTTGTCAGGTCCAATCATGGCATGAAGGGACATGGAGGTTAATCATAGACCACGATACAAAATATGCACATATACGATAGAAAACTAAGTCCTGAATCTGATCCTTTTTAAAATAAATAAATAAAATACGCATAAGCATAACATGCAAAATCTATAGGCAGATTAACTAAAGGGTTTTAAGAGATAAACACCATTACCTATTAGTGGACTCAATTATGTGATCTATTTAGCCAATTGCTGCATATAATTTACATCTATTTTTCATTATATTATGCATGGATTCGATATATGATATCATGGTCGATTCTTCAAAAAGTGTCTTCCATAATGAAATTTGATAAATGAGATTTAGCGTAACTGTTTACATAATCTTCTTCTGTTCAAAGAAATGATTCATTAAAATAACACATCTGAAATCAAAAGTTCGGAAGTTCCACTTCTCAATACTTTTTCCTTTTCATGTTGCTGGATATCTCGTTCGTACAAATTCATTTTGAAGTTCCTTTGAAATGAGACATGGAACGGAGGCACTATGAATAAGTTTCAGGAGTTAGAAAGGAAACTTCTGTAAAGATTTCTAGAAACTATATCCTCCCACAATGCTGTTCAACAGAGAATGTAAAAGCAATCTTAAAACTTATGAAGAAATAAAACAAAATGAAATATCTCTCTAAATCACATCTAAAGTAAACAAAATCTTCTCCGGGAAATGAAACTTTGTCACATTTTTTTTTCCTCACCAATAACCATTGCATGAACACTCACCGTCTTGAAAATGGTGGAACCTATTCCTATCCCTTACAATAATTTCTCTGTTGAAAATTTTTGAAATCAGTTTTGTTGCTTCATGACAATCCCAACAAACCCTGAGGTTCTTCACAACCCTAATCGGAACACCTTCCCTTAAGCTGATCAAGCCAAAAGCAATTGCAACCTTCTCACTATGTTTACACAAGGCATCTTCTTTCTCTTCTTCTTCTATGTCAAAGAGCACGGGATTAGTATTTGCCATATAACCGAACGATTTAAGCCTCCTAGATATCTCTCCTAACTTTGCCTCAATCTCTTTATATCTTGGATGGGATTTGTCCCCTACAAAGAATTCATGAACTTCACCATCAACCTCAATAACACTACAACCAGGAAGCTTTCTTACACCTTTATCCTTCATAATCTGTCTCACATAACTAACTCTATCCCAATTCTTCGAATCAGCATAAATGTTAGACAAAAGAACATAAGCGCCATGGTTCTTCGCCTCTAGCTCCATGATCTTTCTTGAGGCGAGCTCGCCCAATTCTAAATTCTTGTGCATTCTGCAAGCGTTTAGCAAAGCTCCCCAAGCACCCGCATGGGGCTTTATAGGCATGCTATGGATGATGTCCAGGGCTTCAACTAAACGCCCTGCTCGACCATATAAATCGACCAAGCACCCATAATGCTCTATCTGAGGCTCGATTCCATACACTGTTTTCATCGAGTCAAAATGCTCACGACCTTCCTCAACTAATCCAACCACACTACAACCCCTTAAGACCGCAACAAATGTCACTTCATTTGGCTGAACTTTATCTCGTTTCATAAGTGAAAAGAGCTCAAGACACTTCTCTCCGAATCCATTCATGGCTAGACCACCCATGGCACTACTCCATGTGTACACATTCTTTTCCCTCAATCCCCAAAAGACTTCCATGGCCTTGTTCATGTCCCCACATTTTGCATACATGTCGATAAGTGCAGTCCCTAAAGTAACCGTCATTCTCAACCTGTTTTTCTCCACATAAGCATGCGCCCACCTCCCGTGATCCAATGCCCCCAAGTGTGAACACGCCGACAAAACTGAAACCATAGACACCTCATTAATCCTCACACCATCCACTTGCATCATGTGGAACAAACCCAACGCCTCCCTCGACTTCCCGCGCTGCGCGTACCCGGCAATCATTGCATTCCAAGCGACGGGGTCTCTCTGCGGCATTTCATCGAACAGCTCCCTTGCAAAACCAACGTCGCCGCATTTAGCACAAGCGCTTACCATTGCCGTCTGACACACCACATCCGGCTCGGGAATCACACCGAACACCCGGTAGCACGAGCTCAATCGACCCAACTCGGCGTACATGAAGATCAACCCGCTTTGAATATGCGAATCATTCTCAAACCCCCGTTTTACGACCGCACCATGAACCGACAGGCCGGCCTCGGACGCCGAAAGCTGAGCGCACGTGCGGACCATGAAATTGAAAGTATAATTATCAGGTAAAAGATTGTTGTCGGATTGTAAAATCCTGTTGTAGAAGTGGAAGCTTTTCTGGGGCGTGGAGCTTTTTGAGTAAGCTCTGATCATGGAGTTGAAGGCGAAGAGCGTTGGGGTTCGGCATTGGTCAAGTACCTGGTTCGAGTAGTCGAGGTTGTCGGGGTTGTAGATGGCAATGGCGGCGACGAACTGACCTAAAATTTGGGGGTAGTTGAGAAGACCGTTGGTCAGCAGTTGGGCGTGGATTTGCTTGAGCTTGTTGAGGGACGTGCGCGGGTCTACCAGAGAAATGGTTGGGTGTTTTGCAATGCACCTTAACGAGCTCATGGTTTAGCAAATGATCTGTGATTGTTTGACGATGATCGTTTTGGTTAACTTTAACGAATTTTTCATTATACCGCCAATTCCACCTAGCCCCGTCTTCCGAGTCACCAGTTTTGGCATTGCATGGCCCTTCTTTTTTTTTTTTTTTTTTTCTTTTTTGATTTAGAAGGTGAACTTTCATCAAGACTAATATCAGTACAAACATAGTCGTAAGCAAGGATGAAAATATCAACATTGACAAAAATATCAACATTGACAAAAATATCAATAAAATATAAAATATAAAAAATTATCTTAAATCACTTTACTTTTAAAAGAGACTTTAAGAAACTCTGTTAATAATGTGTTTTTTAAATGAACTTTTCAATCAAATTATTAGGTGTATGATCATTATAAATGGTAAAAAGTGATCATAATATGATAATAAACATACGATTTCAAATTCAATAAATTAGTTACAAGTCAACTAATACAAGTAATTTATATCTATAGTTTCATATAATATAAGAAAATATTAACATGAGAAAGAAATGCTAAGAGGTTCAATGGTATTTAGATTACCTTCTTGGTTCAAACAATATTGATACCAATACATGGCATTTGAGTAGTTTCTTATATAATTTTGAATACACATATGTCTTTTGATCTCTACTTACTATCTCTCTATATATAGCAAATTGAGTTAACCCAATTGCGCGAGCTCTGAACTTTATTTGAAAACTATGGAGGTACATAGTTGAAAATCTTATATCTATCATGTTCACTATACAGATAATTTTTGTTGTAATTGCTAGTGATTCTAAGAATAAAGTTGATATTTTGATTTATATGTTCTAGTGCACAAAATAAATAAAAAATTAGATTTATAGCATTAGAAATTTATTTTTTAAAAAGTGAACTTTATATTAAAAAGTGACTAAAAAATAACTTGAATTTTATATTTCAAAGTAATTTAAAAATTACATATAAAGTTTGTATATCTTGTTCGTTTTTTGTCTATATTTTTGAGGAAATTTCTCTAAAATTTTTGGATATTTTGTCATTTTACACAGTAATTTTACAAAAATTAATATTTCAGTCAAAATATTGATATTCGTGGAAATTTTTGGATATTCTATGAAAAGAATACAACACCCTCGTTTCCATATCAATACTTCAAAAATATGGAAAAAATATGCATTTTAGGGTACAACACCCTTGTTTCTATCTAGGTACTTCGAAAATACAGAAATATTGATGGAAATGCCGATTTTTCAATCCTTGGTCATAAGCGTCCACTCAATGTGGAAGAATTCTACCCCAATATATAGGGACTCCATTCAAGTATCGAGACCTTGAGGGGAGAAGCCCGTTCAATACAATAGAGCTCAACCACAACTCATTTTGATGACCCACATCAATCAACAAAGGAGATTTGTTAATTGAAGCCAAACCCTTCTCGACTAGGATACATACAACGCGGCTTAGACTAAGGTCTAGCCCAACATCTAAACACCTTCTGTCATTAGCAAGCAGAGGAGACATACTCACTTAAACTGGAGGAGGAGACACAACCTCCTTTATTATATACAAAACACGAAAATAGAGACAAAACCAAAATACAAACAAAACCAAAATACAAACAAAACCAAAAACACAAAGGTAAAACCCAGGCAAAGGGTAGTCCATGGCCAGTACCACAGCCTTTTTCGCCTCCAACTGCTTGTGTTTTGGCTTGATCCTTAACGATCCTCTCCTTTAGTCGACGACAACTCTATCCTCACTAGATTCGAGCCGCCGTTGCCCTCTCATTCTTCCCCCTTCCAAATGCAGGTTGTAGTCGCCCTCTTCCTCTTCTCGCTAAACCTCTCTTTTCCTGCAATAGTCTCTTTGACCACAACCAGATCCAGCCAATCTTGGCTCTTCTTGGCCGTTCATGCCTTAGGTGTTGCCAGTGCTCATCATAAACATCACCCCTGCATCTTGCAAGCCCAAAAATCCACCGGCTCCTCCTCCCTTTGGCTACTACAGTAGAAACATCCCCCCTTCGCCCTAGATTTCCTCTTAAACCCCTTCACTCGACATGAACTACCTCCCCCTCTAATGGGTCCGAATCCCACCAGCTAGCTTGGAGGCAACGTCATGCTTTGGACTGGGAAGCGCCACACCTCAGATACAGACCCTAGTTGAAGACTTTTCTCAAAGCCTTAGCGGAGCTAGTAGAAGATAAAAGTCCATGGCATGGCGAGTTAACATGATGGTTTGTCACCAAAATCACATAGATGGCCATGTTCATGAGAGAATCAAAAGTTTCATGTAATTTAGGAGAATGCATTCTAATACAAGCCAAAAGTTTTGAACCTATAATTTGTGCTCATCTCTGTAACTAATGCTCTTAGACTAAGTTTTTTGACAAGAAAATCAAGAGTATGTTTGAGAATCAAGTTCTAACTTTAAAGTTTCAACTGTTGTAGTGTAAAGTTTTCATATGTTACAATATAAAACTCTAACATGCTACAGTGTTTAAAGTTCTAACTTCAAGTTTTAACTTAGCTCTCAAACATTCCCAAACCAAGAGTATGGATCAAATTTGATTTGAAATTTGAATTTTGTGAAAGAATATACTATATAAAGTTGGTTTGAAACATAACTTTATGGTTTAAACTAGTTTCTAAATGGCTTATACATGTTATGCAATATTTTTAAGAAATATGTTTATTAATGCTATACTTAAAAAAATTATATCACAATATCATTCATATTACATGTTTAAGTTATGTCATGCATAAAAATACAAAGGTCATGTATAAAAATTCCCTTTTCCATTTCAACGTTAGATACCAGTCTCGTGAAATTTAGTAATAAATTGTATCGTATATATTTTTGAGTTTATGGCCTTTCAAATGAACATTTCCAATACAATGTCAAATAGTTTGTAAATATTAAATTTTAACATTTGAATAAAAATATCAATCTTCAATACAATACAATGTTTTTCTTAGTATTCATTTGACATATATTATATTTGGTGATAAATTTGACACCATATATAACACAACACTTTTAACATTTAACCACCATTTATTGATTTATTCATTTGTTTTCATCTAATCATAATCATATTGATATTTTTAAATTACTTTTAACTTACATCTTTCAAAACTTAAAGTTCATGATAAGAAACAAATATAGCATTCAAAATGGAAATACTGGGACAGAAATGAAAACAACATATTGAATGGATTATTTTATATTTTTTTTTGGTGTCAAATAGTATATTGGCATTGGTTTTTGCGTTGGATATGATTAGAGGGTTTTAAAAGTCTGGCTTGAAGACATTGAGCAAAATACCCTCACGTATTTCAAAAACCAAATATTCTTTGGCATATTTTTGAATCATTGCTACTTGTTTTAAAAAACAATTGCTTTAGTTTATTAAATGAAAATACTAAAAACAGAGCCTTCAATAAAATACTATCATGAAACTATCTACTGAGTATATATGCTTTGTTATGTTTATATGTGCTCAATTTGATTTCAGCTTATGTGGTTGTCCGCTAAATTATGTTTCCATTGCATTTATATTAAAACAGATTCAAATTTAGGTTTTTTTGTTATTATTTAGTTATTTATCATTCTCGTTATTATTTTTGGCTTATCATTTTTTTTCCCCTTCTAATCCCAGCTTAGCAGGAGGCAGATAGCAGAGATATACGGAACTCGACATATTTGGTCGTGATCAAACACAGGGCCTTGTTGGCTTGATGAATTTATTTTCCGCTAGTAAGGTTAATTATTGTTAAAAAATTAAACCAAACTAAGCAATAAGAAAACATATAGAAGAAGAAACTACAGATTTAGGTGAAAACTTTACAGGGAAAAAACTACGGTAGGAGAGAAACAAATCTATTATATCAAAAAATTGGTAGAAAAAAAGAGTCGTAATAATATATATATATATAGGAGCGTAATTGTAACGCCCCGAAATTTATTTAATGTTAATGTACTATAAATGATGAATTAGTGTGCCATAATTAACGTTTTAACATTTATTAGACTATTTGGTTGGATTTTTGAATTTTTGGTTGTTTTGTTAAATTGATGTGTTCAAATGATTTCTTATTGTTTTAAAATGATGTTTTGAGTTTTAAAACACAACAATTTGTAAAATGTTAAAAATACTCCGTTTTGTAAAATCGTGGGCGGCACATGGTTTTCGCACAGTAAAACCGCCCATCGATTTTCTCTATTTATTTCCTTCCTCTCTCTCTCCTCTCATTCACTCTCCGGTTCTCTCTCTCTCCCGCTCTCTCTCTCAATTTCTCTCTCGGCAGCCTCTCTCTCTCTCTAATTTCTTCACAAATTTTGAAACCACATTCGAATCCAAGCTTCGGGTTAGCGAGGAGGAAGCTCGGGGACGTGATTCGGCAACCGAGATCGCGGATTGAAGCTTCGATTCGAGGTTAGATTCGAAATTTCTAAACTTTTTACAAAATTTTCAGTTTTGTGTGTTTTTGAAATCTAAGTTTGTTTTAGCTTAGAAAACCGTGGATTTGTGTTAAATGAGCTTAGAACAACTAGAATCTAAGCCTAGATTGAAGAAAAACGGATTGAATTCAAGATTTTTCATTTTTCCCCTCATTTTCTCATTTTTGGATTTTTGAGGATTTCGAGTTCAAATATTGTTTAAATGATTCCAAACATGTTCTAGAATGTTTTTCTAGCAACTATAGTTGTTTTTCATGCCTGGGATTTGAGAAAAACAGGTTGGAACCAAGATTTGGGTTTTGGGGAATCGAAACCCGTGGCTGGAAATTTCTGGGTTTTCCCAATTCGACAGGCCGAAGTTCATGTTCGGCAGGCCGGAGTGATGATCGGCAGGCCGGTGTTCTTTCGACCGGCAGGCCGAATCTGGGGAAATGTTCGGCAGGCCGAACTGTGCAGTTCGGCAGGCCGAAGCAGGGCGCCCGGCAGGCCGACCGAGGCATGGAAAAATTTTGTGATTTTTACCCGTTTTCACTGTTTTGAACCCAGATTTAAATCCCAACCTTATAGGATGATTTTAAAGGTACAAATGGCACACTAGGACATCATGAAATGATTTAGTAACATAGAATGTCTCAAACTAGATATTGATCGACTTAGTTTGTATCTAGGATCGTTCGTGGTTCCGCGGAGCTAACGTATAGCGGGCCGGGATTTCGGTGTGGGGCACCGGCACGAGTATTGAGGTAGGACTTCTATCCTATTTCTTTGGTAGCCTGGTTTTGAAATGTTTTGGCTTTGAAAATGATTTCTATCAAAATGTTTTCAACGGTTGTTTGAAAATGGTTTTATCGGTTATATTTTAATATACCGTGATTATGAAATGAACTTCATAATAAATGTAACTGACAACACTCGGTAATTGGGTTTTGAATGACAATGATAATAAACACTAAGGCATGATGCCATATCAGAGATCGGGTCGTGTAGCGATCGACCTTGGGGGCAGGTCCCGAAACCCAGCTGGGCCACTACGGTGGTGATATCATGGTTTGCCTAGGTAAAAGTAAAATGGTGTTTTGATTTGACGAGTGGACTGTTCTGTGACAGAACGGTTCTACTCAAATTATTTATTTATTTATTTAAGTTTCCTTTGTATAACTTCTAATGATGCTATATTTCTTTGCATTAAACTATTTTATAAAACATAGTCCTACTGAGCCTTTCGCTCACGTTTTATCTGTTTTAAATTTCCCTTAGGTGGTTTCCTTTTTAGGTTTGGAGAAGATTCTTCGGACCGAACTCAGGAGCAATAGGAGAATTTATTTATATTCTATATTTATTTAATCAAGGCATGTAAGACTTAACTTTATTTGTACTTAGACTATAATTGTATTTATGATATTGTCAGAACCATGTGTGTGCACAAGTTGTGGGTTGTGGAACCCATATTCTCGGTTTTTATTCAATTATTATTATTTGCTAAATATTTATAAATTCGTTTATCAAATGTGGTGGAAAATCTCTTTATTTCTTACTTAATTTGATTTTTAAACTCTTAATTTTAATTAAATCCTCTTTTAATTAATCTAAATATTCCGCCACGTCACCTCCCGTACTCCGGGGCGTGACAGAATGGTATCAGAGCTCAAGGTTATGAACCTTGGAAATTGTGCACACATAGGTTTGACAATGAAATACATCTGACAGTCCAAATTTTGTTTTCAGAAGTGAGAGAATGGCACCTAGACGTCGTTCGACTGCTGACGCCGAGTTTGGGAATGATGAGAGCATGATGAGGTCTATGTTTGCGGCTTTTGGGCAGATGGCAGCCAGGGCTAGACCGGAAGACTCCAGTGTTGGTAGTCGGCATGCTTTCTTTAAGGAATTCTGACGGGCGTCTATTCCGACTTTTGATGGCAATGGGGATCCGCAGTTAGCAGAATATTGGTTGGATTCGATCTTGAAGCATCTAGATACCCTTGGTGTGCCTGAGGAGTATCGTGTGGAATTCGCGGCGTATAAGCTCGAGGGTGGCGCCAACACCTGGTGGAAACAAACTAAGCGTTTGGAGCGCGGTGGTGATATCAGTTGGGACAGGTTCGAGGAGCTGTTCTATGATCGGTATTTTTCGCAGGGATATAGAGATCAGAAGGCAGCTGAGTTTTATAGATTACAGCAGGGTGATATGTCAGTTCGGGAGTATGAGGCAAAGTTTAACGAGTTGGCTAGGTTTGCTCCCTCAGCGGTGGCATCGGAGCGTGAGAAATGCATCAAGTTTCAGGAAGGACTCAAGGCTCCTATTCGGCGGCAGTTGGTTGCTCTACAGCTTAGGAGTTTCGGAGAGCTTGTGTCGTCGGCGATCTCCGTGGAGAATGATTACGTGCAGTATTGTGAGGACCGAGCCAAGGCTTCAGGAGGACCGCAGAGGAGTGGCAGGAAGAGCACCAGTAGTCGTCCAGCTCCGGGGAAAGGCAAGCAAGGCGGTGTGACCAGTGGTAGTAGCAGTTCGTCTGGCAGCGGGCGCAGCAATCCCTACAGCTTTCATTGTCATTTCTGTCAGCAGCCCGGACACATCAAGAGGAATTGCCCGATCAGGAGTGCTCGTCTTGGATCGCAGACTGGGGAAGATGCCATCGTTCATCTCAGCCTCAGCCTCAGACCCTACCTCCGCCTCCGCAGTACCCGCAGTTGCAGTATCCGCAGTTCTCTCCTCAGCAATTCTCATATCCGACACGGGGGCAGCAGCCACAGTATTTTCAGCGCAGTGTTCCTCAGTATAGAGCGCCGAGTACAGGTAGTGTGCAGTCGTCTCCATCTCAGCAGCATCGGCCGAGTAATGCAGGACCCAGTAATGTCGGTAGAGGAAAAGGGAAAGCGCTAGTGCAGGTTCATGCAATGGCATCTAGAGGGTCAGATTCTCAAACTGGTAACGCGGTTGTCGACGGTATGGTTTTGGTTTCTAGATCTTTAGCTCGCGTTTTATTTGATACCGGTGCCTCTCATTCTCTCATTTTGAGTTCTTTTGTACATGCCTTGGGATTAGAAGTAGAAGAGTTTAATGAACCCCTAGTCATAACTTCTCCCTTGGGGCGGGTGTGTGTAAATTGTGTGTGTAAATCCTGTAAAATAAAGATTGGGGATGAGATTTTGAAAAGTGATTTGATTATACTCCCCATGAGTTCCTATGATGTGATTTTAGGGATGGACTGGTTGTCCAGGTATAGTGCAGTTGTGGACTGCCAACTAAGAAAAGTAACCCTAGTGTCTGATAGGGGGACGGTAATCACTTACCAGGATGGTGGTGATTGGCTAACGAGTGAGCGTCTCATGAAGTCGTGTCTAGGAGGGCGAAGGAATCTAGGTTGTTGTGCTTTTCTTGCCAGCCTGGATTGCGAGCCCTATGTTTCGAGTAGTAGTGTAGCGATTCCGGTGGTTGATGAGTTCGAGGATGTTTTCCCCAACGAGTTATCAGGGTTACCACCGCATCGGGAGATTGAGTTTGGTATCGAGTTGTTTCCAGGGACATCACCGATTTCTATGGCACCTTATCGGATGGCGCCAGCAGAAATGAAGGAATTGAGGAAGCAACTTCAGGAGCTTGCTGATAAAGGGTATATCCGGAATAGCACATCTCCGTGGGGAGCACCTGTTTTGTTTGCTAAGAAGCACGATGGGACTCTCAGGTTATGTGTGGATTATCGGCAGCTGAACCGTGTTACAGTGAAGAACAAGTATCCCTTGCCTAGGATTGATGAGCTATTTGATCAGTTGGGAGGTTTGCGATACTTCTCGAAGATTGATTTGCGTTCAGGTTATCATCAGCTCAGGATCAAGGAAGAGGATATTCCCAAGACAGCTTTTAGGACTCGGTATGGGCACTTCGAGTTTCTGGTTATGTCTTTCGGGTTGACGAATGCTCCAGCAACTTTTATGGATTTGATGAACAGGATATTTAGGCCGTATCTGGATCAGTTTGTGATCGTGTTCATCGATGATATTCTTGTGTATTCTAAGACATGGGATGAGCATGAGCAGCATCTTCGGGTCGTGCTTCAGACTCTGCGGGAGCACCAGTTGTATGCTAAGAGGGAAAAGTGTGAGTTCTGGTTGACCGAGGTCAAATTTCTGGGTCATGTCATCTCGGAGCATGGTATTTCAGTGGATCCATCCAAGATTGAAGCTATATTGGAGTGGGAACGACCAAGGAATGTAGCGGAGATTCGCAGCTTCTTAGGTCTTGCTGGATATTACAGGAAATTTGTAAAGGACTTTTCGAAGATTGCAGCTCCGTTGACGAGATTGATCAAGAAAAATGTCAGGTTTGAGTGGGATGAAGATTGTGAGTCTGCTTTTCAGGAATTGAAGAACCGGTTGACTTCAGCTCCAGTGTTGATTATTCCTAACAGTGATGAGCCGTATGAGGTTTATGCTGATACTTCAGGGCGCGGACTTGGATGCGTGTTGATGCAGCATGGACGTGTGGTTGCGTACGGATCGAGACAGCTACGACCTCACGAGCGGAATTATCCTACTCACGATTTAGAGCTGGCGGCAGTGATCTACGCGCTGAAGATTTGGAGATGTTATTTGTATGGAGCATCGTTTCAGGTCTTCTCTGATCACAAGAGTTTGAGGTATTTGTTCACTCAGAGGGACCTCAATCTGAGGCAGCGCAGATGGGTGGAGTACATGGAAGATTATGATTTCGCTTTGCAGTATCATCCCGGGAAAGCTAATGTGGTCGCGGACGCGCTTAGCAGGAAGTCTTCAGGGATTCTCGCTTGTTTGATTTTTGAGGACTGGAGCAGGGATGCGACAGTGAGTGAGTATCGGCTACTGTATCATGAAGATGGTGATCGAGTTTCGTTATATCATGTGGAAGCGACTCCAGCTCTTGTTCGGATGGTGAAGCAAGGTCAGTGGCAGGATCAACATTTGCAGGGGATTTGGTCACGGATTCAGAACGGGAAACAGTTTGAAGAATGGAGCGTGCATGCAGATGGATCGTTGTACTTCAGGGAGCGTCTTGCAATTCCAGTTATCGCCGAGGTGACGAAAGCCGTTCTAAATGAAGCTCATAGGTCTCAGTTTGTTATTCATCCGGGGAGCACCAAGATGTATCGTGATTTGAAGAGACAATATTGGTGGAGAGGCATGAAGAAAGATGTTCGTGAGTACGTGGCCAAGTGTTCGACGTGTCTCCAGGTGAAAGCTGAGCATCAGAAGCCTGCAGGTCAGCTTCAGCCGCTTCCTATTCCAGGGTGGAAATGGGAGCATGTGACGATGGATTTCCTCACAGGTTTGCCGAGGACGGAGCAGCGGCACGATGCAGTTTGGGTTGTGGTCGACAGGTTGACGAAATCGGCGCATTTCATTCCGTTTAGGTCGATGTGTTCGAGGAAGATTCTCGGGGAGTTGTATATGCAGAACATTGTGAGGTTGCATGGAGTTCCTTTATCCATCACCTCTGATCGAGACACCAGGTTTAATGCTAAGTACTGGAGGAGTTTTCAGGAAGCTTTGGGTACAGATTTGAACTTCAGTACGGCGTTTCATCCTCAGACTGATGGACAGTCTGAGCGGGTTATCCAGGTTCTCGAGGATATGTTGCGTGCTTGTGCGTTGGACTTCGGCGGGAATTGAAAGCAATGTTTGCATTTGGCGGAGTTCGCGTACAACAACAGTTATCAGGCGAGTATCGGTATGGCACCATTTGAGGTGTTGTATGGGCGACCGTGTCGGTCACCTGTGTGTTGGGCCGAGCCGGAAGATAGAGTTATTCTTGGGCCAGATGAGATTCGTGACAGCAACGAGAAAGTCGCGGTGATTCGGGATCGGTTGAGAGCAGCTCAGAGTCGGCAGAAGAGCTACGCAGATAGGAGACGTAGACCCTTAGAGTTCGCGGTTGGAGATTTTGTTCTCTTGAGGGTGTCACCTCGTAAGGGAACTATGCGGTTCGGAGTGAGTGGGAAGCTCGCGCCGAGGTATATCGGGCCGTTCGAGATCACTCAGCGTGTTTGTGTGGTCGCTTATCGGCTTGATCTTCCGCCCGAACTTTCTCATGTGCACGATGTGTTTCATGTGTCGATGCTTAGGAAATGTCCACCTGGGCAGGATAAAATAGTTTCGTTTCGCGATGTAAAGGTTCAGAAGGATACGACGTACGAAGAAGTGCCGATTCAGATCATCGACCGGAAAGTGATTAGCTTGCGTCGTCGTGAGATACCGTTGGTAAAGGTCGTGTGGCAGCATCACAGGGTTGATGAAGCCACTTGGGAACTAGAGTCGGGTATGCGGGAGTTATATCCGCATTTGTTTTGTTTTTAAGATGAGTTGTAAATTTCGAGGACGAAATTTCTTTTAGGGGTGGAGAGTTGTAACGCCTCGAAATTTATTTAATGTTAATGTACTATAAATGATGAATTAGTGTGCCATAATTAACGTTTTAACATTTATTAGACTATTTGGTTGGATTTTTGAATTTTTGGTTGTTTTGTTAAATTGATGTGTTCAAATGATTTCTTATTGTTTTAAAATGATGTTTTGAGTTTTAAAACACAACAATTTGTAAAATGTTAAAAATACTCCGTTTTGTAAAATCGTGGGCGGCACATGGTTTTCGCACAGTAAAACCGCCCACCGATTTTCTCTATTTATTTCCTTCCTCTCTCTCTCCTCTCATTCACTCTCCGGTTCTCTCTCTCTCCCGCTCTTTCTCTCAATTTCTCTCTCGGCAGCCTCTCTCTCTCTCTCTAATTTCTTCACAAATTTTGAAACCACATTCGAATCCAAGCTTTGGGTTAGCGAGGAGGAAGCTCGGGGACGTGATTCGGCAACCGAGATCGCGGATTGAAGCTTCGATTCGAGGTTAGATTCGAAATTTCTAAACTTTTTACAAAATTTTCAGTTTTGTGTGTTTTTGAAATCTAAGTTTGTTTTAGCTTGGAAAACCGTGGATTTGTGTTAAATGAGCTTAGAACAACTAGAATCTAAGCCTAGATTGAAGAAAAACGGATTGAATTCAAGATTTTTCATTTTTCCCCTCATTTTCTCATTTTTGGATTTTTGAGGATTTCGAGTTCAAATATTGTTTAAATGATTCCAAACATGTTCTAGAATGTTTTTCTAGCAACTATAGTTGTTTTTCATGCCTGGGATTTGAGAAAAACAGGTTGGAACCAAGATTTGGGTTTTGGGGAATCGAAACCCGTGGCTGGAAATTTCTGGGTTTTCCCAGTTCGGCAGGCCGAAGTTCATGTTCGGCAGGCCGGAGTGATGATCGGTAGGCCGGTGTTCTTTCGACCGGCAGGCCGAATCTGGGGAAATGTTCGGCAGGCCGAACTGTGCAGTTCGGCAGGCCGAAGCAGGGCGCCCGGCAGGCCGACCGAGGCATGGAAAAATTTTGTGATTTTTACCCGTTTTCACTGTTTTGAACCCATATTTAAATCCCAACCTTATAGGATGATTTTAAAGGTACAAATGGCACACTAGGACATCATGAAATGATTTAGTAACATAGAATGTCTCAAACTAGATATTGATCGACTTAGTTTGTATCTAGGATCGTTCGTGGTTCCACGGAGCTAACGTATGGCGGGCCGGGATTTCGGTGTGGGGCACCGGCACGAGTATTGAGGTAGGACTTCTATCCTATTTCTTTGGTAGCCTGGTTTTGAAATGTTTTGGCTTTGAAAATGATTTCTATCAAAATGTTTTCAACGGTTGTTTGAAAATGGTTTTATCGGTTATATTTTAATATACCGTGATTATGAAATGAACTTCATAATAAATGTAACTGACAACACTCGGTAATTGGGTTTTGAATGACAATGATAATAAACACTAAGGCATGATGCCATATCAGAGATCGGGTCGCGTAGCGATCGACCTTGGGGGCAGGTCCCGAAACCCAGCTGGGCCACTACGGTGGTGATATCATGGTTTGCCTAGGTAAAAGTAAAATGGTGTTTTGATTTGACGAGTGGACTGTTCTGTGACAGAACGGTTCTACTCAAATTATTTATTTATTTATTTAAGTTTCCTTTGTATAACTTCTAATGATGCTATATTTCTTTGCATTAAACTATTTTATAAAACATAGTCCTACTGAGCCTTTCGCTCACGTTTTATCTGTTTTAAATTTCCCTTAGGTGGTTTCCCTTTTAGGTTTGGAGAAGATTCTTCGGACCGAACTCAGGAGCAATAGGAGAATTTATTTATATTCTATATTTATTTAATCAAGGCATGTAAGACTTAACTTTATTTGTACTTGGACTATAATTGTATTTATGATATTGTCAGAACCATGTGTGTGCACAAGTTGTGGGTTGTGGAACCCATATTCTCAGTTTTTATTCAATTATTATTATTTGCTAAATATTTATAAATTCGTTTATCAAATGTGGTGGAAAATCTCTTTATTTCTTACTTAATTTGATTTTTAAACTCTTAATTTTAATTAAATCCTCTTTTAATTAATCTAAATATTCCGCCACGTCACCTCCCGTACTCCGGGGCGTGACAGTAATCCTAACTGGTCTATCTTTGCACCCTTCAATTAGAGTCCCTCTATTGAAGAAGTTTTATAAACAAGTGATTACTATAATGTTTGACAATATAAGTTAGAATCAAAACTTTTGTTTACTATAATATAAAGTTTTTACATATTATAGTATCAAAAAAAATTACTATAATGTAAAATTTTTACATATTATAAAATTTTCAGTTAAAATTATTTTAAACTAATATTCTCAGACATTGTATAAATGAATACAATCACGAATACAATTATCATCTTTTACTCCATGACATCATGCACTCTCTATCTCACGGTTTTCCGTAAAATCAATAATTGTTGAATCTCTTTTTCTTTTTTTTTTTTTGAATCTCAATATTGATTTACAGAGTGCTTTGGAGCATTATTTTAACTAATTATATCACATAAAAACTTTACACTTATTGCTCATTTTTATTAATATATTATTTATTTAAAAATTTATACTGTTTAAATTTCAAACATTTGGTTCAAATTAATCCTCCAAACATCCTATCAATGCAAATGATTTTTGGTCAAAAACATCTTAGAAGTAAAATGTTTGTTCTTTTTCTTATCTTTATATTTATTTTTTATTTTACAATCGATTGGGTTTTGGCTATTTAATTGTCCCACGTCGGTCGGAAACTATATTGTTCATTTTTTAATTTTTTGTTTTTGCAGACTTTTATAAATAAGAGCCTAATTTATTATTCTAATCATCCTAACAATTGCGAACAAATATCAAAGGCCAAACAAAGCAATGAACCAAATCCGTTGATGCACCACCATAGCCTTTTTAACTCCATTTGTTGAATTTATATTCTACAATTACGCGTGGAAAAAAATCAAATTTGTTGTCAACAACAGCTGCACAATTTTCAGGCTAAAAGACATGTTGTTGAGCTTATACCAGCGGTCTATATTATGTAAAAGGAGGGTTTTCCAACCAAGCCCAATTCAAAGAATACATTTACTGTCAAAGACACCAGTATTTGACTATTTTTATGCACAAGGTTGACACCACTTGCACGGGCCACAAATGTGGTGAACTTTGTGCTTCTTTGTCTTCCTAAATGTTTATTATCTCTCCTGAAGCAATGAAATTTTCTATAAAAAAAGATTCACAAAGGGAAGGTTAGAAAGTTAAATACAAGAAGTTCACTATATTAACTTGAAACATGATGCATGCAATTATTGAAGGGAACCAGCAGTTTAGGAGGTCATCAATACAAGAGTTTGTTCATTTGGGCATGTTTTAAAGACCATGTTAGTTCAATCGTCCAAAAAGACAATGGCTTTCTCATGTTAAGCTCTGCTTTTAGCAACAGGAATTCCTTCAAGTCATGAGAAGCACTTAAAATTTTCTACAAACGAACGAACCAAAGTTGTAAAATATTTACAATTGCCAGAAAGCCCATTGATAAAATTGTGCTAGAACGAATAACATGTGCTTCTTGTAACAAATTTCATCTACTTCTAATTTGGAAATAGGAAATTTCAAACGATGTCTGGCTTGTTTTTCTACATGAATTTTATGCATGGAATACATCATACTAATGCATTTGATGTGATCCTTTGAAGAGTAATTACACATTGTGGAATAGAGAAAGTATGACATTTTACCTTTGACCTCTCTCATGACAATGGACCTCTAGAATCTATCTTAATCTTACATGTGTAATGTTTAAAAGGATTAATACTAAGATCTCCTGAATCTCATAAGTGTTTTCACTTTGTTAAATTAAAATGATTATACATATAATTAGTCCTAAATCATTTTCATGGACTATTTGTTTAATTTGTTTATGCTTTTTTTAGTTTTCTAGAGGTTAAAAAATATACAATGGAGACCAACCGATTATTAGCAAACATGTGCTTTAGACGTGTTTGTTTGCATACATGACAACAATAATGATGACACCGATAATGCTACAAATTTAGAGGACTAGATTGAATTTTCTTCTTTGTCCAATATTTCGAGACATTATGTTTGGTTTGGTTTTTATTATATTCTTAGAATAATATATTATCAATTGTTTTTTTTAATATTAAATTTTTATTTTTATTATCATAATTCGATTATTTTTATTTAAATTTAATAAAAATTATTAAAAAATTTTATTAAAAACTATTAAATATATATATATATATATATATATATATATATATATTAAAATGTTTGATAAAAAACTATTTGTCGTCACAAAAGACTAGAAACAAAAATATATTTGCGACAACTTTTTTTCAAAAAAATCGTCGCGATAAGAACACGCCAGCATCAGTTCAATTTATTGTGACGACATTTTTAAAGTTTGTCGTCGCTAAAAATGTATGTCACGTCACGCGAATGACGACTTAGACGAAATAATTGAGGCGACATTATTGCGACAACTTATCGTCACAAATAAAAATATGACGACATTATTGGCGCAAAAACTTATTTGCTACTAGTTATTAGGGACGACTATATAGCGATAACATGTTGTCGCAAATAATATTTTTACGATGATTTTTTATTTTCTGTGAGGACAAAAAGTTCCTTGTTTGTAGTAGTGAATGATATAGGCCACAAGTTTTGGACCTACAATTTGTGACTGTGTTTGCAACTAGTGCTTGCAGCCTAAGTTCTTCAGTATCAATATGCAACGCCAATGGATTGGCTAGTGATGAATTGGACGGTACATATCAAAGGTTTATAGCCTTTAGGATTTAGGAGAACTTCAAAAGTCTGGGCTCATGTTGACAAGTGGCAAATCCCTCACGTCTTGTTGTGGGGCAAAAGATGTGTTAGATGGTAGTCGAATGTTTAATGTATGTATGTATGCATGCATGCATGCAAGCAAATTAACCACATTTGAACAATGCCAAATCAATGATTGACCAGATATTAATCACCTGCAATGCAATAGCCACTGATTACAAAGAAATTAAGTAAGAAGCCCATGCGAAAATCAGTTGATATTATTTTAGGTTATTTGATGATGATGATGATATATAGTGGTAGACCTTGCTACAACATCTGCTCTTTGTCTAGATGTCCACAAAGTTCATTTCTAGTGTAGTTATGATCTTCTTTAATTCTAACGAAATTTGTGTGACTGTAAAATGGGTAATTTCCTAATGAAATTAGTTAAGCTATAGTTTCTGCTTATTGAACAAATTCCATACAAACACGCGGGCGGTTCAATTGAATTGTTTTCATTTAGGGTGTTTGGCAAACAGATTTGAAGTAAAAAATGAGTTTAAATACTGTAATATATAAAAACTTTACATTATTGTCATTTTTTACTTTACGCTGTAATCAGCAAGAGTCTTACACTATAAAAAGGTATGCTAAACACATGGTAACTCTAAAAAAAA
This sequence comes from Artocarpus heterophyllus, assembly GCA_025403435.1. Classification (NCBI taxonomy): domain Eukaryota; kingdom Viridiplantae; phylum Streptophyta; class Magnoliopsida; order Rosales; family Moraceae; genus Artocarpus; species Artocarpus heterophyllus. The sequence continues at coordinate 23,937,021 of CM046339.1, forward strand.
TGTGAATATCACAGTTTTTCTAGCTTGGTGGATCCTACGTACGTGACTTATATGGCAGAATTAATTAGTATATGGGTGGGCTGACGAAAAGTGTACCAGGCAAACATTAAATTTCCATTGCATACTTATATGGCTGAAATTATAACGGAAAGAAACAATGTCAATGAGACGCAGAGGGGGTACTCCCTCTCCCTGTTACTGCATGAAAGAGAACAGTATTGTATTGATTGGTCAACCATCGCCAAGAATTGATATATATGGCCACTGTACGTCGCAACTGTGGGATACATTAAATGACACTGAAATACACTATGTAGCTATTTCGTCTAGTTGCACGGTAGTGGCTTTTTTAATGACTTCAAAAAAAAAAAAAAAAAAAAAACACCACTACTTCCAAATGAATTATATGTGTCAGGTCCCACAAAGCACGTATATTTCATACATATACATTTTATGTATAAAATATTATATGTGTATATATCAATTGCCATAGTTTTTGATGCAATGTATTGGAATTAATTCATATGCAAAGTTCAACCATTTCACATCATATATATATATATATATATATATATATATATATATATGGAAGAAGAAGAAGCAGCATAATGTAAGCATCGTTACAAATTACATAATATGTATGATTTATTATAGCTAGAGAGAGGCCTTTATTTAAAAGGTTGGAAAAATCCAAACCCATGAAAAGCTGCTTAAGACTTGAGCATGCGAGAAATTTCAGAGGCCTCAGATGCAAGCATTTAACTAAGGATATTAAAGCTTCTGGTACATATAATCCTATGCTTTTGACTTCACAAAAACACATGTACACACGTACATTTCATCTCTTTTCCAAGAATTAGCTTGAGTTTGGTAAAATCAGTTGAAACTTATAGTTTCAATCGAAACAGTATAAAGTAAAACTATGTTATAGTGTAAAGCTTTCACATGCTATAATATTTTCAGTTTTTATCTCATTTTGTCTACGCTCTTTTAGTATATCAAGTTCCGTATTTTGTCGTATAAGCCAATCCATAATATCATATATCATAGACTCTTTTTTATTTAAATAAACAATAATAAAAAAAACTCTCCAATTGAAGAGTCTTTGTTTCGACAAACAAGTTCTTGTATGCTTCACCTTCAACAAAAAAATAAAAAATAAAAAGAGGTCTTTGTTTCAAGCTTGCATGCATAAGATAATTAATATATAAACTCTTAAAGTGCCATTCCCACTTGTTTGATAATTAGGAGATGATTTATGTGAAGTGTGAACAAAAGTCTTCTTCATGTAGCCGACGTACAAACACGGATAGTGGTTAGGAAACGACGACTATGATATATGCATGACATGAGGCCCAAGTGATTTTTTATTCTTGCAACCTAAAGATCGGGAAAAGGAGAGCATAATATTTTCATCCAAGAGTTTTTTTTTTTTTTTTGGGTTAAAAAATGTAAACAAAGCCGTCGACTAAGATCGAAATAAGAATTATATAGGCGCATTGAAGAATTTCTAAACCCTTTTGCGTCATATACTAGACCTTTCTTTTTATTTTTGCCTTGTAAGTTGACTTTGAAACTTTAGTTCAGTACTTGCGTTTACACTTTCCAATTTCATGCATCTCTCTTAATCCTCGAGAGGTATCTTCTATGTTAGGTGACGTTTACTGTGCAAGTTCTGGCTATTTCAACGCTTGGGTTCAAGTTAAATTTCTCAAAGGTAAATAAATTGAAACAAAGATTAATCAAAACAATGACGATCGATGATTTAAAATGGTTAAAATCTTCAGTTTTAAAAACTTTATTCCCCGTCCCTTTTAAATTCTCATGGTTTAAATAATTCGAATCTATGATTATATTTATAGTTTTCTTATAATTTTTACCCTATTTAATTATTAGTTTTTTATTGTGATGTTTATTTCACATTCAAATCATTACATTTCAAACGTGAATTTAAAACTACTATTTAAACTATATAAGTTTAAGACTACACGTTTGAATCCGCATACGAAACGAAGCCTTTAGTGATATCATGTACATTTACCTTTTGTCGTCTATAAGTTTAAGTTTCATCCGTTTTGCAAGTGTAGAGAGAGAAACTATCTGACCATGTAAGTAAATGATTATAAGGGGGGTGTTCAAACTGAAGAATTCTTGCTGAAGATAATTATATAGGGCAGTGTTCAAACTGGGAGTGTTCAAACTGAAAACTATATATTAAAGTGCAACATGACAACTTAACTAGGACGTTTCTCAAAAGGACGTGAAAACTAATAATGATCAATCGGTCTATTATTTAACGTATCAAAATTTTTTCTTTACAAGTCTTTTCAACTAAATATATATATGGTAGTACACAGTGACACACTCTGAGTATTAGTATTTTGCTCCTTGATCCTATTGTTCGATTGCTGGTACATTACTTTGTTGGATCAAAATTTAATATATGGGCTAATATATTTAATAAATATGAATTAAAGGCTATCAGATAATGTTGTTCATTAAAAGTGATTAATTTAGTTTTAGGCTTTTAATGCATTATTAAGTGTAAGGCTCTTATGTTTAGAGACTAAAAGGGAAATTACTAATTTTATGATAGGCTAAATTGATAATTAAAGATAGTTGCTAGAGTTTAGCAATTATATAAAAGGGTTGTGGTCCCCAAATCAGTACTGTTCCCCATCTACAGAAAAATTATAGAATATTCTGAGAATAAGGATTTACGTACCAAATTTGGAAGATCCTCAACCTACAGATTCAAGAATCACATTCAATCCATAGATTCAGGTTAGCTTCCGCATCTTATTAATATTCTTAATAATTTGATATGAATGATCTTAAGTGATAATGGTTTTTATCACAATTTTATTCTAACATACTTTGCCTCGGTTTCAATAATAATAGGGGTTAATTTCTTTTATGGGAAAAAAAAAACCATCGGTAAATATCTGTCTTTTACCACAAATTCCAAAAAAAGTTAATTAAACGTAAGTGAAACGATTTCGTAACATGTACTACGTGCGAGGTTGAGGAGAAATTCTTAATGGTCCTCAAATTTTAAAACACTCTTTACAAGTTAATCAAATGACCTGAGCGCGTGAATACAAACGTCATCACATGGCAACTAATGCAAAGATGTCAACCTTACGAGAGAGAACTTTTTTTTTTTTTTTCTTTCCTTCTTTTTTCACACAATAAGTTGCATTTATTCAAACAATATGACCTTGGCACAAACCAGCCTTGACTTTTATTTACCTGCAGTATTTACCATATTATTAATATTTCATCCCTTGTTAGAACAAGCAATACTATGTTTATATTACTCTTAATGAATCCTAAAAATAACATTGTTTTAGCGTAATCCTATAAACTAGTGCCATAGCTAGCTAGCTAGCTAGCGAGTTATATTTATAAATTATAGTGCTCTAAAAAAACAAGAAACTGCATGATAAGGTGATTAAAAGCAAAGTTACAAATGAGTCAGAATAGTGCCTTATAATATTAGTATAGCCCATAAATGATCTACAATATGCTCAAAGCATCCAAAGGGGGGAAATGGCACAACAATTTATTTTCTTTTGTTTATGTGGCACGTCAGAATAAAATTATCAATAAATAAGTCTAATGAAATCTAATAAATATTTGATTACGTAATCAATATTAGTTTACTAATAAAGTATGCTTTTTTCAACCCCCTCCCCCATAAAAATATAATATATATATATATATAATGCAAGCTTTGTTATTAATTTTTTTACTTGTTTTCTTGTTGCTAACGCTAAGCAAGTTGTATGACGTTGTTTAATTGGTTTTTTATATTCACTCTGAATCAACATGTGTGGGGATCGTAATGGCTAGAATTTCTTGCAATTGGAGAACAAGAGCCGGTTTAGAAAACGCGGCGAGTCGACCGGAAGGAAAGGTCGGACCGGTGGAGGAACCAGAGCTTTTTTATTTTCTTTTTATTTTTATTTTTTAAAAAAAACATTGTTTTGTTGTTGTTGTTGTTCGTTTTAAGCTTAGTACTAGGGGGTTACCATAAGAAAGATTGAATATAAACCAATAAGGGAAGGAAATGGTATTAGGCGTGTAGGGCCTTGGGTGGGCCATGGCCGGGGTAATGAGTCATCATTTCTCTCCCTAAATTCCGAGCTTCCCAGCTGATTACGACTGATTTGACATCTTACTTTTGTTTTCTTTCTCCCATCCTCGTTGTCATCTCCATCTGCTCTCTCTTTCTCCATCTTTACTTTTTTTTTTAATGATTTATGTTATTTATTATGAATTGTAATGTTACGGTTTTATCCCTTTTAGGAGGTTTTTCTTACAATTAAATAATCTTAGATTTTAGTATTAAATTATAATTTGTAAATCAATTAGTCAATGTATGCTTAGGTAAACATTAGACTGTTAAGAAAAAAAAATGAAGAGTTTGACAAAATTATAATCTTGGTTATTATAATGTAAAACTCTTATATGTTATAATAATAAAAAAATATAAACTATAGTGTAAAGCTTTCCATGTGTTATATTTTTTTTTAATTCAAAAAATTTATTTTTAACTACATTTTGTAAATACCTTACATATTTGAAGAGCGATGGTAATTGTTAGGCACGGTTATCAAATTTGATTAGATCTAGCAGCATTGCAGCATCAACAAGACTTGACTTCTTCAGTAGAGCTTCATCCATTTATAGCTTTGACAAGTTGTCTCCATGAGTCCTCCCAAGGCCAATCACGTGTTCAAATCTCAAGGCTTTTTGTTGCAAGTAAATTGCGTTGTTGTGGCTTTGTTCTTTCTAGATCTTCACAATCATACGAGAAGACCCAATATATTGGCAGGCCGAAACTAGAGGAATCATCTTTTTACTTGTCCATATTGGCAAAGAAACATGCCACCAAAAAACTTGTGTCAAATGCTAAAGCCTAAAAGCAATGTTTAAAGTAAGTAAGAAGACTCAATTTCTCATTAATTATAAGACCAAAACATCTTTAAAAAGTGTTTGAACTATTAGCTTTTATTGTAGTGTGCGTCTTAAACACAATGCTCGCTTCCGTAAACGACAAATATTTTCAGAATATAGATTGTATTATTTATATGTAGTTTGATTATACTGTTTAAACTGGGTGTAAAACTTTCAGTAGTTGCAGTGTAAAACAAAAACAACAATAAAATTAAGCACTTATATGTTATAATATTTAAACTCATTTTTTCAGTTCAAATTGGTTTGTCAAGCCCCTATGAATTTAGAAGAAAATATGTTGCTTTTCCCTTATTCTCTAGAACTAGAAGCAATGAACACATCTAATGCAATTGAGTCCCGTTTAATTCGAGTATTTGAGTGGAGTATTTGAATGAAGATTTAAATTTTTGTTAGAGAAAATACTGTAGCAAAATAATTAAAACCGTGATTTAAATATTCAACCAAACGGGCCTTTAGTATTATCCTTTTTTTCCCAACAAAAAAATCCCAGTTTTATTACAGCAAGGCGGGTACTTTGGTAATTTCACAACTCAGATGCCCTTCCAAGCACCATGTCCCTTCCCTAAGCTCTTCTTCTTTATAACCCCATCAAGCCCTCCACCTCCAAAGAGAATAATCTCTCTCCCTCTCTCTAATTTCTCAAACTCCAAGGCTCTTCTAACTATCATACAATCAACTATCTTCTTCTACATTCAACTTCAAAAAATTCAGCACTTTCTCTCTCTCTGTCCCTGCTTTGTGACAACTTCATCTCAAGCTTTCAAATCTTGTCTACCGGCTCTACTTCTATGTGATGGTTGTGAGCTCAATCTCTCAGTGTCTCCACATTACACTCCTCAACACCACAAGCTTCTTTCCTCACAAGCCTTAGATCAAATCCAACAAACTCATCACATATGATCATTTAAGCATCTCTTCTTAAACTAAGTAGAAAAAAGAAAAAGAAAAAGAAATTATGGCCAGTACTACTACCACAGGCAAAGGCTATGGCGGTTCCAACAACATGACCAATATTACGCTTCCTTGTAACTCTGAAGTTCTTGACTCTCTTTGGATTCCAAGCTCTTCCCCTTCTTTTCTCGGTAATTTCCTTAGCTTGCTTTAATATTAATTTCTTTTCTTTTGTTCTCTCTAGACAGGATTTTTTTTGAGCTACTTTCACTTTGTTCTAGGCTTAGAGTTTTTCTAGGGATTGTTGTTTCATAAATCTCCCTTTGTTGGGCTTCTAAGTTTTTGTACAAAATTCTGTTTCAACCAATTCGATGGGAAAAAAAAAAAAAAAAACAGAGCAATACTAATCCTTAAGTGGGAATTTTTTTTTTCTTTTGGTAAATTCAGGTTCAAAAACCATGTTGAGTTTTGAGAATGCAAGCAAAGCGGAGTCGAGAGAAGGGTCGTTTTTCCAAGCGGTTGAAAAGGAAGAAAACGGCGGCGGAAACGACGACGAGTACGACGGATGCTTTCACCAACCGGCCGGGAAGAAACGGCGGCTGACGGTGATTCAAGCTGAGCTTCTGGAGAAGAACTTTGAGAGAGAGAACAAGCTGGAACCGGAGAGGAAAGCTCAGCTGGCCAAGGAACTTGGGTTGGAGCCGCGCCAAGTTGCAATCTGGTTCCAGAACAGAAGGGCTCGTTACAAGACCAAACGGCTGGAGAAGGATTATGACGCTTTGAAAGCCAGATATGATAGCCTACAAAGTGACTACGACAATCTCCTTAAAGAGAGTGAAACTTTGAAAAATGAGGTAAAAATAATAAACTTGAATCTATTTGCTTTTTTTAAGGATTTTTAGGGATTGAATTGGTTGAACTTTTTATTTATTTATTCTGATATAAGTATGATGTGATTTAAGGGTTGAATTAAAGGGCTGTTGCTATTTTAAGTCTATTTTTTTTTTTTTTTGGGCTAAGTGGGGTTTTCTAGAAAGTAGAGATTGAGGAGTTCTTACATGGGTACCCAAAAGAAGAAAATACTGGGCAAACATTTTCAAATGGCCAAAAGTTGCATATAGTGCACTAAAAAAGTGTTCTTTAGGGGAAAAGTTGTAAGATATGATAGGATATGAGGGTTTACCTTTTTTTTTTTAATTATTTTACAGGTTAATTCCTTGAAGGAAAAGTTGGTTAACAAAGAGAAAGGGAAGGAAAACATGGACTTGGAAAATGCAATTAGTTCATCAGTTGCAGAATCTCAACCTCAAAACCCAATTGTGAAAACAGATTCCGAAACATTGTCCAATGTGCCAAACGTGGTTTGCAAACAGGAAGATGCAAGTTCAGCCAAGAGTGACGTCTTGGACTCGGACGATAGCCCCCATTACGCGGAGAATTTTACCACATTTTTAGAGCCTGCGGATTCATCTCACGTGTTTGAGCCGGAGCAGTCGGATTTTTCGCAAGACGAAGACGACGACATGATCATGAGGAAGAGCTTCTTGCCTACGCCATTCCTGCCAAAGCTCGAAGCTTATTATTATGATGACCCTTGTGCGAGTACTTGTAGTTTTGGATTCCAAATGGAAGATCAGTCCTTTAATTTCTGGCCTTAGTGAGCCATATATAATTTTTATGTCTTATGTAATTTAGCTAGGCTAAGACGTGGTTACCACATTTCTCAGTTGTGCAAATTTCTCAAGTTCTCGGATGCAATCAGGGTTAACACGCAATAAAATCCAATTATCTTCTCTATACTCTATAATGTTTTGATGCTAATTAATTAGCACTGGTGTTAATTAATCGGAGCCTTTGCATAAGGTATAACAGAATTTAATACAAATTTGATGGTTCTAAATTAAATTATATTGAAAAAGAAGAACTATATGGTGTAATATTTTTTTCATAGAATTCTCATTATTTATTTTACATAGAAAGGTTCTCACTATTTTTTTTACAGTATTTCTCTTATAAAATTTAAAATTTGCATTTATATGTTTTTAACCGTGCCCTCAAAAACACTATACTATTACTACCTCACTAAATTTAGTTTGGCATGACTCTATGTGCGTTAAGAAAGTTTATTTATTTTTTTATCATGTTTTGCCCAACTTTAAGAAAGGAGGAAGTTGGAAGTTAAAGCGGAACAATTTCTGAGGGCTGAGAAAGAAAAGGGTAAGGAAAAGTAAAAGGGAACAAAAGGACACACTCTGTTCTCTGCAGAACTTTTATTGGATTGAGCAACACCGGCCAAAAATTCTTGTATTATGTACAAACAAAAAGATGGTTATGATAAGCCAAACAAAATTATTGTCCTTATATTTAAAAGCTTGGAAAACCGATGAACAAGACACACATAAACCACTAATAATAACAGCTCTGTCAGGGTTTTACTATTTAGAGGGTTCCTTATAAAAGAGTGATGCCATCCTCTCTGTTTTCAATTCCAACTGCCGGCGTCACCTCTAAGAAGGTTGTTGGGTCTCGGACCCGTGAGAGGGGGAGGCAAGAAGGTTTAAGGGTAGGAATAGAGGGGAACGGAGATGGCTAAAGGTTAGCTCACTGCAGCAGCCGATTGGAGGTGGAGCCAGTGGAATTCTGTATCGGTGCAGCTAGGAGGAGTTGGTTAGGGAGGAACCCGACGAGATCAAAGCGTGGGATGGCTAGGTGCAAAGTTGGACGACTGGCCTTGGCTATGATATGGAAAACCAAGTGGAAAGAATGGTCGGATGGTGGCAGGAATAGTCGATCGGCGTCTCTACATGGCCGAGGGAGCAAAAAATGCAATGAACTTTCTAGCGAAAGGAGGAAAGGGTTGGAGGTGGCACAGGTTCAACGGGAGCTGGAGGAAAAGAGGTGTAGTAGGCTAGGTCTAGGAATGGCGGCTAGTTCCAAGCCTCCTTGCCTTGCTGCACTAGGTTTGAGGCCAGACCTAAAAACACCAACGGCCGGAAGGAGAAATCGCCAGCGACCAGAGCTACTCACAACCAGTAGGAGATGAAAAAGATGGCGGCGGCGACGGAAGTTGACTCTCTGTCAAAGTTTTACCTATATGTTTTTATGTTTATTTGTATTTTGATTTTGATACTGTTATGTTTTGTGCGTAATAATGGAGGATTCTTCTCCTCTAAGTTTAATTATGCCTCTTTCGTCTTTTAATAACAAAAAGTGTTTAGGAGTTGAGTCAGATTTTAGTCTAAGCTTTGTTGCGTGTACCCTCGTTAAAAAGAGTTTGGCTTTGGTCATTAGGTCTCTGCCATCGACTGATATAGGTTCTAAAAATGAGCTTTAAGTAAACTTTTTTATTTGTATCAAGCAGACTTTTTTCATCTGGGTTTCGATACTTATTTTTAGTCCCCGTCTTAAGGGGTCGAAGTCTTTGAGCCTGCATAGTTGTTTGAGCCTGATTATGCATTTGTCTTAATTTTAATGAAAATTACCCTACTAAAAAAAGTGGTTGTGATTCGACTTATTAAGGGTTAAAACACACACGCAAGCAAGCATGTACAGTAAAATTTATGCTACAGTATTTTAGTTAGTCAACTTAATCTTTAAAAAAACAAGAGTTAAAGATTAAATTATATAAACTAAGGCTCAAGTTTTTTTCATGTAGCACGTAGAAATAGTGAGTGTACCTTATTTTATTTTATAGCACAATGTTACAATATATTTCTGTTATAATATTTCTAAAAGTATAACAGAAATAGTCAAATAGATTTATTTATCGTAATCTAATTAATATTATATATTTTAGAGTAATTATTGTCGTTTTTCTGGATTCTTACAAAGACTTTGTTACCCTTAAGGAATTATGTTTTACGGAACAACAAAATCAGGGAAAATAAAAAGAAAGAGATATAATATGATTTATTATAAATATAATTATTTATGTAATTTTAAAAATCAAAATAAATATATTGATTTACAATAAATAAATTTAGAGTTAATAAGACAATGGCTCAATTATGTTTATGGAATTAAAAGAATGATATCATGAAAGTAATTATTCTGTAATTATGTGGTACAAAATATAACACTATTCTGAAAATTTTTTGTTGTTATAATTATTGTTGAAAATTGTGAAAATTATGTTCAATTTTAGTAGTTTTACCACAACAATTTAGTTATATAGTATTTTTTTAATAAATATATAAAGTGTTTAAGAAGTAAATTAAAACTGAAAATTTTACACTATAATATATAAAAATTTTACATTATAACAAGTTCGAAACTAAATTTATTAAACACCTTTTATTATTTTTTTTTGAAACTCAGTTGGAATCCCAACGGTCAAAAATTCATAAGAAATATGAGAATAGTGAAAAAATCCGTCAAAAAGTCAAGAATTCGGCAAGAGTTCATCGTCAATAACTTATCAGATAGGCAGAGGACTTTCGTGACACTCTTATTTTCCTAAGGATTGTGACAGCTTATATTAGTTTTTCAAGTCGTGAATGGTTCAATTTATATAAACTTAAAACAGTGTTTGTCTATTAAAATATACACTTTAAAGATTGCGTCTTCCGTCTGTCATTGACAATCTTCTGATGCAATTGGGAATTGCCACTCCTCGAAAATATAAATTCTAGTTTTTTTTTATATAGAATACGATCTCTCTAATATTTTACTCATATGAAAAAAAAAATAATAGTTTTGTAATTAAGGGAAAGCCTCATGTAGAGGGATGACCGTGATTGGTTTGTCGCAAATCGCGTGAAAAAAAATCAACTTTTTTTTTTTTTTTTTTTTTTTATAGGATAACGAAAGAAACCGACCTGTTTGGTGAAAAAAATTACAAACCGGTAGAAAATTTTTACACCCTTGAGAAAGATACACGGGGAAAAGAGAATGAGATTTCTCCGTGTTGACAAGGCGAAACCACGCACAGATAAAAAATAGATAATTACGACTTATTTTTTTCTTTTAATATTATATATAAAATTTTATAAAAATTACTTCATATTTTTTAAAAATTTATATTTTATTTTTTATATAAATATTTTCTTTATTTAATTTTTTTTATAATACTAGTATATGCTTTGTCCTCCTGATTAAATATTTGTTTTTCACTTATTAAATTTGTAAAAAAAATGATATTAATAAAATCTAACAATTAAATAGAGTTATCACGGTGTGGTCCTGCCAGAGAAGGATCCAAAGAAAAATCACTGAAGGGTTAAAAAAAAAAGTGACGTGAGATTCAAGTAATGGAATGCCTACCAACTATATTTAATAAACTGAAAATTTTATCAGCATGTACAATATAAAACACTAGTGGTCCTGATCCTGAAAATTTATGATTTTAAAAAAATTATCACATTCAGATTCACGTGTATTAGTATTTAAAATTCAAAAAATTTACTAAAATAATTTAATATCAGCATACTATTACTCTTGATACGAATGAGACAATTAGTTCAGCAAATTGGCCAGAAAATGTGATATTATAATAAGTTAGATAGTATATTTCTCAATGACGAAATAAAACGGTATAAGTAACCCTATGTTCTCTTTCAAATGGAGAAAAAAAAAGAAGCAAACTTTGGTCTGTTCTAGAATTCGGTATTGGATGGAAAAGAGTAAAGAGAATTTATTTTGATGTAATTTTAATCACCTTTAGAAACATACATTACTAATAGAAAATCATTATGGTCAAAAACTACAATTGGTCAAATTACATTTTGGTTATAGATTTTTTTTTGGAGCTTTTTATACTAAGGTATACTAGTACATATTTCTATTTGATCAACTCACATCACATCTAAAATATATATATAAAAAAATTATAATAGAGAAGGAAATTTTATTCTATTAGCGGAATATGGTGTTTAGCCTATTGAATTAACAATCTAACAGTTTAATCTGTAACTGAAAATAATTTTGTATGATTTTTTGTAAATTTTTTAAATATGGACATTTATAGTTCAAATTGTTAAAATCTTAATCCGACAATTAAAACACAATGCTCCATTGATTAAGCAAAATTGTCTTCTCTAAGCTTTGGGAAAGTTTTCTAAGACATGCTAAAATCTGCGATAAAGTTCCTTCCTATAACACATACCGTGATATAGTAGGAAACAATTCAATGATCTCTTGTATATATCTTGAGATAAGAAACAATTTGTCTCACGGCCTTTGGAAAAAGCCCAAAGCTCAATTATCTTAGAGGTAACGAAACTCTCTTCTTTCCTCTTTTTGCTTGCACAAAGGTTAGGCAAATATGCCTTTCAGCAAAAGAAAGAAAGAAAGAAAGAAATGAATTAGGCATGCATGCCCTAATCACTTGATCTAAAGATTCAATGATAGTTCAATTTCATCTGCTACTTTGTGCATAAATTTCCATGATTTTTTATATGTACCTTGCATAATGTGATAATTAAGTTTAAACACTATAACATAAAAGAACTTTTTAAACCGATTTTAAAATTATTCAATAAAACAAGATAAATATGATAAAAAAACAGCATAAATAATCGTTTACCATAATATGTTTATGTTTTATAATTCAAAGATGCAAAAAAGCAAGGAAACTACAAATTTCCAAATAAGAAACAGAAAATCTCAAATTACCCAAAAAAGACTAGTTGGGGAGCCAAAAAGGCAAAGAAAGAAAAGTGGGGACAGCAAAAGAAGAAAAATTGCATAGTTATTGACAAAAATGCCAGGTGGCAAGATCAACTTCAGACTAAAGATATTTTTTTCCCTTCTTTGCCGACGACGATCCCAATAAGGTCTCTAAGAGTAAGCAACTCAAAATTCACCATACACGTGTACATGTCAAACATGCCACGCAAATCCAGAAGAAAAAGCAGGCACCACTTAAAACTTTGCTGGGTATTCACCAAAAAAAAAAAAATTGCTGGGCCGGGCCCCACGTTGGGCAGTCTCGACAAAGAATCTCAAGACAAAGAGGAAACGTGGCGTCCACTGTATGGAACAGTAGAAAGCTAATGGGCCCCATTGGAACAATTGTGGTTTTCTTCTTCTTTTTTTTTTCTATTTTCTTTTACGGAAAACAAATGTCGTTTTCAGCGGTCTCGTTTCCAGGAGGGCACGTAGATGAGTAATGGACGGGGTGGGCGACGCGTCCGATTGGGCCCCCATAGTTTGAGATGTACTTTTATCTGGATTGACAGAAAATACAGAAGGTCCCACCTCTCACTGCTATGGCTTATTCACACGTGTGAAGTCAATCTCATGGGTCCCACCGACCGACGTGCATGCCATGCTCTCTTGCCCGCTCCAATTTAACATTTTTTTCTTGGGCCAGCTTCAACATTTCCGGTGCAGTAGGTTTTGCACAGGGCTATAGATGTACAAGGTCGGTTTGGTAGGAAAGTTGGAATTTATAAGGGGTTAAAAGGTGAGTTGAAAGTAGAAGTATTGTGGCATACTATAATTTTATATTGTAATATGTTTTAATTTTATATTACAGGATATAAAAGTTTTACATTGTTTGAGTTAAAATTGATAAATTTTAATTGATTTTATCAAACACAAGCTTAACCAATTTAAACCTTTTTATAGCCTGTTTATCAACAAAATTCTAACCATAAAATTATATTCCAACCCAAATTTATTTACTCAAACTTAGTTTAAATCACAATTTTGTAATTCGAATTATGTTGCCAATATGAAATTCAAACTATGGCAATAAAATTGTAATCTGAATTAATATTTGGATAAGCAAATAATCAACTTTATTAATAATACATTCATATTATTCCCTCTCAAAATTTTATAAATGGCGCAAAATTAGAAAATTAATTGTGTGGTTTCAAATTTTATATGATGCAATATAGAATAATAATGATTGAAATTGAGACAGAAAAATGTGAAATCAGAGAATTCTTGAGCAAAATGAGACTATAACTAGGACTTTAAGAGTAGCAAGGAGACTTTGTCGTTTGGCAATTGGCACTATGAGTGAACTTTAAGCCTATGAGTGGCCCATGGAGAAGGACAGAACACAGAAGTCAGGTTGCAAAGCCTGGATAGGTCGATTAGAAAATAGTTTCATCATAGAATAGTGTTGTCATTTGGAAAACGACAGTTATGTTGTTTTCACACCAACTAATATTTAATCAATTTCTTCTTTTTTCTTTCAAGGCCAACATAAACTAGAATAGAGAAATAAGAAAAGACAAGAAAAAAGGCTTGGACAATCCTATGCTAAGAAAGTTCCTCGAAGCCATGAAAGTGAATAAGTCCAAGAATGAAAAAAGGATGCACAAGCAATTCGAAGAGTGTGGACTAATGCAGTCCCCAAATTGGAGGTCAAACAGAACTGAGGGCCATGCCATAGGCCCAACATTTTGCAAGCCATGTCTAATCAGCCTAGCTCTCTTTTTTTTTTTTTTAGGAAGATAAATTATGATGTATTTTTAAAAATATGTTTGTCCACGTTGCACTTCAAAAGTTATACCACATTATTATTTATAATACTTGTTTAAATTATGTTACAATTAAACATGTGTAATATTTAAAAAAAAAATAAGTTTTAAAAGATGTCGTTTATGAAAATTTTTCTCTGAGAAATTACTATAAACACAATTTATTTACACCATGAATATGTTATTTAACTTAAATATTTTAAAACACTCTATTTACTCAAGAAAGTTTACAAAATTGTTATTTGCCTCTTGCACTAAAAAAAAAGAAGAATTGAGAGTTCTTGGGTTAAGAAGTGCAATTTGCACTACTAAAATGAAACGATAAGCCTAATTTAGTCCAATTTTTCTTTAAAAAAAAGGGTCCAATTTTGGAGTATGAGTGCTTGCCAAAACGGAGCATTATACACAAGAATACCCTATTAGTATGACTCTATTTTATTGTGACGACTTACTTTTTTGGGCAGTCATTTACTTACTTAATCGTCATTACTTAAACAGTAATCTTACTTACTTAGTAAGAAAAATACTGAAATAATTTTTTTCCTAATCATATTTTTTAAACGTACTTAAAAACTGTTACGACCTCTATCGCCATTCATGTCGAGACCTCGCTCAACACTTGACTTTAAAACCATTTCAAATCGTTTCTTAAAACTTAATAAGAAACATTTACTAAAACATCGCTTGAAACTTAACTTTATAATTATATTAAACAGTTTATAAACTGTATCTTAAAACTTGGAAACATTTCTTCAAACTTTGTTTTTTTTTCTTAAAACTTTGAAAACACTATATTAAATAGTGAAAAATATTTTTTTTTTAAACAGCAAAAGCATTGCTGTAGTGGTATCCATACCTAAATCCTCGCATCCGTCCTCCGCAGCACCCAGCTCTTCTAACGGGTCCTACTGGTCGTCCATATAACTACCTACAGCATGAAGAAACTTTTTATGAGCTCTCGCTCAGTAAGTTCAAACAAAATCTCACAAAGCATTTCAACATGCTTTAAAAACTTTTCTTATGAAAGCCTTTCTCTTAAAACATATATCATTACTATTTTCCATAGACATTTATATAAACGACTTTCATAAACATTCTTCATAAAACTTTTCTAGAACGTTTCTCATAAACGTTTTCTATAAAACACTTAACATGTAGCAATCTTTAGAATGCTTTTCATAAAACGTCATTTATAAACTTTTTCTTAAAACTTTTATTATAAACATTTTTCATAAAATATTCCTAAAACGTTTCTCATAAACGTTTTTCTAAAGCAATCTCTATAACGTTTTTGTGACACCCGTTATTCTTCTAACGGGTATTGAGGTAATTAAATTAATTTTTAATGTATAAAAAAAATTGCTTCATTTAAATTTATTTTATAATATTTATTTTTATCTATTTTTAAATTTTCTAAAATTCTCCTATATTTATTTAGTATGATTACTAAAAAGTATTAGAACTTCTAATAAATCTCAAAAATGTCATATTGGCATTATGTGTGTTAAAGTCTTTAGATGAGACATAAGGATATATTTTCCAACTACTCTTGACCCTCATTTTCTTTATTTCCTCCGTGACATGCTTCAACATGTCTCCTCTATAATTGTTTCTATCACTTCTCTTCAAAGACTTCATCTTTTCTTCCTTTCTCTTCCACGGTTCCCACACTCTTCTTCTTATTTCTTTGCTGAAGCAAAATACTTAGAGAACTTCTTCAAGGCAGCCATAAAAATCAGCCACGATCACCTCCATTTGAGCAAGAATTTCAGTCATACCGAACTAAAGGAACCTGTTTTGAAGCCATTTCAAGTTTCCAACTAACCATAATCCGAGGTTAGAATCTTATGAACAAATTTAGTCTTTCATTTATAAATTTTCTTTTATACTAAAGGATTATTCAAATTTGCGTTCTTAAACCTAAGTATATGTTTGTTGCTATTTTGGAGCATATGTATGAAGTCTAAGTGTATATGCCCTAGACAGAAAATTTATATTGTTAAACTTTGTAATACCTCTATGGGCAGTGGTTATTTCTTGAAATTCTAAGATTAAATTAAAATGAATTTTATGAATTGGTTTGCATATTTGAAAAGTAGCATCCTAGGCTTTCTAACGAGCTATCATAAACCTAAATCGGAGTTGTATTTTATTTTCTAAGAATTATTCAATTTTTGTATTGGAAACTAGTAAATCTGCCAGTTTGTTATGGTATACCAGCTGCTAACCTGAACCAAGAACCCATCTTTGCTCACCACCTAATTCTTTAATGTCTTGCAACCTTTCCAATATTATCCTAAGTGATTGATGAATCTTATTAGGGACTAAAACATATAGATTACTTGTTCACATTTTATATTGTGTTAAGACAAAAATTGTTTACTGTGGTATTCAAAAGAGATTTATATAAAAGCTTTAATGGCATACTAGTAAGATAGGTTTACACATGATTTATTTATGAATGTAGTTGTATGTTGTGCTTTAGTTTTAATTGTCCTTATGCACGCCTTAGGATCAAGGGAGTATGGAGCTAACGTTAATTGATTCCAGGATTAAAAGATTGTTGATAAGCTTGAAAGGTAGGGATTCTATTACTCATCTTTTGTGAGGTTTTTATAGAATTAAAATTGATTGTTTTGCTGCAATATATATATATCTATGTTGAACTGATATTATATGTGTATCACATATGAAACTATGACATGGACTCGTCTTGTATTGTACGGCGAGGAACATAATGAATTGACACATGTTATAAATTGAGAAGCATGGTTAGGAAAATTAACTCTATTAATAATGATTTAATATAGAGAAATTGTGAGACATGAAAAGGGCGACGGTTACGTCCTTGGGCATGAATACCCTAAAAGGTAAAATAGGGGGAAGGTGATGACGCTTCCTTGGGTTGAAAGTCCCAGAACACACTGTACAGGAATTGATTTGGTGAGGACTCGGGGCTTGATGTCCCCTCACCGGAACACCCTTGGAATGTTTATAGGGTGATCAAGTGCGCCCACTTGGGTTTCGATGAGTTGAGTGATACTCAATTTAACATGGATAACTAGGAACAATGATGATTGTTAATATTTGTATAAATGTGTAATTATGACACTTGGTAATGATTAACTACGGTATCCATAAGATGTGATCATAATAAACCTCATAATCTGGAATATGATGTAACTTACTAACCATGCAGATTTTAATGTGGTAATGATAGAGGTGAGTAATAGCTTTCTCTACTGAGCATAGTGTTGCTCATTCCCTTATGTTTATATCTTTTCAGGACTCACTAAGTGTGAGGTGGCTACGAGAAATATAGTTGAGGAAGTGATGTAACTATATTACATTGGGACTGCTTCAATCGTTGAGAATGTTCTTCATGATAATGTAAGCATCAATTGTTACTTTCTGTGACTGTATTACAATGTGTTGAGGGTTAAAATGATGATGACAACAGTTTATATTATTAAATTTAAGGTGCTACATTAAAACTGTGGTTTATTTGTCGTTTATATTTTTATTTTTGAGTTGAGAGTTTTCATTTAAGTCCCGGGCAAATTTTATTTTTAAGGTTTTACTTTTATTATTTATTTTTATTTTATCTCATTAAAAACTGTTCACCCCCACATAGGGGCGTTACAGAATTTTTGGTATCAGAGCCTAGGTTCGGTTAACCTAGGGAGTGTAGCACCACTTTAAAAAAATATATTTTTGAGATGGTTTTGAAGCTGAATTTTTATTGTCATCATCAAAATGAACCTTCACATTGATTTATACAGTCTAGAAGGATGTAACATGGAAAGGCCATAGAATGAAAATATCAATAGTTATATGAGTACAATAATTATATAGAAGGAAAGTATTAATAGTTATAAGGGAATGATAATTATATGGAATGAGTTTATAAGTAGAATGCTTATGAGAGATTCGTATAATATTTGGATCTATAAGCATATCTAATTCGTATAAACGATGAGAAATTCGTATAGATACGAGGATTTAAAAGCCTTTTGTCTCGTGAAAAACAATAAGAAATATAAGGCTTGATTTATTGATTTTAAAGTTTGACATAGATATGCCAAATTTTTCGTAATTGATTCAAACCTAAGTAATGATTATGTGTGGATTCGATGGAGCACATAAGTGTTAATGTCTTTTCTTAAAAGTTCTATATATTTGAGGAATATGATATAAGTTGGGAATCATGGTATTGAATCTTGAGAGAGATAAATGTTAGACTTTTGGTCTGTTGAGACTGTGTAAAGTCTAGAATACATGAATCTCAAAATTGGAATATTTTGTTACGTACATTGTATTTAAGTGTATCAGTGAATCTTTTGGTTACCTAAGGTTTTGTTATATGAGGAAATTGTATTTTGTATAAGTAGAATTGTGGGGATTGTAGATGTTCATAAGTAGTAACATCTAGTGTCTTTGTTCATTGATATGGTCTACGTTGGAAGACGTAAATCGTATTGATTTCAAGGTTAGTCGCATTCTAAACCCTTGGTAGTAATGATGATGAATCCATTGATAGATGTTGAGTATTATCAATAACATATGGGTGTATGTATTGTTCAATAAGGTTTTGATTAAAACAAAATTATTTGAGTTGCTGGAAGATTGTGTTGTTATGAAATGATTTTAAATATCATTCAGGAAGATCCTTGTTGTCGTTAAATTAGATTTGTTGTTTATAGTTAACTTTATCTATAGTGGGCTTTGAATTGGGTTTAAGATTCATACGAATTGGTTTTCAATTTTATGTTTGTTATTTAACTCGTTCTAAATGTGTTAAGGTCGAAACAACCTGACCATTTTCAACTAAGAACATTTGGGCCTAGTTTAAATCTTAAATCAGTTTGATTCACACTGTCTCTCCCACGTGGTTTCTATACGTGTCATATACAGTGGTTTAATCATTGTTTACATATACGTTTACTGTGCATAGGAGCTTATTTCTCCGAGTTCACTTTTTCTCTCTTAATTTGTTATTTTCTCTCTAAATCGCAAATCCTCTTCTTTTTCATTAGAAATTCTTCTTTTTCTCTAAAAGAAGAAGGAATTCTAGGATTCTGCAATTTACTATCTTAATTTTTCCTTTCTATTTACTCTTCTTTCATCTCATCATGGACTCAAAGTACCAACACCTGAGAAAGTATTTCCCATCACTCTCCCAAAAGATTCTCAGAAAGAAATACAAGGCTAGAATTACTCAGTTGTGGATTCTTATGCGTTTTGGCATCCCTTGTGATGTGAGAATGTTGATAGAGGGGAAAATCCGTCCGAGTGACTTTAGTCAAGATGTCGGTTTTCCAGGAACAGGTACCAGTCGTAGTGCAATGAAAAGAAGAGCTCGTGCCATCGTGGTCACTTGTAACAAATGTGGAAGACAAAATTGTAACGGTAAATGTACTTCACCTGGTTATATGTCTACGAATAGAGAGGATAAAATAAGGTTTTGTAAGGATGGACTTTCAAAGGAGAACTTGGATAGCATCCATCCTCCTCTTCACGGTCACCCTAGTGGATATGTTCAAGGAGCTATTTTTAAACTCTGGCCTAAATTTTATACAGAAAGACAACGCCTCAGGAATATGGTATTTCTAGATCCTGTTTGCCAAGCCATAAGAAAACTGGATGGGGAATAAGTCATCGCTCTATAAAGGTTATTCAGTCTTTACTTATTTGAAGCAGTTTTAGCTGATGTTCAACAGTTTGTGTTTTTCTTTTACTCAGAATATTTGCTTTTGTGTTTGAAATAATTGTGATTATTAGATTGATACAGTAAGTGTTAATATCTTATTTAATTTATGATTTTCTTAAATATATATATATAATAAAATATATTATCTTATCAGACACGTCACATACGGTACAGTAATATGTTTGAATTTTGAAAAACTTATCCAGATATTTCAAGATTTGTGTCTCAAATTTTAAAAGTTCTACAGTATTTGTCGTTTATATTAAATTTCTAGACTTGGTGTATATTTGTCAAAAAGTCTACAGTTGTGTCAAGAGGATCTTCTGTCGAATTGTTCTCAATTGTCAAAAGTTATACAATTAGAGTCTAATCTTTTTCAAAAAGTGAATCAGATTTTCTGTAAACTATCAATCACCTTATCTTACTTTCTTATCCGCACAAGATTTTGTTTAAATCTTTGGATTACCTTTTCATTACCTACTCGTCTATCTCTTTAGCCCTTTTTGTATATTTCTCATCTTTAAAATCTCATGTAGAACCCGAAGTCTAAGTGGAGCAGACATTAAGCAACCACTTCTATAAACTAAATATGTCTACCTCCCAGTCCACGAAGAAAATAAAGAATGTCTGTGTCTTTTGTGGTTCCAGCCTTGGAAAAGATAAAGCTTATTTAGAAGCTGCAAATCACTTAGGGCAAGTCCTAGCACGCAAGAAGATTAACATAATCTATGGGGGTGGTAGTATAAAAATGATGGTAAATATGGCACTAGCAGCTAGGTCTAGTGACGCTACTGATGTAAGAATTTGGCCTCATATTCCAGTTGAAGGAAACCTTTGTAAGGAAGCCATAGGTAAGGGAGAAGGAGTCAGGAGTATCCCTAGAAATTTTAAAGACATAATCTATAATTCTGATGCTTTTATAGCATTACCTGGTGGTCTAGGTACTCTTGAGGAAATATTTATAGTTGCTTGTGGGCAATTGTTGGGCTTTTATTCCAAACCTTTGGGACTGCTGAACGTAAAGGGTTTTTATGACGGTCTTTTGAAATTTCTAGATTACGCTGTGGAAGAAAACATCACTACAGAATCGGAGAGACAAATCTTTGTCACTGCTTCAACAGCTGAGGAATTGATAGATAAAATGCAAATCATACATCCAGAATCCGACACTACAACATCCAAGCTTGAATGGGAAAGGGAAAGCCGGGAGCGGCCAATTGATTTGAATCTCCATCTGTAATCTTTTTGTTTTATCTTTGGCATGTAGGCATGTGTGTCCGTATTTCGTGTGTTACGAATAACCGTTTGCCTTGTATTCTGTGTTTCTTGTGGTACGTTGTTGTTCAATCTTTTAGATTCATTGAGCCTAATGCCGGGATGGCTGGATACGGAGTACTTGATGCTCTCGAAACGCATCCTTCTTAAGGTCCGATCTTTTGTTTATCGATGTTTTTGTATCCTCTAAGCATGCATGATATGGATAGCTGGTATACGGAGTGCCTTGTACTCTCGAAACGTATCCGTATTATGTTTGTAATGTGTAATATTCTGTTAATATTATGTGGAAGTACCAGAGTCAGTTATGGGGATATTCCATATGAAATATGAGTATATTATTTGGGTTGAATGTTTGTGTCATGAGGATAGCTGTTTAATGAAAAATATGTCGGGTATGTTTGCAACCAGAGATTCCGCTTAATATCTCTATGAATAAGTTTAATGTATGGTTTTGAATATAAGTGTTTGTGATATATGTTTTATGATTATGTTTTAGTTTATTAGTTGAGGTATGAAATCAAATATATTTGACTTTTCCTTACTCAAAAAGGAAAAGGAACCTAAAGATGAAGTATATAAAATTTCTCTGGCAATCTCCTTAAATGTGATTGTAAATCACAGTCCATGGACAATGAAGGACTGGAATCATGGTATGGTCAATATGTATGCCTGATCAGATTCTTAGACTATTATACGGTGTTATAAGTTGAAACTTGTCAAAAATACTCTCATTGAGGGATTTAGAATTTAGAGTAAGATTTATTATGCAAGTAAATAAGTGGAGATACGATAACTTAAATTTGGAAGATAAACAACATTAACGGTTTAGACTCAGAATTGAAATCATAGTGGAATCATAATTTTTACTAGTATTGTTAGAATTGAAATTTCGAGGACGAAATTTCTTTAAGGGGGGTAGAGCTGTGACACCCGTTATTCTTCTAACGGGTATTGAGGTAATTAAATTAATTTTTAATGTATAAAAAAAATTGCTTCATTTAAATTTATTTTATAATATTTATTTTTATCTATTTTTAAATTTTTTAAAATTCTCCTATATTTATTTAGTATGATTACTAAAAAGTATTAGAACTTCTAATAAATCTCAAAAATGTCATATTGGCATTATGTGTGTTAAAGTCTTTAGATGAGACATAAGGATATATTTTCCAACTACTCTTGACCCTCATTTTCTTTATTTCCTCCGTGACATGCTTCAACATGTCTCCTCTATAATTGTTTCTATCACTTCTCTTCAAAGACTTCATCTTTTCTTCCTTTCTCTTCCACGGTTCCCACACTCTTCTTCTTATTTCTTTGCTGAAGCAAAATACTTAGAGAACTTCTTCAAGGCAGCCATAAAAATCAGCCACGATCACCTCCATTTGAGCAAGAATTTCAGTCATACCGAACTAAAGGAACCTGTTTTGAAGCCATTTCAAGTTTCCAACTAACCATAATCCGAGGTTAGAATCTTATGAACAAATTTAGTCTTTCATTTATAAATTTTCTTTTATACTAAAGGATTATTCAAATTTGCGTTCTTAAACCTAAGTATATGTTTGTTGCTATTTTGGAGCATATGTATGAAGTCTAAGTGTATATGCCCTAGACAGAAAATTTATATTGTTAAACTTTGTAATACCTCTATGGGCAGTGGTTATTTCTTGAAATTCTAAGATTAAATTAAAATGAATTTTATGAATTGGTTTGCATATTTGAAAAGTAGCATCCTAGGCTTTCTAACGAGCTATCATAAACCTAAATCGGAGTTGTATTTTATTTTCTAAGAATTATTCAATTTTTGTATTGGAAACTAGTAAATCTGCCAGTTTGTTATGGTATACCAGCTGCTAACCTGAACCAAGAACCCATCTTTGCTCACCACCTAATTCTTTAATGTCTTGCAACCTTTCCAATATTATCCTAAGTGATTGATGAATCTTATTAGGGACTAAAACATATAGATTACTTGTTCACATTTTATATTGTGTTAAGACAAAAATTGTTTACTGTGGTATTCAAAAGAGATTTATATAAAAGCTTTAATGGCATACTAGTAAGATAGGTTTACACATGATTTATTTATGAATGTAGTTGTATGTTGTGCTTTAGTTTTAATTGTCCTTATGCACGCCTTAGGATCAAGGGAGTATGGAGCTAACGTTAATTGATTCCAGGATTAAAAGATTGTTGATAAGCTTGAAAGGTAGGGATTCTATTACTCATCTTTTGTGAGGTTTTTATAGAATTAAAATTGATTGTTTTGCTGCAATATATATATATCTATGTTGAACTGATATTATATGTGTATCACATATGAAACTATGACATGGACTCGTCTTGTATTGTACGGCGAGGAACATAATGAATTGACACATGTTATAAATTGAGAAGCATGGTTAGGAAAATTAACTCTATTAATAATGATTTAATATAGAGAAATTGTGAGACATGAAAAGGGCGACGGTTACGTCCTTGGGCATGAATACCCTAAAAGGTAAAATAGGGGGAAGGTGATGACGCTTCCTTGGGTTGAAAGTCCCAGAACACACTGTACAGGAATTGATTTGGTGAGGACTCGGGGCTTGATGTCCCCTCACCGGAACACCCTTGGAATGTTTATAGGGTGATCAAGTGCGCCCACTTGGGTTTCGATGAGTTGAGTGATACTCAATTTAACATGGATAACTAGGAACAATGATGATTGTTAATATTTGTATAAATGTGTAATTATGACACTTGGTAATGATTAACTACGGTATCCATAAGATGTGATCATAATAAACCTCATAATCTGGAATATGATGTAACTTACTAACCATGCAGATTTTAATGTGGTAATGATAGAGGTGAGTAATAGCTTTCTCTACTGAGCATAGTGTTGCTCACTCCCTTATGTTTATATCTTTTCAGGACTCACTAAGTGTGAGGTGGCTACGAGAAATATAGTTGAGGAAGTGATGTAACTATATTACATTGGGACTGCTTCAATCGTTGAGAATGTTCTTCATGATAATGTAAGCATCAATTGTTACTTTCTGTGACTGTATTACAATGTGTTGAGGGTTAAAATGATGATGACAACAGTTTATATTATTAAATTTAAGGTGCTACATTAAAACTGTGGTTTATTTGTCGTTTATATTTTTATTTTTGAGTTGAGAGTTTTCATTTAAGTCCCGGGCAAATTTTATTTTTAAGGTTTTACTTTTATTATTTATTTTTATTTTATCTCATTAAAAACTGTTAACCCCTACATAGGGGCGTTACAGTTTTTCATATATGCTTTTCATAGAATATTTAACATAAAACAATCATCAGATTGCTCTTCATAACGTCATTTATGTTTTCATAAAAATTTAATATAAAACATTCCTCAGAATATTTTTCATAGCATATAAATGTTTCATAATAAACAAATCAAATACAATCACAATGCTTGTTTTCATTTAAGCTCAATTATGAACTTTCGATTATGAGCATCTTATGAACATTCTTTCTTACTTTGACTTTCTATCATTGTTCCTTATCTTTTCTTATCTTACACTTTAACTTTCTCTATCTGACTTTAACTTTCCACCTTTTGTTCCTTAACTTTCTTTATCTTACAACTTTTAGTGTTCGTACCAACATCTTTAATCATGAGATCATAACCGTGATACTTCCTTGTGGATGACTTAAGACCATCAAACTTCGAGGTCGTGTACCTCATATCTGGAAGGTCAAACTTTAACTTTACTTTCATTACCTCACAATGAGGAGGCTGGTACGACACTTTCTTTTCACTTTACGTTACCTTCTTATTAACCTTAGTGAGCACATCAAATGCAACCCCATCATATGCAAATACACTTGCAAATCATAGCTTGTACTTTAAAATCTATTACATAACAAATGCAACATAAAATGTAAACACATTTTGCTAATCATAATTTGTACTATGAAACTTATTGCATAACAAATGCATCATATAACGCAATTACATTTTACAAATCATAACTTATATTCTGAATCATATTGCATACAAATGCAATATATATCGCAATCACATATTGCAAATCATAACTTTTATTCTGAATCATATTGCATACAAATGCAATATATATCGCAATCACATATTGCAAATCATAACTTTTATTCTAAAACATATTGCATACAAATGCAACATATTACATAACAAATACTTCATAAAACTTATAACTTAAATCATAAAACATTATGCATTATTGAAATGCAAGACTCATACTAATCCTATTTCGTATCTAGGTTGCACATCCGCATTCAGGTCATAATCTGATACATAAAGGCTGGCCAGTAAGTTCATCTTTTTATTGTTCAATCTATAGGTCTTTTATCATCTAGTCATTCTAGACTAGGGATAATAATTATCTAAAACATATTTACGTACTTGTCTGAAAACTTCTAAAAGTCATAATAGAGCTTATCTTTTCATATCTCTCTCTTGGCTCTGCTCTTGTGACCTTTTTGTTGGTCACGAGAAATTTTTCAAATTCTATTTAATTCTCTAAATCGTTTTCATGATTTCTAATCGAACCTAGGATGTCCTATAGTAATTTTTTCTAGTTTCCTATAGGCAAATTAGAGATTATATCCTTAATGGGTTTCTTATGGACCTTATTGTGCATGTTCATTATGTACTACATGGTATTGCACTTATATACTATATCTTGTTATACTCTAACTAACAAGCATCAATCATAACATTCATATCCATATCATTTGCTCCTACAAGTATCATACTTACTTTTCATATTCATAAACATATCATACATACACATATCATTCATTTCATGCTTTCACATTTTACTCTTACTTATGTCGTTCATTTCATACTTTCACATTTCATGCTTTCATATATTACTCATACTCATATCGTTCATTTCATACATACACTTATCGTTTATACTTTCATATCGTAAAGTTGCTGTACATTTTTCATCTTTGGATAGCAACTATTTCATGTTATATTCATATAATACTTTAAGTCATGGCACATTTATAATACACACACCAATAATAGTTCATAACATTCATGCATATCAATATGCAAATAAGCTTTAAACATAACGGTTGTAAATTCATTGCAAATCTTATTTTGTACTTTAGAACTTTTTTGCATAATAAATGCAAATATACTTTAAAGATAACTTGCATAACCATCGCAAACTCATTTACAATTATATATGTAAGCATTTTAAAACTATTTACTTCATACTATAGGTGAAGTCTGAACTTACCCGGACTATGCTCTAACGTTCTCTATTTCGTTCCTGTCTTATTCCTTTTTCGTCTATTAGTCGGCTTCTGTGTCCTGATCATACGACAACTGTAACACCCCTATGTGGGGGTTAACAGTTTTAAATAAATAAAAATAATTTTAAATTTTATATTATTTAAATCAATTAAACAATGCCCATGGGTCTTTAAACAACAAGAAAAATAAAAATAAACGTTTTAAATACAAACCACAGTTTTTAGTGTAGCACCAAATATATATAATTACAGTCATCATCACCATAGTACAATTCCCAAATAACTTAACACAGCCATAAAAAAAAATAATACAACTCTTACATGTTGTAGATAAGTTGTAATTAAACAGGGTCTTCTAACACGAAAACAGCAGGATTGTTTTCGTTTATTCCTCTTCAAATATGTTGCACTGAGTTCCACCTGAGATATGAAGATATGATAGGGATGAGCATCGACATGCCCAGTAGGGAAATCATGACTCACCTTATGGTTTATCCATTACCACATTAAAAACTGCATGGTTAGTAGGTTACATCATATTCCAGATTATGAGGTTTATTATGATCACATCTTATGGATACCGTAGTTAATCATTACCAAGTGTCATAATTACACATTTATACAAATATTACCAATCATCATTGTTCCTAGGTATCCATGTTAAATTGAGTATCACTCAACTCATCGAAACCCAAATGGGCGCACTTGATCACCCCATAAACATTCCAAGGGTGTTCCGGTGAGGGGACATCAAGCCCCGAGTCCTCACCAAATCAATTCCTGTACAGTGTGTTCTGGGACTTTCAACCCAAGGAAGCGTCATCACCTTCCCCCTATTTTACCTTTTTGGGTATTCATGCCCAAGGACGTAACCGCCGCCCTCTTCATGTCTCACCATTTCTCTATATTAAATCATTATTAATAGAGTCAGTTTTCCTAACCATGCTTCTCAATTTATAACATGTGTCAATTCATTATGTTCCTCGTCGTACAATACAAGACGAGTCCATGTCATAGTTTCATATGTGATACTCATATAATATCAGTTCAACATAGATATATATATATTGCGGCAAAACAATCAATTTTAATTCTATAAAAACCTCACAAAAATGAGTAATAGAATCCCTACCTTTCAAGCTTATCAACAATCTTTTAATCCTGGAATCAATTAACGTTAGCTCCACACATCCTTGACCCTAAGGCATGCATAAGGACAATTAAAACTAAAGCACAACGTATAATCACATTCATAAGTGAGTTATGTGTAAACCCGTCTACTAGTGCCATTAAAGTATTTTTATGCATTAAACATGGAGAAAATGCATACTAAAAACTAAGTTTAGATTAAAGAAAACCTACCTCAAAACTTCTTTGAAAAGCACCAAAGTTTGGGTTATCAATCAAGCTTGAATTAACTTTAAAACCGCCTCGATCATGGTTGGGAATTATAATTGTCTTGGCCACAAAGAGAGCTTTGTGCTCTATGTCTTTAGTTAGAAATTTGAAGTGAGGAGGGAGAGAATGAGAACTAGAGAAGAAGGTGGTGATAGTTAAATAAAAAGATATCAAAATGCTTAAGAGGAATGAGATGTTTACGGGGAAAAGTTGTAAGAAGAAACAAAAGAGTCTTAAAGGAAAATATCATCTTGTCTCCCATGAAGACTTTTAGCAAATAATGCCAACATAATTGAGGGGATAATTTGAGTGAATTATAGAAGAAGATAAGGAAATAATTAATTAGGTGGTTGAGAAAATATCTCCATGTCTTCTATGAATTGACGGAAAATAATTCAATATCCCCTTCGGATACCTTTAGCAAAATGAGAAGAAGTCTATATAATTGAGCAATAATTTAGGGAGACAAGATTGGTAGAAGTAAGTGTTGGTAAGTTTTGAATGTTTCTTAGGAAGACTTGGTAAGAAAATACTAAAATGGTATTTTTTTTTTTTAAATGATCATAAACAACTTAGTAATTTTAAATAGTCACATTTTATTCATTAAATTTTACAAAATTATGCCCGTTAAAAATACGGGTGTTACAGCTCTCCCCTCCTATAAAAATTTCGTCCTCGAAATTTCGTACACTGATTACAATGTTAAAACAAATATGGGTACTTTTCTCTCATTTCAGATTCAAGTTCCCATGTGGCTTCCTCCACATCATGGTGTTGCCACATCACTTTCACCAGAGGAATTCCACGACGACGTAATAATTTTATTTCATGATCCAGTATTTGAACTGGAATTTCTTCATAATTCGTATCTCCTTGAATTGGCACATCTGTCCACATGATCACATGTGAAGGGTCGGGTTCATACTTTCTCAACATCGATACATGAAACACATTATGTACATGAGACAATTGTGGTGGTAGGTCTAAACGGTATGCCAACGTTCCAATGCGTTCCACAATCTCAAACGGTCCTGTATACCTTGGTGCTAACTTTCCTTTAACACCAAATCGAGATACACCTCGTTTTGGTTTCACTTTTAAGAACACAAAGTCTCCGATCATGAACTCTAAAGGTCGCCTCCTCTTATCTGCATAACTCTTTTGTCGACTTTGAGCTGTCTGAAGACGTTCGCGAATAATCTGGATCTTGTCCGTTGTTTCTCTGATAAACTGAGGCCCAAGTTCAAGACGCTCTTCCTTTTCAGCCCAACACAATGGAGATCTACAAGGTCTACCATATAAGGCCTCATATGGAGCCATTCTAATACTTGCTTGGTAACTGTTGTTATATGCGAATTCAACATATGGCAGCTGTGCAGCCCAATTTGTTCCAAAGTCCAGCACACAAGCCCGAAGCATATCCTCGAGAATCTGAATGACACGTTCAGATTGTCCATCTGTTTGAGGATGAAAAGCTGTACTAAAATTCAATTGAGTTCCCAAGGCCCTCTGCAATCCTCTCCAAAATTTCGACGTGAAACGTGTATCTCTATCGGAAATTATTGACATTGGCACTCCATACAATGTCACTACCTTTTCCACGTACAATTGACATAATTTTGAGACACTATAATTAGTTCTGATTGGGATGAAGTGGGCTGTCTTAGTTAAACGATCTACAATTACCCAAACGGCGTCATGCCCTATTTGAGTCTTAGGAAATCCAGTAACAAAGTCCATTGTCACATGATCCCACTTCCATTCTGGAATAGGTAAGCTCCTCAACTCGCCTCCAGGCTTTTGATGTTCCGCTTTAACCTGTTGGCACGTCATGCACTTAGAGACAAAGGTTGCTACATCTCGTTTCATTCCTCGCCACCAGTATTGTCGTTTTAGATCCATATACATTTTTGTGCTTCCAGGATGAATAGCAAACTTTGAACGGTGAGCCTCATCTAGCACCGCATGCCTGAGATATGGATCCTCTGGAACAACTAATCTTCCTTTGTAAAGTAAAAATCCTTCTGGCTCAATCTGCCATCCATCCAGTTGTTCTCCATTTTGTATTTGTTTCCAAACCCTACGTAATCCTTCATCGTGCCATTGTCCTTGTTTTACTTTCTGAATTAACGTAGGAGTTGCTATCACATTGAATAAGAAAGCTCTCTCGTTATCTTCATAATATTGCAAGTTGAAGTCGGCGATAGTGACTCGTCTCCAATCTTCCAATGCTAAACTGGCTATACGTCCGTTGTTCTTACGACTTAGAGCATCTGCCACGGCATTTGCTTTTCCAGGATGATATTGGATACTAAAGTCATAGTCCACCATGTACTCAGTCCATCTTCGTTGCCTTAGATTGAGATCCTTTTGAGTAAACAAATATTTCAGACTTTGATGATCTGAATATAGCTCGAACTTTGCGCCATATAGATAACATCTCCAAATTTTGAGTGCGAAAACCACAGCAGCTAACTCAAGATCATGTGTGGGGTAGTTCCTCTCATGGGGTTTCAACTGGCGTGAGGCGTAGGCAACTACTCGTCCATGCTGCATTAACACACAACCCAAACCGTTTCCTGAGGCATCAGTGTATACTGTGTAAGGCTCCTCGTTGTTAGGTATGATCAGCACAGGTGCACTAGTGAGTCTTCGTTTCAGTTCCTCAAATGCTTCTTCACATTTATCATCCCACACGAACTTGACATTCTTCCTTGTGAGTTTTGTTAATGGAGAAGCAATCTTTGAAAAATTCTCTACGAAGCGTCGATAGTATCCAGCTAGTCCGAGGAAACTTCGAATCTCTGACACGTTCTTTGGTCGTTCCCAATTTAGCACTGCTTCAATTTTGGAGGGGTCCACTGAGATGCCTTCTTCAGAGACAACGTGTCCAAGGAACTTGACCTTCGTCATCCAGAAATCACATTTTTCTCTTTTTGCATAAAGACCATGTTCTCTCAACGTTTGTAGAGTGATCCTCAAATGCTCAGCATGTTCTTCTTCGTTTTTAGAATAGATCAAGATATCATCTATGAAAACAATGATAAATTGATCTAAGTACGGTCGAAAGACACGGTTCATCAAGTCCATGAAAGCCGCTGGTGCATTAGTCAACCCGAAAGGCATGACAAGAAACTCAAAATGACCGTAGCGAGTCCGAAAAGCTGTCTTTGGAATGTCCTCTTCTCTTATCTTCAGTTGGTGATATCCGGATCGTAAGTCAATCTTTGAGAAATAGCAAGATCCTCCTAACTGATCGAACAACTCATCAATTCGGGGTAGAGGGTACTTGTTCTTGATAGTCAATCGATTAAGCTGGCGATAATCGACACAGAGCCTCAACGATCCGTCATGTTTCTTCACAAAAAGTACTGGAGCTCCCCAAGGTGATGTACTTGGTCGAATAAATCCTTTTTCCAGTAATTCGTCCAACTGCTTCCTCAATTCCACTTTCTCAGCAGGTGCCATTCGATACGGGGCAATAGAAACAGGCGCTGCTCCTTGAGTTAAGTCGATGACAAACTCAATTTCTCTATCAGGCGGAAGTCCGGGCAATTCATCTGGAAAAACATCTGAAAATTCGTCCACCACAGGAGTGTGAGAGGATAGGTCACTCTTCTTTAGTTCTCCATCTGAAGCAAAGATCGTCCCAAGATTGGTGAAATTCCTTCGTCCTCCAATACAAGCCTTTAGCACCGGGGCTGGCGTCACTGTTCCTGTTTTTGCCTGAAATTCGATGACTTGTCCATTCTTGGTGAATAAAGAGACACGTTTCCTATGACAATCTACTATTGCCTGGTATTTAGTTAGCCAATCCATTCCTAAGATTACATCAAACTCTGTCATAGTTATTACATATAGGTCAGCCGATAGTTTATGTTCTCCTATAACAATACACACTGATTTACAAATTATGGATACTTCAGCTATCCCGCCCATTGGTGTACTAAGGGTTAATGATGAACTACATGTCTCAGTTTCTAATTGTAGTACGGAAGCAAATAACATAGATATAAATGAATGAGTGGCACCAGTGTCAAATAATACATGAGCCCAAGAATGAGACACGTGAATCATACCGTCTACAACTGAGTGATCAGCCTGTTTTCCTTGTCCAGTTGTAGCCGTAATTGCATAAGCTTGTGCTGGTGCTTTTCCTTTATCACTTTTTCCTCGGTTTCCTTGGCTACTACTAGCCTTATTATTATTTCTCCCAGAAAAATATGGCCTTTGATTCACTGAGCCTTGTGGAGTCGGTTGGAAGTTCTGATTAGCATAAAAATTGGAACCCTGTGGCCGCTGTTGATAGTTGTACTGAGGCTGGAACCCTCGAGGTTGAGTTACTGAGACTTGGGAAGCTGGAGTGTTTTGCTGAGGCGCTCCACGATTTTGACTCCCTCCCCAAACAGTGGAGCCAAAATGACTTCCTTGTGGCCTTGGTGCAAAGGATGATTGTGTAGGGCGGTTAGGGCAATTTCTCCTCAGATGTCCCACTTGTCCACAGTTATGACAAGCATACGGTTGGAAACGACCACTGCCAGAAGATCCACCACCAATAGTCACTCCACTATGCTGAATGACTTGCCCTTGTGACTTCTCTTTCTTACTTATTTTCCTTTGACGCCCACCAGAACCCTTATACTCTCCATAGGAGTTATTTAGTTCTGTCTCTGCCCGCTGTGCCGCAGCTACAAGATCAAGAAAATCTGTTGATGGAACAGCAGCTATCATTTGTCTGATTTTCGGCCTCAGGTTATTTCTAAATTTTTCGCATCTCGCCATTGGATCCGATACAGCCCCGGGATTGTAGCGAGACAATTCTATAAATCGAGCATGGTATTCAGCAACTGTTGTATCTCCCTGCACCAGGTTTTCAAATTCTCGCATCATTGCTTGCCTATGGCTCTGAGGAATATAGGTGTTGCGAAAAATGGTTTCGAACTGCTCCCATGTAAGATTCGGCACGTCATAGTCGTCTTTCTGAAGATCCCACCATTCTTCGGCTTTACCCTCAAATATATATGTTGAAAAGCTAACCCAATACTCCCGTGGAATCCTCAAGGTGTCCAACTTCTTTTTGACTGCCTTTAGCCATTGTTCTGCTATGACCGGGTTAGGTTCTCCACTAAATGTGGGTGGTTTCTGCTTCATAAACTCCTTCAACAGAGTTAGATGTCGTTGTTCGGGATCACGAACCTCCACAGGTCTTTGCACATTTTGTAATGCTTGAAGAATTTGTCCTAAATTATTTACTTCTGGTGCAGCTGGCGGGGATTGTGTTGCATGTCGTAGTTGCTCATCTTCTTGAGCTTGTTCCATCGGTTCCGGTTGCTCAACTTCTTGAGCATGTTCAACCGGTTGTGACAGCTCAGACGATTGCATTTGACGTCTTGGTGGCATAGTTTCTACTGGCTGTGAAAATTTAACTAGGATCAGTACCAAATGATGATGACATTAACACCTAACTTTAAAACCATTCCCAAAGATTAATTTTTAAGGTGGTGCTATACCCCCTAGGTTAATCGAACCTAGGCTCTGATACCAAAAATTCTGTAACACCCCTATGTGGGGGTTAACAGTTTTAAATAAATAAAAATAATTTTAAATTTTATATTATTTAAATCAATTAAACAATGCCCATGGGTCTTTAAACAACAAGAAAAATAAAAATAAACGTTTTAAATACAAACCACAGTTTTTAGTGTAGCACCAAATATATATAATTACAGTCATCATCACCATAGTACAATTCCCAAATAACTTAACACAGCCATAAAAAAAAATAATACAACTCTTACATGTTGTAGATAAGTTGTAATTAAACAGGGTCTTCTAACACGAAAACAGCAGGATTGTTTTCGTTTATTCCTCTTCAAATATGTTGCACTGAGTTCCACCTGAGATATGAAGATATGATAGGGATGAGCATCGACATGCCCAGTAGGGAAATCATGACTCACCTTATGGTTTATCCATTACCACATTAAAAACTGCATGGTTAGTAGGTTACATCATATTCCAGATTATGAGGTTTATTATGATCACATCTTATGGATACCGTAGTTAATCATTACCAAGTGTCATAATTACACATTTATACAAATATTACCAATCATCATTGTTCCTAGGTATCCATGTTAAATTGAGTATCACTCAACTCATCGAAACCCAAATGGGCGCACTTGATCACCCCATAAACATTCCAAGGGTGTTCCGGTGAGGGGACATCAAGCCCCGAGTCCTCACCAAATCAATTCCTGTACAGTGTGTTCTGGGACTTTCAACCCAAGGAAGCGTCATCACCTTCCCCCTATTTTACCTTTTTGGGTATTCATGCCCAAGGACGTAACCGCCGCCCTCTTCATGTCTCACCATTTCTCTATATTAAATCATTATTAATAGAGTCAGTTTTCCTAACCATGCTTCTCAATTTATAACATGTGTCAATTCATTATGTTCCTCGTCGTACAATACAAGACGAGTCCATGTCATAGTTTCATATGTGATACTCATATAATATCAGTTCAACATAGATATATATATTGCGGCAAAACAATCAATTTTAATTCTATAAAAACCTCACAAAAATGAGTAATAGAATCCCTACCTTTCAAGCTTATCAACAATCTTTTAATCCTGGAATCAATTAACGTTAGCTCCACACATCCTTGACCCTAAGGCATGCATAAGGACAATTAAAACTAAAGCACAACGTATAATCACATTCATAAGTGAGTTATGTGTAAACCCGTCTACTAGTGCCATTAAAGTATTTTTATGCATTAAACATGGAGAAAATGCATACTAAAAACTAAGTTTAGATTAAAGAAAACCTACCTCAAAACTTCTTTGAAAAGCACCAAAGTTTGGGTTATCAATCAAGCTTGAATTAACTTTAAAACCGCCTCGATCATGGTTGGGAATTATAATTGTCTTGGCCACAAAGAGAGCTTTGTGCTCTATGTCTTTAGTTAGAAATTTGAAGTGAGGAGGGAGAGAATGAGAACTAGAGAAGAAGGTGGTGATAGTTAAATAAAAAGATATCAAAATGCTTAAGAGGAATGAGATGTTTACGGGGAAAAGTTGTAAGAAGAAACAAAAGAGTCTTAAAGGAAAATATCATCTTGTCTCCCATGAAGACTTTTAGCAAATAATGCCAACATAATTGAGGGGATAATTTGAGTGAATTATAGAAGAAGATAAGGAAATAATTAATTAGGTGGTTGAGAAAATATCTCCATGTCTTCTATGAATTGACGGAAAATAATTCAATATCCCCTTCGGATACCTTTAGCAAAATGAGAAGAAGTCTATATAATTGAGCAATAATTTAGGGAGACAAGATTGGTAGAAGTAAGTGTTGGTAAGTTTTGAATGTTTCTTAGGAAGACTTGGTAAGAAAATACTAAAATGGTATTTTTTTTTTTAAATGATCATAAACAACTTAGTAATTTTAAATAGTCACATTTTATTCATTAAATTTTACAAAATTATGCCCGTTAAAAATACGGGTGTTACAACAACCGACTCATTAATTATCTTTTTTTTTATCAATCCACTCAATTGATAATAAAACGTAAACATTAACCATTCATTCCTTTTTCATAACTTGGTATACTATCAGTCTACCGTTCTCTTTACTTAACCTTATAAACCATCAGTTTACATTTCCTTCACTTAGCTTTGTAACCCACCGGGGTTACTTTTCCTTTATTTAAACATCCCTTATTAAATCTCTCGTCACACATGACGGTTATGTTACTTAACGTATTACAGAACATTTTTCGTCTAAAAACGTTATGCTAAATTGGAGTGTTCGACTCCGTTCTAGTCGTTTCCTTGATAATGACGATTTTACCCTTAACAGGTTTTTCATCACCCTCGTAAACTTATAAAACTCATTCTCACATAAAATAGTGTAACAATCACTGATCATGCATTTCATAAATTTTTTTGAAAGCATCTAGAATAATTTATTTTAAAACGGTTCATACTGTAGGTAAGATTCATACTTACTTGGACTTCAAGCTAAGCAAGTCCAGTTGTACCTCGTTGTATCTACAGTATACGAAGCATCATCTGCAGTACTCCTCGAGCGATCATGAATGCTTAAGAATGCTTCCTGGAGATCATACGTTACTAGAACTGTCATTCTGGACTCTGTTACTATAGTTTGAATTGCCTCGATTCACGTGCAGTCGGTACCGGATGATTTTCACCGGAGTGGAATTAGCTCAAACGGAGGTCACCATCGCATTTAGAGCGTCGAAACAAGTTGGGAGATGGTCTCAGATCTTCGATCGGAGGTTCGGATCACAAAATCCCAAAGTCGCCGTTGACCAACGTTGACCGTCGTTGGCCGACCATTGACCGTCGTTGCCCGGCCGTTGACCGCCGCCAATTGGTTCCGTTGGGGGCTGAGCTCGAACCTACCCCACCTAATTCGACCCTCCTGAGTTGAATAGCAGTGTCAATTTCTTTCAATTCGGCCTCTAACCATGCAGATCGAAGTTCAAAGTCAGCGGCCAAAAATGGAGATTTCGATCATCTCCCTCCGGTGGAGCTACCTTGAAATTAACCTGGGCATGTCAATCCCCATGGGTTTATGAGCGTTTCACCTAAGGTGGAGCTGCTCAACATCGCATACAATCGGCGGTCCCGAGGCCCTCACGGCAGCGCTAGATGGTGGAGGCCGTTCTCCATTGATCCGACGACGTCTCATGAAATTGGGAGGGGGAAAATGTTCCCTGGCCCTCTCTAAGCATAATGCCGCTGCCAATTTGGTCCAACGTCGCTTGCAATGGTGAAATCGAACTCACCCGCGACGGCGACGGCGGCGACCTCCCTCCTTCAACAGGCGGCCGAGCGAGGGTGCAATTGGTCGGGGGTTCTCACTCCCCGTTGCCATCTGAGTCTAACAGTAGCGGCGGTGCACCTCAACGCGAATCCGATCATTTTCCGAACCCCCCCAGGAAAAAAAAACAAAACAAAGATTCCCTGTGACAATGTTGCCAGAAAAGATAAGTATTTTATTTTTACCATGTCCATGGTTGGCGTGCTTGAGAACTTAGGATAAAAAACTTTAAACTTACACTTTACACACTGTAATATCCATATTAATATCCTTGTTCAGCCTTTGGGCAAAGGATTCATGTCAAATTTCTTTATCTAGATTCTAGAATTGTCGGCCTATAATATTTCTGAGAAGATACATAAAATTCAGCAGCACTACACAAAGAAACCAATGTTGTGGACAGAAGTAAAAAGCCTGAAATTGATACATATGTATAACGTATGACCTTTTAATGGGTCAATCAGATAAGGAACAGAACAATCCAAAATTCCTAAGTTTCAAAAGTTAACATCGTTAGCAATATCAATTTGATGAGCTTAGAGACTTTTAATGTTCCGAAGGATGCTCCACATGAATGTGGAAACGAAGAAGAGGATAACACCGATAAAAATTGCATACTTGAGACCAAGATTCACCAGCAAATTAACCAGAAGTCCCGCCAATACAACACCGACGAAATTGGCAGAAAGACCCGACCAGAATGGCATATCAAGGATAGATGCTATAAAGGCTCCAGTCCATGCTCCTGTTCCCGGAAAAGGCACGGCTACAAAGAGCATCAGACCGAGCCATTGGAACTCCTCCACAGGCCCAGCCTTCGCTTTGGCATTCTTAAACAGCAAGTCAAGTAATCGAGCAGCAGTCTTGTTCTTCCCGGCAAGGAAAGATGCAAAGCTCTTCAAGTAGAGCATAATGAATGGGACGGGGACCATATTCCTACAATTATAGCCCCATATTTTTCAATTCTAATCTCATCAAACAGCCTCTTTTAAAACAAACAAGCAAGTGGAAATATTGATCTTCATTGCCATGCTAAACACCAAGAACGACTTGGACACAGCAAAATGGTAGAAACGCTCAAAAGCTTAAATTCCGATCAAATACGTAAGATCACTGAGTAAAATAGTGGGTGAATTCTTTATAAGCATATACATCCTGTGATGCTAGCTATCAAACAAATACGATGGCATGATATGGATCAAAAAGCATATTCCAAGTCAACCAAAAGGGAAATCTCAGAGATTCTAAAGAGGGAGTGGAGACTTTCCCAGGAAAAAAACGAAGAAATGAAAACATCAATCTATCTTGCCATAATAATCACAAAGAACAACCTTGGACACAGCACAACCAAAAAGGGCTTTCTGAGACTAAAGCTTTTTCTTTGGTTAGAATAAAAATGTTAAGGATTACGCAGATAACCTCGAGGAGGCAGTGCATCTCCACATGACATATGGATCACTCACGAACTAGATTGCCCATTTACCCTGCCCATTGCATGGAACTGACTCGAAAACTGGCACACTCAGAAAGCCTAACTTCAACCACAAGACTGTACATTTTAAGATACGATATCACTGTAAGCAAATACACGCTATCAAACAAATACGACGCAATAACATTGACTAAAATTCAGATTCCAAGTTAACTAAAGAAACAGCAAACAAACAAATGAAAATCATCAATCTACTTTTCGTTACTAATCACAAAGATCAACATTGACCACAACAAAACCTTAAAAAAAGTCTCAAAAAGGCCAAAACTTCAACCATGAGGCTAAATCGAAAGTATCCAAATACAAGAGCACTCACGTATGACATATCCATCAAACAGATACTCTAGGAATCGTTAAAATAATAATAATTATTATTATTATAATGTTTAAAAAACATTGATCAAAATGAATTCCAAATTAACCAAAAAGAGAATCTCATAAAGAAGGAAACATACTTACCCAAGAACTGATAGTACAGTCAGTACTAAAGGCTTAAGCTGCATCCAGTAACCAACGGGAATAGCCCCACGAAGCTCGAGCAAAGGAAGCGTGGCGAGCGCGAACACGACGGCCTCATCAGGCCAGCCCGAGCCCCGAAGCGCATTGGCGATTTTCAGCCCAAAGCTAGAGGCTTTGATCGAGTGCGAAGCAGCGGCGGCGGCGGCGGCGGCGTTTGCGTCCTTGGAAGTCGCGAACCAAACGAGCGACAGAGACACCCAGAACAGAACCCAGGAGGCGAATTTCACCGGCCGGTGATCAAACGACGTCGTAATGATGATGTCGTTCTCATTGTCGTTCGCTTCGGCCGTATCGAGAAACCCATCAAAATAAGAAGAAGAAGAAGCTCTTGTGGGCTTTAAATGGGGTGTTGAAGTTTGGGAATTCGCAAGCACATTTGAGCTGGGGAGTGGCTTTTTGGGGACGATAATGGTGGGAAGGTTATGATAACGAGAAATTCTCAGATGGGTTTTTGCAAGAGAGAGTTTTGACGGAAATGGAGGAGTAGTTGTTAACAGTGAAGCAGCCATTGATGAAGAGGAGCGAGCAAGTGAGAGAGAAAGAGGTTTTTAAAGGATTAAGAAGAGCTTTTCAGCTCCAAAAAAAGGGGGAATTGGTGAGAAATTGTTATTGTGTGCATTTTTGGGTGATGGGCTTTTGCAGGGAGGTTTATGGAAAGTGAGAGTTTTTCACTTTTCATGGTGAATAGATTTTTAATGCATAAAGGATGCTGGTCTTATTGGCTAATGCCGAGGCAGTTGGGATTTTTGGATGTTCTTAGCCAAAATAAATAAAATATTAATGAAAATAACAAAGTTGGATCTTGATTGGTGAATGGGATTATGCAAGGGAAGATTTTCGGAAATTACAAAGGAAAAGATGAGCATAAGAGGCATCAAAAAGCAGACAAAATGAAGGATTAACCGAGGTTTTGCTTCAAAATTGGACGCAAGGAAGGCGGCGGTGGGGCAAAAGGGGGAAACAACTATACGCCTTTTAATTTCAACTTTTTTATAATTTATTTTTTTACGTTTTTAATAACTTCAAAAGTATGATTTTATTTAACAACGTAATAAAATCAAAAATTAAAATTAATTTATTATAATATATGAAAGTTTTATGTTGTAGCATATTTTTATTTTATGTTATAATATGTAAAAATTTTATACCACATCAATTAAAACAGTATTTTTTTAGTAGTGCTGCCAAACATTCTCATTATTTAACCATGTGTCTCGTACATTTTATGGACAAAAAAATTATAAAAGGGCATACGTACTTTTAATTAGACTAAAATTTTTAGAAAATATTTTTCCTTTAAGAAAAAACTATGACATGTACCTTAAACATTTAAAAACATAAAATTGAAGATATATTTTTTACTGTTAAGTGAGAATCTCGCAACAGAAAAATCCAACCGGCAATTGGCCGGTGTGGTATTAAATATGTGTTTTTTTTTTTCCATTCTCAAGAGGAGTCTAAAATTTGACACTCCATAGCCTCATTTAAAGATTTTTGTCCGGCATGAGATGTGTGTTGACAAGAGTAAAATTGAGCTCATTTGTCCCGCATCGATTTTACTGGTGGGTCTGGAACTTCTTAAATTGGTGGAAGGAATTGGAGCGGGGTGACAAAATTATCTTTTAAAAAAAAAAAAAAATTTGTTAATGTCTAATGTTAGTGTTGATGTGGCAATTCATAATAGGTTAGAGAGTTAAACTAAGAGAGAATCTGGACAGGGGATCCGGGTTCGATTAATCAGCAATTCAGAAACTAGAAGTAAAACCGTACAGAAAAATCTGCTACCGAGTGCTTCGTAGTTGGCTTTTCAAGTTTGAGTTCGTTCTCTCTTTTTATTTACACCGCAAAAAAACCAGAACATAAGACCACCTCCATTCAATTCAGTCTCAACTTTTAATCAAATAAAAAAAAATGAGTCGTAAGCGAGACAAACACTGCAGCTCCTCGCGCCACGTTCCCGCTTCCGTCTCGAAACGGCGCCGGCCCCACCCTCCTCTGCCGGAAGAGGAGGTGGTGGACAGGCCGATTGCCAAGCCGGCTCCGCCCCCGGCGCTGGTGGTGATGGGACTGGCGCCGGACTGCTCAGTGCTGGACCTGAAATCGCGGTTCGAGATCTACGGCTCCATCTCCCGCATCCGCATCGACCGCGACGGCGTTGGCTGCGTCGCCTACCGCTCCAAGGACTCCGCCGAGGCCGCCATTGCCGCTTCCCTTGACTCGTCCTTCGGCATCACCGATCAGTCCCAAAAGGTACCGAATCTTTAAAAATTTTCCTTTTTCTGTCTGACTAGTTAGAAAGATTACAAGAACTAGTGAAATTGAAGTCTCTGTTGCGAATTCGCGAGTTCAAGATGCATAATTGGGCTTGTTTTTAGGTTGATTTTGTTACAGTATAGGGTTACTATATCTTCCTTCAAGATTTCTCATTTTTGGTATTTTAATTCTGGTGGAATTTGGAAGAAGCCTGAGAAGAAGTGAATTGGAGCTCTGAATTGAAAACTTGGTAGTTCAAGATGGATAAATTGGGGTCAATTTTATGTAGTCATGGTTCAGTCCTAAGAGGTTCTTGCTTTTGGCTTTGGCTTTGCTTTTGGGTACTACAAGAAAAAAGCAAGAACTCTTCCACTGTACTATTTAGAAGGATTTTGTTCCCTAAGTGAATGCAGAAAATGAAAACCAAGAAACTTTAAAGGCTTGTGTGAAGGTTTTTGCTTTCTTTTACATAACAATACACATTTTTGTGTAAAGAGCGTGAGACGAAGTGATTTAAGGTCTGTTTCTAGACACTGGTAATTAGGATCAAATTTTGCGGGAAACTAACTGGTTCAAATCGTGTGGGAAATTAACTGAAAACCTAGCAAGTTTTCCTTTTCTGGGTGTTATAATTTATAAAATTTTGATAAGTTTTGGGTTTCTTTTTGCAGGTACAGGTATTGTGGGCAACTGATCCTCTAGCCCAGTGGAGGGAAGGAGTTGGTCTTGGTGCCAAGAAGGATAATGGTTCATCGTCGTCCACGCTTTTACGTGCTGAGTTACCTCTGAGTAGACATGGAAGGGGAAGCAAGCTTGCTTCTGCCATAGTGAACCCCAGGAGTGGGGACGGCCCTTCAGCACCCTCAGGAACAGACGCACCTTTCCGGGGCAGGGAAATCATCGCTTACGACGACATCCTGTAATTTTTATCGTTTCACTGTAACATATCCCAATTATTTCGGTTCAGTGATAGTGTAGGTTTGGCTAGGTTTGATTATGATAGGTGGGTTACTTGGAAGATGTAAAGGCCGTTAACTAGAGCCATCTTCCTTTACGTTTATGATGATATTTATGTTTGGCCGTGCTCCCTTGTATTCCAATTCTTATTTTTCCCTTGTTTAAAGGTTTTCGAGCTTTGCCTTGTGTTATCCCGAAGTTAACAACAAAATAGTTGTCGTTTTCCCTTCAGGGAAAAAAAAAAAAAAAGTTGTCCTATGTGAATGAGAACGTTTTTTCATCTCTGTTGTTGATATCTGTAGCTTGCATTGATTAGATGCTTGGAATTTGAGTGAGCTAGTTCATTAGTTAAAAAAAAAAAAAAAGAGCCTAATGGTACATGCTTGTTAATGGAAAAGTCTCTACTGCACTTGTGTCTATTGTATCAAGATGCATCACTTTTCAGTGTAGTATGAGGGATCAAAGAAGCTAGTCCTTGTCATCTTATGCTCCAACCAGCCTCGGCCGAACTCTTCCTGGTAATTGGCTTTTCTCACCTTTCTATTCCAACTACAAATGCCATGGGCCAAAAGTTTAACTCAGATGGTGAGAGGTATCATCTTTTCTCCAGGAGATGCATGTTCTGGTCTGCGAGTGCTGAGCTTGTGCTGAGCTTATATAAGGCTCTA
This sequence comes from Artocarpus heterophyllus, assembly GCA_025403435.1. Taxonomy (NCBI): domain Eukaryota; kingdom Viridiplantae; phylum Streptophyta; class Magnoliopsida; order Rosales; family Moraceae; genus Artocarpus; species Artocarpus heterophyllus. Next base: position 23,979,736 of record CM046339.1, read on the forward strand.
AGCACTAAAGATGCACGTAGCCTAAGATTCTGGGGACAAGGATATTCATTCATGGTTCTAGTTTTTTTTTTTTTTTTCCCCTAATAATTTAGTTCTTGAATTTCAAGAAAGCAGAATTAACTTTAATCGTTAGAGGAATCTGAATTTTAAAAAAAATTGTGACGCATTTGCTAAAAACTTTAATTTGTTAATCTAAAGTTTAATCTCCATTAACTGCCCTTTTTTTTTTAATGATCCAAAAACTATTGACATTACGTTCAAGAATTTTCTAAATTTAATTGTTTAAACACTAAATTGCCCTTAAATCTAGATACCAAAAAAATAAAATAGAACTCCCCGTGAGTGAATATTTATAAAACGTGGCACAAGCGTGGAGTTGGGTAGTTTGGAACTCTGAAGTCATGTCCCGATGTAAGGGCAAAAGACGGAGTGACTGTTGACTTGTAAAGTTGTTGATGATGGCAGAGGATGACGAGGAACGCAAGTTAAAACGCGATGAAGAAGAAGAAGATCATCAAAAAATATGGAGTTGGGGGGCAGGGACAGACGGGCAACTTGGGACGGGCAAGCTCCAGGATGAACACTCCCCTCGACTACTTCTTCCCCTCCCTTCTCTCTCCTCCGCCGCACCCATCTCTCTCTCTCTCCTCTCCTGCGGTGGCGCTCATGTTCTCGCTTTGACCTCCGGTCTCGCCACCGCCCATCTTCCCATCTCTCTCTCTCCCTCTCTCTAATATTTTAAACTTATTATATCTGTTATTTTTTTCAGATGGGAGAGTATGGAGTTGGGGAAGAGGCGCATCTGGTCAGCTTGGCCATGGCGATACGGAGAATAGCCTAAATCCAAAGCTTGTGATGCCTTTGGAATTACACTTTATAACTAACGTGTCTGCTGGGTGGAACCACTCTGGCTTTGTTTCAGGTTCATTACCTTGTGCCTTTTCTTATGGCTTATACTAAAATTTAGTATTTTAGAGCTATTTCTTGTGTGTTTACCAAATCAAAATCAACTTTTAGGATTTGCCCACTTGAAGTATTGCTTTGGTTTTACTATACAATTACAAATTTACAATGTTGGGTGGATTTCAGTTTTGTGATATGGTTGACGCTAGTATTTGGGCCTCATGCAGTGTGCACAATTATTATTATTATTTTTCATTCGTTTTTCAGATACGGGGTCTCTTTTTACCTGTGGTGATGGTTCTTTTGGTCAGCTAGGACATGGTGATTACAAATCACATTGTTCTCCTGTTAAAGTTTCCTACTTTGTTGACAACCATGTCGAAAAGATAGCGTGTGGTATGCGCCATTCGCTTGTCTTATTGAAAGGTAACTGCAAATTTTTATCTTTTTTTGGTCAAATCAGAACTAGTGAAGAATTTTTGAGTGAAAACATGAAAAACTACGAAGGCAGGGGATGTGCGGAAAATCTTTAATAAAGTCTTGATTTAAATAGTTGGGAAACTTGCTTTCTCTTTCTGTGGATATTGAACAAGCATAATCTTTGATCACTCTGTTCATCTCTTTATTTGACATCTAAAATGAATCTGATGCAGGTCATTCTGGGGATCAAGTTTATGCATTTGGATCTGGGAAACGTGGTCAATTGGGTATCTCAATGGATAAGATCAATAAAGTTAATCTTCCTGGAGTTACTTGCGGATTGGAAGGTGTCAAAATTGAAAGCATAGCTGCAAATGGTGATCATAGTGCAGCGTTATCGGGTGGGTCACTCAAATTCTGTCTTGATCTGGCAACAAACTTAACCTACAGTTTTTTAGCCTAAATTATAGCTTTACTTCCCATCTAAAACTCCGAATTAGTTTCAAAAATTTTCCTTGGGACGTGATGCAATGTATTTCTTGTAATGCTGAAGCGCGTGGAAAGTAATGCTTTGAGACCACTTGGCCTTTAATATTATCTACACGTTATTCACTTTCTATAGTAATCATTTATTCATTGCTGTTTCTGTATCTTGCCTATCTTATCAGCTGATGGTCATCTTTACACTTGGGGTAGAGGCTTTCCCGGAAATTCAGATGCTTGCAGTCCTGTGCATTTACCAACATCAATTCGCTTTTCCAAAGCTGCTATTGGATGGAATCATGCCCTTCTATTAACTGGTTAGTAAATTCGTTAATTATGTTCTATGTATAATTATTTCTTCTTGTTTTCCTCTCCGTTGATGTTCCTAGTGAGATATGCAGGTAATGGAGAAGCATTGATGCTTGGTGGCAACCACCACGGAGTTCTCAGTAATCCAGATAAAATAAGTTCAGCAAAGCACTTACAAGGTAACTAATAAATCTAATCAGAAGTTCATGACAACATTTTTATTGATATTCCTTAAGAGTGATATAACTTTGTTGCATTATTGCTGGTAAAATTTGCTAGTTAATTTGTTGTATTTAAGTTTTAAGAGGCAAAAAACCAAAGCTTGATAAAAGGGACACTTAAATTCTAACAGTCGTCTTACTCGAAGTGTGTTTTACCTTCTGATGTCAGATTCAAAGGAAGTTGTTCTAGAAGAAGTCCCTGGTCTGGAAGGGCAAAAAGTTGTGCATATTGCTGCTGGAGCTGAACACTCTGCTCTTGTAACAGGCATGTTTTTCATCATCGTTACTATAGCAGTTGGTGAAAGCATATCACCTGTCCAATTTTTAGTTTCTCCATTTAAAATTCAGTTAAAAATCATTTCAAATTTTTACAAATGATGTGGCATGATACAGTTGGTTAGACATCAATTTGAACAAGGTTATATGAGTTCTTAGTTGGATATATGTTTTGCTGTTGTCTTATCTGTCACCGTTTTGGTGTCGTTGTGATGGCAGAGAGAGGACTTGTTAAGACATGGGGTTGGGGCGAACATGGTCAGCTTGGCTTAGGAGATACATGTGATCAAACCAGCCCTCAAACGGTAAATTTTGGCCAGGAAGTTCCGAATGAAGCTGCCAAAATAGAGGTTTATTGTGGAAGTGGCTTTACAATTACCTTAAGAACTTCAACTGCTCTATCCCGGACATGATTAACCCCCTTTGTGGATGTGATCTTATTTAGGCGGTAAATATTTTTAAGCAGGACATATCTTACACTTCCTAATCAGAAGAAGAATACTGAAAGTGAAGAAAAATACCATCTGCATAGTTTTATCATAGTTGTTTTCTTGTTCGTAGCTATTTTGATTCTCTGTTTCAAATCGTAATCTGTTTCTTGAAAAGTTAGAATTCATGTATTGTGTACTATTAGAAAATACACAAGTTTATATGTACAGAGTGAATTAAGAAGCTAAAATGAAATCTAGAATTTCTCCTAGATAACCAGCAATTAGCACATTGAGACTTAATAGAGATAAATTTAAGAAAAAACTTGGTGAATGCCAGTTTTAGATGAAAAATAATTGTAGTGAGTATTAATTATGGGTGGAATTTAATGTTTGAATTTTTAGAACTACTTCTTATTACATAGCTGATATACTTTTCAGTTTGCTCCTTTTAAAGCTTTGGTTCTAATGAACTTTAATCTTCTAATTTCTAAATTTTGGTTTTTTATTACATAGTTCCACTTCTACCAAACTCAAATTGAAAAGACAAACCTTAAAATTTCACTCAAGTCCTCGATAGAAATTCAATAAAATAAGTACGCATGTCTAGAGCACATGCCTCCAACCAGTCTAATTCAAATGGCCAAAACAAATGAAATACTAAAATTGTTAAATGATCAACGAAACAGTAAAGATAACAGAGCAAGCATGAGATAGTCATCGGAAAGGGAAAACAATACACAAAAGTGAAGGAGCAACACATTAAACAGGGGCCGTAACTAACATGAAGAAAAGGTCTTCACTCATCAAATTGATTTCAAGGAGACGCCGGCCATGAGAAGTACCATGGGCGTGGCTCGTGTGGCTCAAAGTCATCGTCACAAATTTTATCTATGAAGTCATTTCAGTCCAAGGTGGAAGAAGAATCAGAAAAATAATAAAAAAAATTTATCTACTTGCAGGTCCAGAACCATAAGATGAGATCGTTTCTTGACCAACTGTTCGTCAAGTTCCACTCTCGAACACCCGCTAATGTTGAAATACTCGAGATCAGGCAATTAGAGAGAATCTTGAGTACACCATCAGTACTAACATGCATATTGGCGATATCAAGGTGCTTCAGTTTTGGCATTGTGGCTGCTGTAGCTAAAGCCCCTTCATCTAACGTTCGAAAATACACATCCCTTTGGTCATTCTTCTCTCCAACTTAGTTAAATGCTTACAGTGCTTCCCGATAGCTTGCAGGGCCACCAATGCGTATGAAGCAGCTCACATTCAAATAAGTTAGGACGGAGAGTTTCACCGCAACATGTTCCATGGCTGAATTACTTATATTGCTACTTGCCAAGTTCAATGTCTGAAGTGATTTCACACTTACAACAATAAATTAATATGAACGACATGAGAAGGAAAACAACATATTAACAAACCAAATGATAGAAACTATAATAATCCAAGACTTACTTTCGTCATTAGCTAGCATAGGAATACAGGGCTCAAGTAGTTTGCCCGAACAACATATGAAGAAGTGGATTAAGGTTCGAGGAAATGCTATAGCCGTCCGAAACAAGAATTGCTATTTCCTGCCCGCAACAAGGCCCAGTCACTGCTCTACACCATGATTTACAAACTGTTGGAATCACAAACAGTTTTTCCTGCAGTGACAAATTGTTGAAAATTAGTTCAAGTGCTTCCGGTATCATCTCATTCCATCGTCAGAAATCACGTCTTCTTCTATCGCTAAAAAATCAAAAGAAAAAATATATCTTTGTAAAAAAATCAGAAACATTACGAAGGTAGAAAAATTGAGAAAACCAAAGAGTCAGGAAAAAAAAAGAAGCTAACCATGAACAGCCACAGAACTTTATCAGGCTAGGCTTTATATTTACGCTGCATCAACTTAAGAAATGCTTTATTAGAATTTCGTTAACTTAAACAACGAATTTAAAAGGGTGAAAAATAAAATAACGAAAACTCTCAAAGAAATAAACAGTAGTGTCTAAAACAACCAATATTGGATAAGAGGAACACGTATCTAGTCATCTTGGCAGTTTAAAAAGGTTCGAGTCCTAATCATCTTCTAATGCCACATTTATTAGTGATACGCTAATACCATGACCTTTGCTTGCGAGCGGTTGGACCATTTCACATATAAATTGTTTTATAAAATTAAAAAAAAAAAAAAACCTTGAAAGTACAAAACAACACAAAACAAAAGAGAAAAGAAAAGACAAATCAGGTTTGCATTAATATTATTTTAATTAATGATTTAACTTTTAGCAGATGAGGTGGGAATACTAAATTAACAAGGTGTTTGGCATTGTGGTTGCGATCAAATAGTTTTAGCCGCAAACAATAAAAAGCTTTCATGCATTATAGTGTAAAATAAAAATTTGCTACAGTAAGGTTCTCTGACGCTATAACGCGTTGTTTTAACCATAAAGTTTTGGCTTTTCTCCCATACACTAAAAAAATGTTAAAAGTTTAAACATCTTGCAAGTTCATATAACCCTCAAACCATAGTTTATTAGTTAACATAACCATTCAAATTTCTTGTTTAACAAGTTATTATTATTATTATTTTTACATTCAACAGATTACTGTTGTATAAGAATGAAAGGAATTGGATGAGTGAAACTAAGAAGCATTAATTATACAATGCTTTATTAAGTTGGATTTATTCTGATATTGTTATCCGTGTTAGCGTTTGCGCATTGTACCAAGATGACTCTTAAAGAATGTATATGGATTTCCATTCTATTCGGGAATTTCATTTAGACATGAGGGCTCCAGTTTCTAATGTAGTATATGTAGACAAGATTCGTTCCCCCACAAACGACACAAAGTTCTTCGCAATAAATTTCCTTTTTTTAAAACAAAAAGAATTGATATGTTAGCATATGTCATTTTTTTTAGGGTGTTTATCCAATCCAATTCAACTTATTTAAAAAATGAAAATCTAACTTGATTAAGGGTCGATTTTTAAAAATTTTATCTAATCTAATTCGATGGAAGCATATCATCCAATCCAATCTAATCCAATTGAGGCTGATTTGGATTGGATTAGTCTAATTGGTTTTCAAATTAAGGCCTTGTATATTTTCTCTTTTTTATGCTTAACCTATGTATATCATTTTTTTTAAAAAGTTCGACAACAGTTAAAAAAAAAGGAGCAAAAATTAACATCCACAAATCTAAATATGCATATAACTCAAAAATACATTCAAAGTTGATTAAATATTCAGTGCTTCGAAGAAGAAAATAATTGGTGTATAAGTACATGGAAAGATTATTAGACTTTCAATTTTAGACCAATAATATAAATATATATTTATAATTTTTTATAGATAACATAAATAGAGAATGGATTGAATTGAATCGGATGTTTTAAAGATAAAATGAATATCCAATCCAATCTTTGTTGGTTTTTAATTATTGACATAAAATTTAATCCAACTGAAGTTACTTATCCGCCAAAAATAGATTTAATTGGATTGAACTGGTTGGTTGAGTCGATCCGATAAACGCCCCTAGTTTTTTGGATTAAAAGGCTACGGATTCAAACGGCAAAATTACATGTCGTTTCTAATATACAAACGACAGTAAACAGCAGGTGTTAGACTCAAACACAAATTAAATCACGTCTTCCAAATTGAAACGAAATCATGATTGCACACCACCAGTAATTTTGTTGATTAAACGACATAATACTTTAACGCATAAACGACATGCATATGGCCTAAAGGGCGGCAGGACTTTACAACGAAAATTGAGAAATAAAACTTTCAACAGCTAGTAAAAAAAATTTATAATATCAAGCTTTTATATATTATAATTTTTAAATTAATATTTTCAGTTTGACCATTTATCCAAATACCATATTAAATTTGTTTGGTTCATAGATTTAAACTGAATTTTAAACTTCTATGAGAAAAAATATTGTAATAAAAAGGCATTGAATTATGGTTAATATGATGTTTGAATCATGTCATGTTGACAGAGTAAGTTAAAATTAAAACTTTTAGTTACTATATTGTAAAACTCTTATATGTTAAATATAAAAAAAATATATACTACAATATAACAGTCTCATATACAATAATAACTTTAATCAAAATTAATTTTAATTGATGCTCTCAAACACTTTATCACTTATTCCGCCTTCTAATTGATTTTGCTGGAAGATTTTTTTCTCACAAAATTCACATGGCGACAATATTTTCAATTCCAACGGACTACTCAAAGCGGCAATAATTATTCCAACGCTATTATGCAACGTGTCGTTTCTCGGACAAACCAACGTTTATATAACAAAAACGACAGCAAATATATTCGATAGTCGATACGATGTAGTTGAACCTATTACAGGCAACAGCTTTTCCCCAACATCAGTCCACACCACCCATTTCTCACTCACACCGTCACAGGTTCTGGCAAAAGTCCTCGCAATTCTACATATATCAAACTCTCTTTCCTTCTTTCTACGACCTTTATTTGTGAGAAACAACACGGCGAAATGAATGCCACCATCTCATTCACCGGCGGCTCCAACTCCCCCGACAAGGACGGCGTCGTCGGCACCCTCGCCATCCCTGCCGGCGACCTCAAGCTCCGCGCCTCCACCACCACTCCCTCCGTCGTCGTGGGCCCCAGCTCCCTCTCCGACCTCTCCCTCTCCCTCTCCCTCGAGAAGCCCGGCTCCTTCCTCGTTGACTTCGACTTCCCTACCAAAGTAATCTCCTCCTCCTCCCTCCTCGTTCCCCCAAATTCTCGAAATTAGGGTTTGTAATTCACTCCTTTTGTGGCGCAGGATGTTCGGTTCCAGTTCATGAACAGCGTGAATGTGTTGGACAAGCAGCTGAATCTGATCTACACGCACGCAAGGCGGTCGAACCTGATTGCGGTGGACGCGAGCCTTACTCTGGACCCGGCGAACAAGGTCTGGGGGAGCTACGTCTTCGGTTCCGGAGATTGCAAGCTCAAGTACAGCTACGTCCAGGGAGGCGTGAGGACGTTCGAGCCCTGCTACGACGTCACCAGGAATTCTTGGGACGTCTCCGTTTCTCAGAGGATCTTCGACGGCGATGTGATCAGAGCCTTTTATCGGACTTCAAGCAAGGATCTTGGGCTGGAATTGCTCTCGCAAGGGATGAGCAGGGATGGCAGGTTCAAGGTAAAATGTGAATAAGTGTGTTTTGGGTGTTTGAGAAAATGCTATGGATAAGGTTGGTCAATTTAACGTGACTTGTTATGCAAATATTTCATTAATGTCGGCTAACATGTTATTTTGTGTTTATCTCATGATTTTATTATAAAGTCCCATTTCTTATTAAAGAAAAGAGAATCCATTGTGTGCTCTATCAACTGTTCTTGACAGGGTAGCAGCAAAAACTGTTCTTAACAAAGTCGAATGAAGAAAATTTTCGGTGTACATTTTGATCTTAAATCTTTGATTGGTCTTTTGTTTTCTTGCCTCCCAGATATCAGCAACATTGAATTTGGCAGAGGGGTTGAAGGTTCCGAAGTTAAGTGCTGAGAGTACATGGAACTTTGAAATGTGATTTTCCTATGGTTTTTTTGCATGGGAGCTTCCTTCAGATTCATTATAGAATCAACTCACTCTTCTTGTGCATCTTGTTAGCGTCAAGGTTTTTTTTTTTTTTTTTTCCTTTTCTTTTTTCAATCTAGAATTTTCCTTGCGCGTTTATTTTACAAAATATGTACCTATTCCGGGCAGTTTTGTAGTATTAGACTCGTTTTTGAGCGTCATTATACAAGCCATAGATGAATGTTCGCTGCGCTCGTTTATCTTTGTTTTTTTCAATATCATTTTTCAAAGCTGACTGATTCAGGAATTAAACAAATTATTGGATCGCCTAAATGCAACTGATCTTTTTGTTGATGATTCTTCTCTGTATAAGCCTAAAGCAGCTAGGTCCTAAACATTAATGCTGTATCAATCAATATATTCACTGAGAAAGTGGCTTTACTGGTAATGGATACACGTGCTATACCAACTCAAAGTATCAGTATACAAATCAAATCCTTAAAAGAATCCCAGATCAGGCTACAAGATTTATTCCAATGCCCAAACGAATTGAAACCTAAAAAGTTATACGACACTAATCTTCAGATTGTGATTACAAGAGGCCAACCTTGAGTCAGAACAAACAATACTACATTATATATATATATACATATATTTTTGGTAGCTAACTAGCAATTGACAATTAGACATAACAGGAACTGCGATTGTTAAGGTGGCTGCTCTTCAGACGTGAAAGAATAATGGGAGAATTATAATCTGCAATCTACACTACCTGTTATAAAATTAAAAAAAATCTGCGGTTGTGCTTGTGGTCCCTTGGCCTTCTACGTGACAATGAGTAGATTATTCTGGTAGCCATTGCTCGTTACAATCGGTCGCAGAAGGTCGATTTTCCATTCGCCATCAACAATGAATTTGATCTGTCAGATTTGTACTTGAGCTGATAAGATTCTCGACAATTTTAAGTGGTCCAACGGGCACTGGTGACCAAATAACAATAAGAGTGTCTTTTTAAAGAAAATAAGGCGAGAGAGTTGATACCCCACCTCGTATCTGCCCGGATATAATTGCAGCCACAAAGAAAAGACTCCTGCATTTGATTTTTCCATCTTTCTCTGCAACAAAATAACGTTGAGTAACCAACTACACAGAATCACAAGAATTCTAGTCTCAATGAGCGAATATTATTTTTCAATGAAAGTATCGAGGTAATCCTCAAAAATATAAAGATTACAACTTCATGACACTCACGGATAATGAACCAAGCAGTTCTCTGGATCAGAAAGAGGTACTCAAATGAGTTAATTGCCAATTCGTCCAGTAGAGACCTAGAAATTACTCAACTTTCAATGCAACCCACTGACATGGCACCATCAGTTCTCCAATTTTCTTTTTTTCCACTTTTCCTTCAACAATCTAAAGCATTTCCTCTTAGGTTTTTTTTCCCCTACAGTCTCCCTAACCATACATCAAAAAGAGAGTACAGAACAACGAGAAAGTTAATGAGACCTAAAAAAGGAAGATTCCTACTACTGTTGACAACATAACCGCAAAAAAGTATTCCGTCAGTATCAATGAGCTCAACTAAGAGATGTAAGCCCCGGTACAAGCATTTTATCTTCTAAACGTTTGCAAAAATCAGAGATACTACTGGCAACTCCCGATGAAATTCTCCTCAAATGTAAAGAGCCACAAAGCATTTGTGTAGACTAACATCAGCTATGGATGGCAATCTATTGAATATATAAATAAATGTGGACAAATAATTAACTATATTAACTTAACGGTTAAAGATGATGTTAATACCTGGGTTGCCCAACCATCAAATGATCCTGCTAAAAGCACTTCTGAGGCTGAATTAGGCCAAATTATGCAAGTAGGACGAAGAAGCCGTAAAGCTCTATGAGCATTGTCGATCCTCTTCTGTTTCTCCTCCATGATCTTTTGTGCATCACTGTTTTAGGGCAAGTAAAATCCAAATAATCAGTGGTGAGGCAAGTTAGAGTCATATTCTGCTAAATTCCCAAAAAAAAAAGGTGCATACATTATTGACAGTGCCGTCTTTCCTTCTAAGACGGCTAGCTTTGCACGTATTGACCGCAATTTATCCTTGGCATCCATAATCTCATTTTCCTGAAACTCCCAAGCATCAGATAGCTTTTGCAAGTCATCAGAGGAGCTTTCATGATCCTAGAGACACAAGGAAAAACAACAGGTGATCAGCAAAATGACCCAAATCCAATAAAGAAACGGTGCTTCTGAAAAAAAAAAAATGTTTCTGATGTTCTGAAAGACTACAAGATCATTACATTAGTTCAATGAGTTCAAAGTAGTTGCACAAACTATACGCACAAGGGACAACGATCTAGTCACCACCTTTTCAAAGGCATTCTCATCAGCATTCGATCTCACAGCTTGGAGTACAGATGAGAGCTCTAAATCCAGGTGCTGAAGGCGGCTGCGTAGTTGATAGAGATCAGTCAATTCATGATGTAAACCTGATTCATTCCTTTCAATAGGATCACTATCGCTTGCTCTCCTTAGTTTTTCATCTTCCGGAATGTCCACTGATTCATCCTTGCTAGTTTTGCCAGATGAGATTTCAATGACTGCATCAGCAAGTAAAGGCAATTTAAACCAAACAGTTTATTAACCATGGAGCTTCCAGAGGAGAAACAAGTAGATAACTCACCTTCAGGATCAAAATCTGAAAATCCTGCACGTCGAAGGCTCCAAGCTCTCCATGATTCTGGCTCATGTGAGCTTCTTAAACCTTCAACGTCAGAGAAAGACTTGTTCTGATTAAACCAATCCCCTGATTCATCAAATATTGCTTTCTTGGAGCTCAATGATGAAGACCTGCTGCTTCCAAAAGAGCCACCAACTGTCTTTTACAATGTAAAACCACAACATGTTATGTTTTAGAATTTCTGTATGCAAAAAATAAGGAAAACTTAAAACAACAACAAAGTTCAGAAATCAAACTTTGTAACTACAACATATAACAGCCTAATGCCGATGATGTTGAGCACATTCAATTGAGTTTTTTATTTTTCCGCGCAAAACCAATTCAGCTTTTAAAGATGCTACAAAATAACTTGGTTGCACTGTTATGAGTTTATGTACGAAACCCCAAAAATTCAATAACGAGGAAAGAAAGAATAATTTTTCCCTATTTTCTCCTTAACTGATTGAATCTTTGTCCACAAAAAGACAGCGTATTAACATCAATATGCCAACATACCGAGTCCGCTGAGAATTTGGAATGCCTCTTGTGTTTCCTATTGTTGCTCGCAGATAAAGTACGGTCTTCATTTTCTGCCACACCGAGTCCAAAAGTGAAACTTCTTTCTTTCTCCAATCGACTCAATATACCTTCAATTCCAGTCTCATGCTCTGCGCTTGTGTTCGTCATTTCTCTACACAAAAAGTGTAAATACTAGTTAATTTCCCTTTCTCCATTCGATGTACGATTAACCTAATCTCTGATAAGTCTAGCAATCGAAAAAACTTGTTCTAAACAGTCGTATAGCAACATCATGATTTACCATCTTCTTTCTTTTATCCAAAATACAAAACAACGAAGCTAATTTAGCAATGAAACTACAAGAACAGATTTATTCAAGAATTTGACCATAATAGAAACCCTCACAATGATCTACCAGACGATGAGGCCGAGCTAGAATAATCGTACGGACAGGAAGAACCCACTTCTTCTTCTTCTTCGCCAGTCAAATCGCTGTTCTTCTGAACATCATTATATCCACTAGCCGTCGAAGAACCTAAATCCAAATCTTGATCTTCTTGACCTCCACCACCTCCTCCTTCTACTTCTTCTTCCAAGTCCCATCCCATCGTCAGCCAACCGCCTTGCTTCACAATAGCCTCCGCCAAATCCATCCTGCCGGCATCGACGAGCTCTTTCCTGCTCGGAAACGCATGAGGCTTCTCCGAACTCTTCATGAACTCCAGAACCTCCGCCTCCAGCGCAAAATCCGCTTCTTCGCCGTCGAAATCTCTGCACCGCCTCACGAATCCCGACCAACCGCAATGCAAACCTCTCTCCGAGTCCCTAGCGAATCCGCTGCCCCGATAAAACCCTAACAGAGCGCACCGTCCCTCCCTCCCACCCCCGCCGCCACCAACGACGAAGCTCATAGGCAAGAACAAGCGTTCTTGCCGAAGCCGAAAGCGAAACTGAGGCTTGACAAAGAAGAGGACCGAGGATGGAAAAGCTCGCCGAGACGAAGAAGAGGCTAACGAACAGCGCGTGAATGGAGAGTGAACTGAGGCGGTGATAGAGGCCATGCATTTCTTCGAACACTTGGAGGACGAGGATACGAAAGAGAAAAAGAAAAAGAAAAAGAAAAGACAAGAAAAGAAAGGAAAGAAACGGAATTGGAAAGGGGGGGAAAAAGAAAACTAACCCCGCAACGAACAAAACCACTGGGAAACGTGGAAAGTGTTAAATTGTGGTTATGTTTTTATATTAATATAATAATAATACAATATATAATCCAACGGAGCCAGTGGATGCGTGCTCTACACTACACCGGATCAGATGTTTTTGGCGGGGAGAAAATTTGGTTCCTTTTTTAAAAACGTTTTTCCCCTTTCCCAAAGTACAAAAAATGGAAATGGTTTTAAAACTATGTTTGGTTAAAAATTTTGTCCAAAATAAAACAAAAACAAATTTGAAAACACGACAAAAAAGTCTAAAAATTAAAAACCATAAATAGTTGTTTTCATTATCATTTTTTCCCATACTCTTTCCCACTCCCTCCTTCTCCCTCTTCGGCCCATGACAAGCATTGCCCCATCATCCATGGGACCACCCCTTGTAACGTGCCATAAAGGCAACCCGTGCCGTCCGAACAAACCCCCCAATGCACACCGTCCCCTCCATTGCGCTCCTCCAAACTGAGAGACAGAGAGATCGAGAGACACACAACAAAAGAGAGAAGGGGAGGAGAGAGAGAGAAAGAAAGAGGGTCGGGACTAGGGGCCATTGAGGGTGGCTATCGAGGGTAGGGTGTTGTCGTCAAGGGTTAGGGGGGCGGAGCAATAAGGTTTGGGCTAAAAAAAATACCCAAAATAATATCAACAAATTACTCAAAACAATTTCAAAAAAAAAAAAACTCAAAAATTTAACCAAACATAATTTTAAAAACAATCCAACACATTTCCCAAAATGTTTTTATTTTTAGTTTTTTACTCAACACGAAAATATTTTGAAAATACTACCAAAAAGGCTATTATTTTCCTAATTGAAAATAATTACATGGTTTTTTTGTTGCCAAAAAATCAAAAACAACAAAAAAAATTTCTCTGATGTATTTGGATGTGGATAAGCTTGGAATGCTTGAAAAGGAACGAAACGGCAGCGTTTGGAATTCAGTTAAACCACAGGCACCGTTATGGGAAACTACTTATTCTTCTTCTTTTATTTTTTTAAGGAAATCCGAAATTCCTTCAAACCTCACATGAACTCTGATAATGCCAGGTCTCTTTGTTGGCTTCCTGGAGACATCTGATTCAAGTGATGTAATGTAAGTAATGAAACAGATTATAAATAGGCCTTCACACATTGGATCTGAGCCCTTCTTTTCCTATCCATAGTTTTCTTTTTTTTTTTTGGTTCAATTCATTGTTGTTTTCTAAAATATACCATGCTTGATAGGCAAGGGTCTTACAAAAGCTTCAAATTTTGTTGTTCGTTTTCTGATTTTTTTTTTTTAATAAATCCAAAAGCGGTTACCATGTTATTATTGCTTTGCTAGACAATATTTACTGATCCTTCCCATTCTCTTGTGAAAAAGGAAGCAAGTTTTGAGTAATAGAAAGGGGAAAAATGATTCCATTTTTAGGAAAACGCATGATTCCAATTGGAAACAAGTTGAGCAAGGGAAAAAAAAGGGATAATGAATGAAATGAGAAACACAATTGAATATTAGAAAGATAGAAGTAAAGAACTAAAAGGTTTTTTTTTGTTTTGGTTTTTTTTTTGGATAAAAAATTAAAATCTCTAACTTAATTATCCTATCCTCTTTCTCCTACTTTTGTCTCCTACCAAACAAGCTCTAAGGAATTTTATTGATTCCTTTGGGAAAAGGAACTTTCATATACAAACTTTTTCTATTGTGTATTGGTGTTGCATAAACAAACTTCAAACTTATAGAGTGTCGGACATATAGTTAAAACTGTTTGTCAGAACTATTTTTATTACAGCATGTAAAAATTTTATATTATAACGATTTTTTTATCGTTATAGTAACACATGAGAACTTTATATTATTTATAACTAAAAAAATAGTTTAGACTACTAATACCAAACGTTCTTTTAAAAGTTAAAACATACAAAGAACAAAGAAAAGTCAAAAGAGAAGCTAAAGTTTCTTATAATGCTTTTGTAGAAAAATATCAAGCTAAAAGATTAACGTAAGAAACTACAATAGCTCCCATGTTCTTGGAGTAGAAGTTCAAAGTTTCTTATAAAATTAAAAGGTTGGGACTAAATTGTATCTTTTTAAGTGGTTAGACCCAATTAAATAAAAAAAAATGTTAAGGTCTCCCAACAATTTACAATTTTTTTAATTATTTGTTATTAATTTTTTCTTATTCTGTGACAAAAGTTGACGTTCAGTCCCTCCCAAAAAAATCTGACGTTCAGAGCCTTTTGCTTGTACCACGGTTTTTTTTGGAGTCTCCTCTTTTTGTTTTTCTTTTTGGATATTTTCGTTTTTTTTCAAGAATATTATCTGTTAAATAACAAACATTTTTTTTCTTTTACATGAATATATTTTACATCAATAAAAAAATATTAATACGTACAAAACAAAGGCCAAAAACTAAAAAATGAAAAAAAAAAAAGAAAAGGAAAGAGTAAACTCAAATTAAACTATACGCACATGAATAAAGGAATTGAACATACCTGAAGATGCTTATGTTGGTTATTTTTCCTTCAATGATAAACCAGAGAACAATGGTTATGTTGATTATTTTTCCTTCAATGATAAAGCAGCAAAGGGAAAGAAAAAAAAAAAAAAAGGCATTGAAGGGTCACTTTCAAGAGGGTGGAAGAAAAAAAAAGAAAAGAAAAAATATATATATATTTGGAAAGGAGATAGAGTGAAGGAAGGAAACTGAACGCTAGATTTTTTTTGCAGGGGCAAGTGAACTTCAACTTTCTTCAGAGAATAAGAAAAAATTAATATAATAATAATAATAATAATAAAGGTTTGAATCTTGGTTTTGTTTTTCAAATGTTTTTTTGTCATTTTCAAAAACATAAAAATTGAAAATGAAATAAAAAGTACATTTGGTTATGTGTTGGGCCCAAAACAAAAATGAAAAACACGAGAAAATTTGAAAATCCTTATGAAAATTGAAAACAGATTTTACACGTTTTCATTTTGGTTTTCACTTAATTTCTATACTCTTGGTTTTCACTTAATTTCTATACTCTTTCACTCCCTCCATCTCTCTCTCTTCCAAGTTGTCCTCAAGTTCCCTTCCTTTTCCAATGGCACTGATCTTAACCTAGAAATCCGGCCACTGCTTGCCGGATTCTGACACCTCATATTCCAAAATTTGTCCGAGCGAGACCCACTTCCATCAATCATGATTTACCCCATCAACTAAGGCTGGAAATTCGTGTCGTGTTCGTATTAACACATTTACAACACAATATAATTAAACCAAACATGAACATGATTAATAAACGTGCTTAAAATACAAAGACAAACACACCTAAAACACATTTAACATGACACGATTAAAAAAAATTATTATGTAATTTTTTATTATATATATATTTTTTTAATTTTGACTATCAAAATTTTAAAAATTAAATATTTTTATTGCATAAAATTTTTTTTACTATAAACAAGTGTCACCATAAACTACAAAGTCTTGTCAAAAATATAACAATATTTAATTATTAAATATTTTAACTGCAATTATTTTTCCAATCTTTAAATTTTAACGATTCAAGATTGGACATAAATTAATCTCAACGTGAGTTGAAGCATAAGGGACGCCAGTCACGCCAGCGGGTAGTGTTTATATAGAGTAAAAAGGAGAGAAAGTGTCTCTTTGTTTTAGATGTGGGATTTTTGGTTTAAAACTTTAGAACTATAATAAATATATTAGAAGCCCTTCTTTAACCAAAAACACTGATTCACTTGGGTGGTGGTAGGGTTGGCAATTCGGACACGGTACGATGACATGATACGAAAATGACACGAGATAAATAGGTTTGAACCGCACGTTTATTAATTGTGTCATAAATAGGTTGGCACAAATAACACAAAAATAAACCGGCTGGATTCGTGCTAACACGCTAAACATACCTTAACACGTTTAATTAAATAGGTCGTAAACGTGTTAACACTGCACGACATGACCCGCCCATTTATAACACATTTAAACTTAAAAATAAAAATATTTGAAATATTTATAGTAGGTTACTATTAATTAGATATTGTGTTTTTGTTAATTTTCTTTATTGGCTTTTTAAAAAAAAATTATTTTTTTAAATTTTTTTAAATTTTAGTTAATTGGGCCATAAACGTGTCATATGCGTGTTGTTATCGTGTCAACCCATCACGACACGTTTAATAATCGTGTTAATCGTATCGTGACGTGTTACGCATGCCATAAGCATGCCGTGTTTGTGTTTGCATTTCTGACACGTTTATTAATCGTGTCGTGTTTATATTAGGGTTAAACGTGTCGTGCTGTAAACGTGCCGACATGAACATGATTATTGCCACCCCTAGGTGGTGGGCAAGCGGCATTTTCAACCTTGAGAGCAAGGTTCGATCCCTTGCAACCGCAAAAACCTAAAATTTTTTTAATTTAAGTTTAAACATGCTATAAACGTGCTATAACCATAATAAATAAAATAGAAACTTTTATTTTACAACAAAAGCTCCTTGAGCGTGGTGGAAGCTGGTACAATAATGTACCCTGACGTGCAGGGTCATGAAATTTTTTTATTTTAAGGCTCAAAAGCATTAAAAACATACTAAATAAATTAAAAGCTCTTATTTTGTACAAAATGATCATTTTATTGTGGTGGATGCAAGCTTAATAATACACCCTTAGGTGTAAGGTTCAAATCTTTCATCTTGCAAAATTATAAAATTTTTTATTTTTAGTTTAAATGTACTATAAACGGCCGTGTCATCGTGCCATGTCTGAAATTGCCGGCCATACCGTCAACCCGCCTCCCACCTCGTCCGACGCTCGCCCTTTTCGGCTAACCTAGCAATGTCTGACCCAATCCCTCTTTGGCAAACCCGTCAACCCCCAACATTATCCCTCTTTAGCAAACCCACCCCATTAGATCTCTGTCAAATCCCTGCGATGGCCGTTGGATCTTCACCGGGAGATAACCGCCTCCGACCTCACCATCGATTGCGGATGACAGTGTCGATGACCTAGGTGGTGGCGAACTCTAGCGACTTGGTGGCTCACAAGGATGCATAGAGGGCACGAGAAAGAGACAGAGATGAGAGAATGAAGAAAGAGGAAAGAGCTAAAAATAGTTGAATTAAAAAAAATTTATTAAAAAAATGTTTGTTTAAAAAATGTACTACATATACAACCAAATATAATTTCAAAAACAATCTCAACATGTTTTACAAAATGCTTTTATTTTTGACTTTTTCTAAACACAAAACCCATTTTTAAAATATTATCAAATGTGCCTGTAGTTTTTGTATGTTGGTATTGTCATCCTATTTTCAAGTTTTATTTTTGGAGGGGGTATTTTGTAATTATAATGGTTTAGTATAAAAGTGTGGTTTCTCCACTGGACTCATATTCAATATTATTGTTTTGCTTTCGTATATTGCTTATGCTAGACTTTTTTTCGTTTATCAATGTTGTTTCTCATGAAGGTTCTTGTTTGTTTGTTTGTTTGGTCGGTTTACATGTTTCTTTTGTTTATTTAATTGATTTTTTTGTTTTTGTTTTTCTTTTCTTTTGTCTTAAGATGTCCTTTTGTTGTTCATTTTGAAGTTATTACTGTCTCTTGATTTATATTCTTGTGGTCTTTCCGTCGTTCCGATGTCGATATTGCTTATAGAGACGGTTGTTATTGTTTTTTGTTCCGAATAATATAAGTATATGAATGTGTATAATGTATATATGAAGTGGAGGGATCGAATTTTATATAAGGGCGTTTAGTTTGCAGTAATCAGTAGGAATCATATTCCCGGTGGAGGGATCGAATTTTATATAGGGGCGTTTAGTTTGCAGTAATCAGTAGGAATCATATTCCCGGGAAAATGATTGTAGGGAATATGATTCCCAGAAACTAAGATTATTACGTTTGGTTGCACATATGAATCTTCTATTAGATTTTTAGGAATAATATATTACTGTGTTTGGTTATATATAGGAATCTTGTATAATTGACAAAATAATTTATTGTATTACCATTAAATGTATCAATATAATATATTAGAACTAATATTAAATAATAATAATATAAATATAAATAATAAAATAATATTATATATAATTTAACATTAATATTACTATGAATATTAATGTTATTATTATCATTATTATTAAATAATTATTATTTTATATTAATATAATACTTTCTTTATCTTATATAAAAATATCAATTTATAATAATCATAGAATTATTATTTAACAATATATTAATATTAAAATGTTGTATATAATATAAAATATATTGATATGAATGTAAATAATAATAAAAATACAAATCTTAATAATATATTAATATTTATATTAATATTAACATTAAATAAACATATTGTTATAGAAAATATTAAACATATTTAGCTATATTTTATATTTATAATTATTATAATAGTATTTATATAGTTTAATATTAATATTGCTATGCATATTAATATTAAAATTATACTATTCATATGGATGTTATATTATTATGTTTTTATTATTATTGTTATTATTATTCTTATTATTAAATTATAATTTTATATTGATATAATATTTATATGTATATCATATATTAATATTAATTTATAATAATAGTACAACATTATTTTATTTTATTATTATAGTATTTATATATATTATATTTAGATATTGTATATGTAATATATTATATATGTTTATTATTATTGTTAATGTTATTATTATCATTATTATCAAATTATTATTTTATACGAATATAATTTTTATATTTATATTGCATAGAAATATTAATTTATAATAATATTATTATTATAATAATTTAATAATAATATAATTATTATCATCATCATCATGGAAACAAAGATGAGATTTCTATAGTTTTGAGATTCCCAGGAATATGAATATCACCTTGTGGGTGGGCTTCATATTACTCTAAAATGAGGTAATCTAAATCCCACGGGAATTAGTTTCCCAGGAATCCAAAACTTAGATTACTGTATACCAAATATGGGAATCTGTATCTCAAGATTACTGCATACCAAACACCCCCATATAGTAACGGAAACAACTAGCATTTCATTCCATGATATCTGCAAAATAATTCTCACCAAACACCTATATCCAATTTTCTTTCCATCCCATTTGTATTAAAAAAAAAAAATCCCTTTCCATCCTACTCCATCTCCATTTTCCAACACTACAACCAAACACACCCTTCCATGTTTTTCCTTTCAATTTATACGCAATACAGTCAATCATATGGTAATCCGCATCTAATAAAGAGCATTTTTAATTTCGACTTGAACAAAAAATACGCCTAGCAAACAAATTTCTCATAATAGATGCGTCAACGCAGGAATTGCCCTGCGTAGCTAACTCACCCACATATATATATATATATAGAGAGAGAGAGAGAGAGAGAGTAGCGCCAAAATACTAACTAGTAACATGAAATGGAAATTCTGCCAGAGAAAAATACCGCCGATTTCATAGCGTTATGTCATCCATTCTCTTCTATCCGTGAGATTCTTACGCCTAAGTCATGTGAATGTTTGAAAACTAAGTTTTAACTGTTACAGTGTAAAGTTATATAAAATAAAATACATTATAGTATAAAGCTCTCACATGATCTATTGTTTAAGTTTCAATTTCAAGCTTTTTTATAATAAAATAAAAATAACTTTAAGTTATAACTTTTTGGTTACCAAATACTATAGTAGCAAACCATGCAAATAAATAATCATATATATAGAGAGTTAAATACATACATATATAAACACGTTGCTATAATTAGGTTGTTCCACAGGCAAAAATCTAAGTCTTTGTTTGGCATCAGTTTGAACCGTTTAAAGCTCTTAACAGTTATAATAAAAAAATAAAAAATTACTATAATATAAATGCTATAGTTTTCAAACCAATTATTTTAGTTCCAACCGCACTTTTAAACACCCTATGATTACCGCAACACAAAGTGTCATATGACTCTTGAGAGGAGTGTGGAAGATTTGAAGCTGCCCTCAGCAGACAAACTATTGAAG
Organism: Artocarpus heterophyllus; assembly: GCA_025403435.1. NCBI lineage: Eukaryota > Viridiplantae > Streptophyta > Magnoliopsida > Rosales > Moraceae > Artocarpus > Artocarpus heterophyllus. The sequence goes on from CM046339.1 coordinate 24,000,785, forward strand.
AAGGGAGCCATATATAAAGGATGTTGTATCAGCAAATCTCGTGATCATGGTCTTTCATCCTGGTCGGATGCATCAATTGATAAACTCCTCAAGAAGGCTGAGGAGAAACTGGAGGAAAAAAAAAAAGAATTGAATTATATTCCGTCTTCTTGTTTTTAATACATTAGTCCTATTTCTTTCAATTGACATATATATTTTTTTTGTGTTAAAATCCTAATAGTTACGCAAGTAATTAATGAGATCTCTCAAGGATATAGAAGAACCAAATACATAATATACCAATTAATAAGGATTTTTTTTTTCTGTTTTAAATATATAATATAACGACCATTGCGATGCTTTGATCTATGACAAATTACCCTCTCAGTTTTTTAATACTTGATTCTAAAAATTAAGATGATCGTTTTTTTAAAAAAAACAAAAAAATGATCGCGTGTCTATCACAAAGTCATTTGAAATCTTATAAAATAGTTATAACTTGAATTAAAAGAAAAGAAGACCTTTTTCTATAAAACAAGGTCATTTTGCACATATCTTTTTTATTAAATTAATTGAATGTAGGATTCGTCAACTTAAACCAAATTCATAATACCAAATTCAAACTCTAACAATATAATATTCTAAGGTCTTAAAACTAATTTCAAACTCCAACAATACTGAACTCAATTCCTAAAATAGAACTAAAAGTGAACAAAAGATTAAAATACCAATAATATCATTTATTATAATATTTGTATATACAATGTAAAAATATGTAAATATTAATACATAAAATAAGAGTATATGCTATCGGATTAGAGGTGACTGTTAGAATTAAAACATGAAACGCAGCGGAAGTAACGGATCGTTGACAAACAAAAATTTTTTGAAAGCTTTGTTCATCGGGAATAGATATATAATTTTAATTATAGAAAGCTTTAGGAATTTTTACTAACCTTTTGAAGACTATCAGGGTATCCTAGCTTTCCTCTTTAACACCACGATCTTCCAAACCAGGCCTCCACACCAATGGAAAGACGAGTGGGCGTCAAACTGCAAGAATGAATTTTCCTCACACTTTTCTGAATCTGCTATGTACTCAACACATGAGATAGCAGACCTTTTTCTTTAGAGAATAACTCTCAGTTTTTCTCTCTAAAAATTATGTGAATAAAATTACTGAAATAACTGTTATCTCTCTATTTTTATAACTGAGCCATTAGTAATTTTACTTTCCCTTTTCTTTTTCTCCTTTTTCTTCTTTTCTTTTCCAGTTTTTTTTTCTTTCCCAAATCATTACGGGTGATTCGGTCACATACACACATGCATATGTATATATAAGACATCCGTGAAGTAAAAAGAAACTTATCCTTTTTTTTTATTTGACCGAATCACTATGTGATTCGGTACATATATATATAAAGGCAAAAAAGGTGAAACGTAAGTTACATTTCTTCCTTTTCCTTTTCCTTTTTTTTTTATAATATTATATTAATATATATATATATTAATATATTATAAAATCTTATATATATATATATAAAAAGATTTGGTTCAAAACCATATATATATATAAATCTCAATTCAAAAATAAATCACATTTATTTAAGAAAAGATTTTAACAATAATCAATTAATTAACTAATGCTCAGTTAAATGTAAAAACATTTATCACAATACATTATGTGTCACAGAGAACATTTTTCTGTGTCACGTTAATAATTCAAGTGTGGAAAAATTAATTCATAATTCAAAAATTCTGAATTAAACATGTATAATTCATTCTATGCAAAATCCAATATAGTGTTATAGAGGTGGTATTGGGGACCTATGGACCTATAACCCAAGCTCCAATAAATTTGACATTTAATCAAACTCTTTAATTAATGTGCCAAATTTATTAGTTTCAGTGTTACTCCACTAAAAACCTGAAACTGAACTCTTGAGATTACAGTGAAATTACTCAAAGAAAATTAGCGAGTAGTCTATTGATATAATCATTACATATAAGTCAGTCCTCCATAAATAGTTCATAATAAGAGCTAAGTTCAATTTTCATTCACCTCTCTTATTACATCTTTATCCTTGAGTTCCAATAATTCTCCAATGAACAATTAATTCATAATCTTATTATGAACGAGCGCTCTACTGTTCAAACCTTGAATTATACTCAAGAGAACTATTTTTCTAACTTCCATAGGGAAGGAATGGATTCCATATCTGTATAATATTATTCCCAGCCATTTATTACTTTATGTTTCCAAGATGCTAAGTTATAATCTGTGCTTAGACAAATCTTATCATGCAAGTCAAAAAACATAATGTAATAAATATGAGTCTAATAAATACTCAGGATTAAGACTGTCAAATATATGATCATCATAGTGATAAATTTGAATACTCTATTTGTAACGGATGATTATTAGAGATTCATAATTTATCTAGTCCAGTCTTATATAATCTCATTATATAAAGTACCTCCAACCCAATGTCTCTACATTAATAGTCTGGATAATGACTATTTTATTTTAGATGAGATTGGACCATACTTGTAATTTTTAATTAAAGATCCTAAACTTTAATTAATTATTACAGACTATTTAGATTATTATCTATAAATTTTATCCCTAAGCAAATAACACTTATATGCTAAATTTATAGTCACATAAATAATCATGGAATTTTCTTGATGTTTATAAATGTATTCATAATACATATAATCAACCAAAATAATAACAAATGCCATTTTATTTATTTATTAACAATATGTACAATGTCACAGCTTTTAGGGCACCAAACCTAACAATCTCCCACTTGCCCTAAAGCAGGTGAGACATGTCTCTAAGACCTAAGCCTTCCAAGTGTCCCTCAAAGCTCTTTGCAGGTAACGTCTTGGTGAAAGGGTCGGCAAGGTTGTTTTCCGACGCTATCTTCACAACTTCCACATCACCTCGATGCACTATCTCTCTAATCAAATGATATTTTCTTTCTATATGTTTTCCTCTTTTGTGGCTTCTAGGTTCTCTTGAATTTGCCACTGCACCACTGTTGTCACAATACAGTGTGAGTGGTTTATCCATGTCTAGAACTACTTTCAAATCATTTAAGAACTTACGGAGCCAAACAGCTTCTTTAGCTGCTTCACAAGCAGCCACATATTCTGCTTCCATAGTTGAATCAGCAATACAAGATTGTTTGATGCTTCTCCAAACTATGGCTCCACCACCAAAAGTAAACACTGATCCAGACGTAGATTTACGTGTGTCTTTGTCTGATTGAAAATTAGAATAAGTGTATCCAATGGGAATCAAATTCTCACCAGAATAAACTAGCATATAGTTTCTCGTTCTCCTAAGATACTTGAGAATATGTTTAACCGCTACCCAATGATCTAATCCTGGGTTGGATTGATACCGACTGACTATACCCACCGCATAGCAAATGTCAGGTCTTGTACACAACATGGCATACATTAGACTTCCTACTACAGATGCATAGGGTACCCGTCTCATATTTTTTTCCTCTTGAGGTGTCTTAGGACACTGCTCTTTTGAAAGATAAACTCCATGACGTGTAGGCAAATTACCTTTCTTGGAGTTTTGCATCGAAAATCTGATAAGCACCTTATCGATATACGATGCCTGAGACAGCGCCAACAGTTTGTTCTTGCGATCTCTTATGAGTTGGATTCTAAGAACATAACTTGCTTCTCCTAAATCTTTCATTTGAAAATTGCTGGCGAGCCATTTCTTTACATCAGATAATACGCCTACATCATTCCCAATGAGTAGGATATTGTGACACTCGTTATTCCCCTAAGGGTATTAAGGTAATTAGATTAATTACCTAGTATATATATAAAAAAAAAATCAAAAAATCTCTCATAATTCGAAACTCTCTCTCTCTCTACTTTCTCTCTCTAAAAAATTCTCTCTCTCTCCTCAAAGATCATTTGAGATTTCGGCATCCGTTTTCGACACCTCCTGCACCAATGGAAAGCTCTCGACGAGCTGAGTCCAACGAGGTGCCGCGCCGCCCAAAACGCCGCCGGAGGAGACCACACGCGCCGCCCAAAGTGGCGGCAAAACCCATTTCTTTCCGACGAGATATCTTCGCCGTCCGACGTCCGATCGACGTGATTCTTGTTCCTACACGACCACCGTGATGAGAGGAACAAAACCCACCCTTGGTGGCAGCTCAACAACCGCCGGATTGCTCCGCCCGTCTATTGCCGCCGTGCACCGCCGCCCCCATGGTGGAACTCCGCCTTGCCGGAGGAGGTGATTGACACCACCCCTCCCAATGAGTTCAGAGGATCAAGGGGAGTAAAACCCCTCAATCAATTGCACGGAAGGAGCCGGTTTCGCTGGAGAACGGCCAACGCCGCCGTCAACCGCCGCGGGAGTCTCCGTTTTGGCTCTTCCCAGCCACGTTTCTTCAAATTGGATGAGGGGAAATGCTCATAGGAGGATGGGTAGCAAAAGCCCTCAGCCAATTTCAGGTTTCCATCGTCGGAGAATCAAGATCAGAGCTCATCCATTTCTATCGACGTTGTACTTCACGACCCGCTATGTTAGAGGCAGAATTGGGTGAAATTGACCCCGCCATTGGACTCAGAAGGGTCGATTTAGGGGGGGTAGGCCCGAGCCCAGCTGCCAACGGACCCCGATTGACGCCGGTCAACGACGGTCAAAGTCGGTCAACGCCGGTCAACGGTGGTCAACGCCGGTCAACGGCCAGTCAAAGGCCAAAATGGGATTTTGTGATCCGGACCTCCGATCGAAGATCTGAGACCGCCTCCTGACTCGTTTCGATGCTCTGGATGCAATGGTGACCTCCGTTTGAGCAAATTCCACTCCGATGAAAATCATCCGGTACCAACTGTACGCGAATCGAGGCGATTCAAACAGCAGTATCGGAGTCAGAATTACGTTTTCAAGAATGTATGATCTCCAGGAAGCATTCCTAGCCATTCATAGTCGCTCGAGGAGCACTACAGAGGATGCTTCGTAGATACAGCGAGATACAACTGGATCTGTTTTGCTTGGAGTTCAAGATCAAGGGAGTATGGAGCTAACGTTAATTGATTCCAGGATTAAGAGACTGTTGATAAGCTTGAAAGGTAGGGATTCTCTTACTCATCTTTTGTGAGGTTTTTATAGAATTAAAATTGATTGTTTTGCCGCAATATATATATCTATGTTGAACTGATATTATATGAGTATCACATATGAAACTATGACATGGACTCGTCTTGTATTGTACGGCGAGGAACATAATGAATTTACACATGTTATAAATTGAGAAGCATGGTTAGGAAAACTAACTCTATTTAATAATGATTCAATATAGAGAAATTGTAAGACATGAAGAGGGCGACGGTTACGTCCTTGGGCATGAATACCCTAAAAGGTAAAATAGGGGGAAGGCGATGACGCTTCCTTGGGTTGAAAGTCCCAGAACACACTGTACAGGAATCGATTTGGTGAGGACTCGGGGCTTGATGTCCCCTCACCGGAACACCCTTGGAATGTTTATAGGGTGATCAAGTGCGCCCATTTGGGTTTCGATGAGTTGAGTGATACTCAATTTAACATGGATACCTAGGAACAATGATGATTGGTAATATTTGTATAAATGTGTAATTATGACACTTGGTAATGATTAACTACGGTATCCATAAGATGTGATCATAATAAACCTCATAATCTGGAATATGATGTGACTTACTGACCATGCAGATTTTAATGTGGTAATGATAAAAACCTAAAGGTGAGTAATGGCTTTCTCTACTGAGCATAGTGTTGCTCATTCCCTTATGTTTATATCTTTTCAGGACTCACTAAGTGTGAGGTGGCTACGAGAAATATAGTTGAGGAAGTGATGTAGCTATATTACATTGGGACTGCTTCAATTGTTGAGAATGTTCTTCATGATAATGTAAGCATCAATTGTTACTTTCTGTGACTGTATTACAATGTGTTGAGGGTTAAAATGATGATGACAACAGTTTATATTATTAAATTTAAGGTGCTACATTAAAACTGTGGTTTATTTGTCGTTTATATTTTTATTTTTGAGTTGAGAGTTTTCATTTAAGTCCCGGGCAAATTTTATTTTTAAGGTTTTACTTTTATTATTTATTTTTATTTTATCTCATTAAAAACTGTTAACCCCCACATAGGGGCGTTACAGAATTTTTGGTATCAGAGCCTAGGTTCGGTTAACCTAGGGAGTGTAGCACCACTTTAAAAAATATATTTTTGAGATGGTTTTGAAGCTGAATTTTTATTGTCATCATCAAAATGAACCTTCACATTGATTTATACAGTCTAGAATGATGTAACATGGAAAGGCCATAGAATGAAAATATTAATAGTTATATGAGTACAATAATTATATAGAAGGAAAGTATTAATAGTTATAAGGGAATGATAATTATATGGAATGAGTTTATAAGTAGATTGCTTATGAGAGATTCGTATAATATTTGGATCTATAAGCATATCTAATTCGTATAAACGATGAGAAATTCGTATAGATACGAGGATTTAAGAGCCTTTTGTCTCGTGAAAAACAATAAGAAATATAAGGCTTGATTTATTGATTTTAAAGTTTGGCATAGATATGCCAAATTTTTCGTAATTGATTCAAACCTAAGTAATGATTATGTGTGGATTCGATGGAGCACATAAGTGTCAATAACTTTTCTTAAAAGTTCTATTTATTTGAGGAATATGATATAAGTTGGGAATCATGGTATTGAATCTTGAGAGAGATAAATGTTAGACTTTTGGTCTGTTGAGACTGTGTAAAGTCTAGAATGCATGAATCTCAAAATTGGAATATTTCGTTACGTACATTGTATTTAAGTGTATCAGTGAATCTTTTGGTTACCTAAGGTTTTGTTATATGAGGAAATTATATATTGTATGAGTAGAATTGTGGGGATTGTAGATGTTCTTAAGTAGTAACATCAAGTGTCTTTGTTTGTTGATATGGTCTACGTTGAAAGACGTAAATTGTATTGATTTCAAGGTTAGTCGCATTCTAAACCCTTGGTAGTAATGATGATGAATCCATTGATAGATGTTAAGTATTATGAATAACATATGGGTGTATGTATTGTTCAATAAAGTTTTGATTAAAACAAAATTATTTGAGTTGTTGGATCATTCAGGAAGATCCTTGTTGTCGTTAAATTAGATTTGTTGTTTATAGTTAACTTTATCTATAGTGGACTTTGAATTGGGTTTAAGATTCATACGAATTGGTTTTCAATTTTATGTTTGTTATTTAACTCGTTCTAAATGTGTTAAGGCCGAAACAACCTGACCATTTTCAACTAAGAACATTTGGGCCTAGTTCAAATCCTAAATCAGTTTGATTCACACTGTCTCTCCCACGTGGTCTCTATACGTGTCATATACAGTGGTTTAATCATTGTTTACATATACGTTTACTGTGCATAGGAGCTTATTTCTCCGAGTTCACTTTTTCTCTCTTAATTTGTTATTTTCTCTTTAAATCGCAAATCCTCTTCTTTCTCATTAAAAATTCTTCTTTTCCTCCAAAAGAAGAAGGAATTCTAGGATTCTGCAATTTACTATCTTAATTTTTCCTTTCTATTTACTCTTCTTTCATCTCATCATGGACCCAAATTACCAACACCTGAGAAAGTATTTCCCATCACTCTCCCAAAAGATTCTCAGAAAGAAATACAAGGCTAGAATTACTCGGTTGTGGATTCTTATGCGTTTTGGTATCCCTTGTGATGTGAGAATGTTAATAGAGGGGAAGATCCGTCCGAGTGACTTTAGTCAAGATGTCGGTTTACCAGGAACAGGTACCAGTCGTAGTGCAATGAAAAGAAGAGCTCGTGCCATCGTGGTCACTTGTAACAAATGTGGAAGACAAAATTGTAACGGTAAATGTACTTCACCTGGTTATATGTCTACGAATAGAGAGGATAAAATAAGGTTTTGTAGGGATGGACTTTCAAAGGAGAACTTGGATAGCATTCATCCTCCTCTCCACGGTCACCCTAGTGGATATGTTCAAGGAGCTATTTTTAAACTCTGGCCTAAATTTTATACAGAAAGACAACGCCTTAGGAATATGGTATTTCTAGATCCTGTTTGTCAAGCCATAAGAAAACTGGATGGGGAATAAGTCATCGCACTATAAAGGTTATTTAGTCTTTACTTATTTGAAGCAGTTTTAGCTGATGTTCAACAGTTTGTGTTTTTCTTTTACTCAGAATATTTGCTTTTGTGTTTGAAATAATTGTGATTATTAGATTGATACAGTGAGTGTTAATATCTTATTTAATTTATGATTTTCTTAAATATATATATAATAAAATATATTATCTTCTCAGACACGTCACATACGGTACAGTAATATGTTTGAATTTTGAAAAGCTTATCCAGATATTTCAAGATTTGTGTCTCAAATTTCAAAAGTTCTACAGTATTTGTCGTTTATATTAAATTTCTACACTTGGTGTATATTTGTCAAAAAGTCTACAGTTGTGTCATGAGGGTCTTCTGTCAAATTGTTCTCAATTGTCAAAAGTTATACAATTAGAGTCTAATCTTTTTCAAAAAGTGAATCAGATTTTCTGTAAACTATCAATCACCTTATCTTACTTTCTTATCCGCACAAGATTTTGTTTAAATCTTTGGATTACCTTTTCATTACCTACTCGTCTATCTCTTTAGCCCTTTTTGTGTATTTCTCATCTTTAAAAACTCATGTAGAACCCGAAGTCTAAGTGGAGCAGACATTAAGCAACCACTTCTATAAACCAAATATGTCTACCTCCCAGTCCACGAAGAAAATAAAGAATGTCTGTGTCTTTTGTGGTTCCAGCCTTGGAAAAGATAAAGCTTATTTAGAAGCTGCAAATCACTTAGGGCAAGTCCTAGCACACAAGAATATTAACATAATCTATGGGGGTGGTAGTATAAAAATGATGGTAAATATGGCACTAGCAGCTAGGTCTAGCGACGCTACTGATGTAAGAATTTGGCCTCATATTCCAGTTGAAGGAAACCTTTGTAAGGAAGCCATAGGTAAGGGAGAAGGAGTCAGGAGTATCCCTAAAAATTTTAAAGACATAATCTATAATTCTGATGCTTTTATAGCATTACCTGGTGGTCTAGGTACTCTTGAGGAAATATTTATAGTTGCTTGTGGGCAATTGTTGGGCTTTTATTCCAAACCTTTGGGACTGCTGAACGTAAAGGGTTTTTATGACGGTCTTTTGAAATTTCTAGATTACGCTGTGGAAGAAAACATCACTACAGAATCGGAGAGACAAATCTTTGTCACTGCTTCAACAGCTGAGGAATTGATAGATAAAATGCAAATCATACATCCAGAATCCGACACTGCAACATCCAAGCTTGAATGGGAAAGGGAAAGCCGGGAGCGGCCAATTGATTTGAATCTCCATCTGTAATCTTTTTGTTTTATCTTTGGCATGTAGGCATGTGTGTCCGTATTTCGTGTGTTACGAATAACCGTTTGCCTTGTATTCTGTGTTTCTTGTGGTACGTTGTTGTTCAATCTTTTAGATTCATTGAGCCTAATGCCGGGATGGCTGGATACGGAGTACTTGATGCTCTCGAAACGCATCCTTCTTAAGGTCCGATCTTTTGTTTATCGATGTTTTTGTATCCTCTAAGCATGCATGATATGGATATGTAACGCCCCTATGTGGGGGTTAACAGTTTTTAATGAGATAAAATAAAAATAAATAATAAAAGTAAAACCTTAAAAATAAAATTTGCCCGGGACTTAAATGAAAACTCTCAACTCAAAAATAAAAATATAAACGATAAATAAACCACAGTTTTAATGTAGCACCTTAAATTTAATAATATAAACTGTTGTCATCATCATTTTAACCCTCAACACATTGTAATACAGTCACAGAAAGTAACAATTGATGCTTACATTATCATGAAGAACATTCTCAACAATTGAAGCAATCCCAATGTAATATAGCTACATCACTTCCTCAACTATATTTCTCGTAGCCACCTCACACTTAGTGAGTCCTGAAAAGATAAAAATATAAGGGTATGAGCAACACTATGCTCAGTAGAGAAAGCCATTACCCACCTTTAGGTTTTTATTACCACATTAAAATCTACATGGTTAGTAAGTCACATCATATTTCAGATTATGAGGTTTATTATGATCACATCTTATGGATACCGTAGTTAATCATTACCAAGTGTCATAATTACACATTTATACAAATATTACCAATCATCATTGTTCCTAGGTATCCATGTTAAATTGAGTATCACTCAACTCATCGAGACCCAAATGGGCGCACTTGATCACCCTATAAACATTCCAAGGGTGTTCCGGTGAGGGGACATCAAGCCCCGAGTCCTCACCAAATCGATTCCTGTACAGTGTGTTCTGGGACTTTCAACCCAAGGAAGCGTCATCGCCTTCCCCCTACTTTACCTTTTAGGGTATTCATGCCCAAGGACGTAACCGTCGCCCTTTTCATGTCTCACAATTTCTCTATATTAAATCATTATTAATAGAGTTAATTTTCCTAACCATGCTTCTCAATTTATAACATGTGTCAATTCATTATGTTCCTCGCCGTACAATACAAGACGAGTCCATGTCATAGTTTCATATGTGATACACATATAATATCAGTTCAACATAGATATATATATATTGCGGCAAAACAATCAATTTTAATTCTATAAAAACCTCACAAAAGATGAGTAATAGAATCCCTACCTTTCAAGCTTATCAACAATCTTTTAATCCTGGAATCAGTTAACGTTAGCTCCATACTCCCTTGATCCTAAGGCGTGCATAAGGACAATTAAAACTAAAGCACAACATACAACTACATTCATAAATAAATCATGTGTAAACCTATCTTACTAGTATGCCATTAAAGCTTTTATATAAATCTCTTTTGAATACCACAGTAAACAATTTTTATCTTAACACAATATAAAATGTGAACAAGTAATCTATATGTTTTAGTCCCTAATAAGATTCATCAATCACTTAGGATAATATTGGAAAGGTTGCAAGACATTAAAGAATTAGGTGGTGAGCAAAGATGGGTTCTTGGTTCAGGTTAGCAGCTGGTATACCATAACAAATTGGCAGATTTACTAGTTTTCAATACAAAAATTGAATAATTCTTAGAAAATAAAATACAACTCCGATTTAGGTTTATGATAGCTCGTTAGAAAGCTTAGGATGCTACTTTTCAAATATGCAAACCAATTCATAAAATTCATTTTAATTTAATCTTAGAATTTTAAGAAATAACCACTGCCCATAGAGGTATTACAAAGTTTAACAATATAAATTTTCTGTCTAGGGCATATACACTTAGACTTCATACATATTCTCCAAAATAGCAACAAACATATACTTAGGTTTAAGAACGCAAATTTGAATAATCCTTTAGTATAAAAGAAAATTTATAAATGAAAGACTAAATTTGTTCATAAGATTCTAACCTCGGATTATGGTTAGTTGGAAGCTTGAAATGGCTTCAAAACAGGTTCCTTTAGTTCGGTATGACTGAAATTCTTGCTCAAATGGAGGTGATCGTGGTTGATTTTTATGGCTGCCTTGAAGAAGTTCTCTAAGTATTTTGCTTCAGCAAAGAAATAAGAAGAAGAGTGTGGGAACCGTGGAAGAGAAAGGAAGAAAAGATGAAGTCTTTGAAGAGAAGTGATAGAAACAATTATAGAGGAGACATGTTGAAGCATGTCACGGAGGAAATAAAGAAAATGAGGGTCAAGAGTAGTTGGAAAATATATCCTTATGTCTCATCTAAAGACTTTAACACACATAATGCCAATATGTCATTTTTGAGATTTATTAGAAGTTCTAAGGCTTTTTAGTAATCATACTAAATAAATATAGGAGAATTTTAAAAAACTTAAAAATAGATAAAAATAAATACATTAAAAATTAATTTAATTACCTCAATACCCGTTAGGAGAATAACGGGTGTCACAGGATAGCTGGTATACGGAGTGCCTTGTACTCTCGAAACGTATCCGTATTATGTTTGTAATGTGTAATATTCTGTTAATATTATGTGGAAGTACCAGAGTCAGTTATGGGGATATTTCATATGAAATATGAGTATATTATTTGGATTGAATGTTTGTGTCATGATGATAGCTGTTTAATGAAAAATATGTCTGGTTTGTCTGCAACTCTGAGATTCCGTTTAATATCTCTATGAGTAAGTTTAATGTATAGTTTTGAATAAAAGTGTTTGTGATATATGTTTTATGATTATGTTTTAGTTTATTAGTTGAGGTATGAAATCAAATATATTTGACTTTTCCTTACTTAAAAAGGGAAAGGAACCTAAAGATGAAGTATATGAAATTTCTCTAGCAATCTCCTTAAATGTGATTGTAAATCACAGTCCATAGACAATGAAGGACTGGAATCATGGTATGGTCAATATGTATGCCTGATCAGATTCTTAGACTATTACACGGTGTTATAAGTTGAAACTTGTCAGAAATACTCTCATTGAGGGATTTAGAATTTAGAGTAAGATTTATTATGCAAGTAAATAAGTGGAGATACGATAACTTAAATTTGGAGGACAAACAACATTAACGGTTTAGACTCAAAATTGGAATCATAATTTTTACTAGTATTACTAGAATTGAAATTTTGAGGACGAAATTTCTTTAAGGGGGGTAGAGCTGTGACACCCGTTATTCCCCTAAGGGTATTAAGGTAATTAGATTAATTACCTAGTATATATATAAAAAAAATCAGAAAATCTCTCATAATTCGAAACTCTCTCTCTCTCTACTTTCTCTCTCTAAAAAATTCTCTCTCTCTCCTCAAAGATCGTTTGAGATTTCGGCATCCGTTTTCGACACCTCCCGCACCAATGGAAAGCTCTCGACGAGCTGAGTCCAACGAGGTGCCGCGCCGCCCAAAACGCCGCCGGAGGAGACCACACGCGCCGCCCAAAGTGGCGGCAAAACCCATTTCTTTCCGACGAGATATCTTCGCCGTCCGACGTCCGATCGACGTGATTCTTGTTCCTACACGACCACCGTGATGAGAGGAACAAAACCCACCCTTGGTGGCAGCTCAACAACCGCCGGATTGCTCCGCCCGTCTATTGCCGCCGTGCACCGCCGCCCCCATGGTGGAACTCTGCCTTGCCGGAGGAGGTGATTGACACCACCCCTCCCAATGAGTTCAGAGGATCAAGGGGAGTAAAACCCCTCAATCAATTGCACGGAAGGAGCCGGTTTCGCCGGAGAACGGCCAACGCCGCCGTCAACCGCCGCGGGAGTCTCCGTTTTGGCTCTTCCCAGCCACGTTTCTTCAAATTGGATGAGGGGAAATGCTCATAGGAGGATGGGTAGCAAAAGCCCTCAGCCAATTTCAGGTTTCCATCGTCGGAGAATCAAGATCGGAGCTCATCCATTTCTACCGACGTTGTACTTCACGACCCGCTATGTTAGAGGCAGAATTGGGTGAAATTGACCCCGCCATTGGACTCAGAAGGGTCGATTTAGGGGGGGTAGGCCCGAGCCCAGCTGCCAACGGACCCCGATTGACGCCGGTCAACGACGGTCAAAGTCGGTCAACGCCGGTCAACGGTGGTCAACGCCGGTCAACGGCCAGTCAAAGGCCAAAATGGGATTTTGTGATCCGGACCTCCGATCGAAGATCCGAGACCGCCTCCTGACTCGTTTCGATGCTCTGGATGCAATGGTGACCTCCGTTTGAGCAAATTCCACTCCGATGAAAATCATCCGGTACCAACTGTACGCGAATCGAGGCGATTCAAACAGTAGTATCGGAGTCAGAATTACGTTTTCCAGAATGTATGATCTCCAGGAAGCATTCCTAGCCATTCATAGTCGCTCGAGGAGCACTACAGAGGATGCTTCGTAGATACAGCGAGATACAACTGGATCTGTTTTGCTTGGAGTTCAAGATCAAGGGAGTATGGAGCTAACGTTAATTGATTCCAGGATTAAGAGACTGTTGATAAGCTTGAAAGGTAGGGATTCTCTTACTCATCTTTTGTGAGGTTTTTATAGAATTAAAATTGATTGTTTTGCCGCAATATATATATCTATGTTGAACTGATATTATATGAGTATCACATATGAAACTATGACATGGACTCGTCTTGTATTGTACGGCGAGGAACATAATGAATTTACACATGTTATAAATTGAGAAGCATGGTTAGGAAAACTAACTCTATTTAATAATGATTCAATATAGAGAAATTGTAAGACATGAAGAGGGCGACGGTTACGTCCTTGGGCATGAATACCCTAAAAGGTAAAATAGGGGGAAGGCGATGACGCTTCCTTGGGTTGAAAGTCCCAGAACACACTGTACAGGAATCGATTTGGTGAGGACTCGGGGCTTGATGTCCCCTCACCGGAACACCCTTGGAATGTTTATAGGGTGATCAAGTGCGCCCATTTGGGTTTCGATGAGTTGAGTGATACTCAATTTAACATGGATACCTAGGAACAATGATGATTGGTAATATTTGTATAAATGTGTAATTATGACACTTGGTAATGATTAACTACGGTATCCATAAGATGTGATCATAATAAACCTCATAATCTGGAATATGATGTGACTTACTGACCATGCAGATTTTAATGTGGTAATGATAAAAACCTAAAGGTGAGTAATGGCTTTCTCTACTGAGCATAGTGTTGCTCATTCCCTTATGTTTATATCTTTTCAGGACTCACTAAGTGTGAGGTGGCTACGAGAAATATAGTTGAGGAAGTGATGTAGCTATATTACATTGGGACTGCTTCAATTGTTGAGAATGTTCTTCATGATAATGTAAGCATCAATTGTTACTTTCTGTGACTGTATTACAATGTGTTGAGGGTTAAAATGATGATGACAACAGTTTATATTATTAAATTTAAGGTGCTACATTAAAACTGTGGTTTATTTGTCGTTTATATTTTTATTTTTGAGTTGAGAGTTTTCATTTAAGTCCCGGGCAAATTTTATTTTTAAGGTTTTACTTTTATTATTTATTTTTATTTTATCTCATTAAAAACTGTTAACCCCCACATAGGGGCGTTACAGATATCATCTACATAAAGAACCAAGAAGACCACCTTCTTATCTTTGATGTACTTGTAAACACAAGGTTCATCAATATTTTGATCGAAACCATAAGATTTGATCGCTTCATCAAATCTCAAGTTCCAAGATCTTGAAGCTTGCTTGAGTCCATAGATGGACCTCTGCAACTTGCAAACTTTTTGCTCTTGACCTTTGACTACAAACCCTTCTGGTTGCACCATATAGATGCTTTCCTCAAGATAGCCATTCAAAAAGGCAGTCTTGACATCCATTTGCCATATCTCATAATCAAAACAAGCAGCAATGGATAAAAGAATCCGAATGGATTTAAGCATAGCTACAGGCGAGAAAGTTTCTTCATAGTCAACTCCCTCCTTTTAGGTATAACCCTTTTCCACAAGCCTAGCTTTGAAAGTCTCAACTTTCCCATCCACTCCTCTTTTCTTCTTGTAAATCCATTTGCACCCTATGGGTTTTATCCCTTCAGGTAGGTCTACAAGATCCCAGACTGAATTGGAGTACATGGACTCCATTTCAAGGTTCATAGCCTCCAACCATTTTTCCTTCTCAGAAACTTCCATTGCATCACGATATGTCAATGGATCATCTTCACCATTATCAGAGATAGCAACATTTGCTTCTCCAAGTTCCCTGTAGCGAGCAGGTGGTCTCACAACCTTCCCACTACATCGAGGTGGTATGACATTCTGATAGGAAGATGTGGCCTCCTCATTTTATCCTTCAACAACAGTTGTCGGTTGCGGTCTGATCTGATCAGAAAGTAACTCTTCAAGTACAATTTTGCTACGAGGTTTATAGTTTGTCATATAATCATTCTCGAGAAAAGTGGCATTTGTCGATACAAATACTTTCTTATCCTGTGGACTATAAAACAAACCTCCCCTCGTTCCCTTTGGGTATCCCACAAATAAGCATACTTCAGAACGTGGTTCCAACTTCCCGGTCTTACCTTTTAGCACATGTGCTGGACACCCCCATATACGGATATGTCGCATACTAGGTTTGCGACCATTCCATAACTCTGGAGGTGTTTTTGAAATAGACTTAGATGGAACTATGTTTAGAAGATATACTGCAGTTTGTAGTGCATATCCCCAACATGAAGTGGGTAATGATGAGTAGCTAAGCATGGATCTCACCATATCAAGCAACGTTCTATTTCTTCTCTCTGCAACACCATTTTGTTGTGGTGTTCCAGGTGCGGTGAGTTGTGATAGAATACAATGTTCTATCATATAATACTTGAATTTAGTATCAAGGTATTCTCCTCCTCGATCAGATCGAAGACTCTTCACCATCTTTCCTAATTGCTTTTCAGCTTCCGCTTGGAATTCTTTGAACTTTCCAAAAGTTTCAGATTTCCTTTGCATTAGGTATATGTAACCATACCTTGAATAATCGTCAATAAATGTGACGAAATATTCGTAACCACCACAGGCTTGTACATTCATTAGACCGACGTCTGAATGTATTAGCTCAAGTGGTTCCTTGGCCCTTTCACCTTTTGCAGAGAAAGGCCTCTTAGTCATTTTACCTTCAAGACAAGATTCACAAACTGGTAGAAATCTAACTTTTAGCTCTTTTAAATGACCTTCCTTTACCAGTCTGTTAATTCTGTCAAGGTTGACATGACCTAATCTAAGGTGCCATAGGTATGTTTCATTATTAGAAGAAATCTTTTACTTCTTGGGTTTAGGTTGTTCAACTTTGAACATTTTGGTATTGAGCAGTGCTTTTTCGTTGGGCCTTAAGGTGTAAAGCCCATTTTTCAGATGCGCAGAACAAATATCCAAACCATTTCTAGAAATATTAACATAATTATTATTAAAAGAAACATTAAACATTTGTTCAAACAACCTGGAAACAGAAATCAAATTTCTACGAAAACAAGGAATGTAATAAACATTGTCTAAAATTAAAAACTTATTTCTAAAATAAAGTTTAACAACTCCTACTGCTCTTGCCGAAACAACCTCTCCCGTTCCCACTCTCATCGTTTGTTCCTCGTCAGCAAGCTCCCTTGAAGAACTAAGCATCTGTAAAGAAGAACAAACATGGTTAGTTGCCCCTGAATCAATTATCCAAGGTGAAGTATCATCTTCAACTAAACAAGCTTCTAAAACGAGTAAATCTAATTTACCGTTGTTCTTCTTTTCTTTGAACTCCTGAAGATACTTCTTGCAGTTTCTCTTCCAGTGCCCAACTACGCCGCAGTAGAAACATTTTCCTTTAGGCTTCTTTTGGTTGGAGCTCTTTTTGTTGTTGTTGCTTTTGTTCTTCGTAGGTTGCCCTTCATTCTAAGACTTACCACTTCCTTCAGTCCCCTTCCTCTTCTTATTCTTTTGGGCAGAAGAGGAGGGTTGAGCTTCTACAACATTTGCCTCAGCTTCTTTAGTCTTTTCTTTGGAAATAGACTCGAAGGTTTGAAGCTCATTAAGCAACTCAGTCATGTTATATTTCAGCTTGTTCATGAAATAGTTGCTTTTGAACTGAAAGAACGCAGGGGAGAGGGTTTCTAAAATCATCCCCACCTGTGTGGCTTCATCTACATAGCCCCGTTGACCTCGACCTCATGGAGATAGTTAACCATGTTGAGAACATGTTCTCTGACCGAAATCCCTGTCTTCATTTTTGCATTCATTACTGCCTTAACGGCTTCGTGGCGTGCCTTTTCAGAAGGTTTACCAAACATGTCTTGCAGAGACTGCATTATCTCATAAGCGGTCTCCATGCTTTCGTGTTTCATCCTAAGCACGTCAGACATCCCAGCCAAAAGAAAACAACGGGCCTTATTATTCGCCTCGATCCAACGATCATTTGCTTCCCGTACATTACGAGGAGCATTTGCAGCAGGCTCTGGAGGACATTCCTACGTTAGGACAAACTTATAACTTTCGCAAATTAGTACAATGTTCATGTTACTCTTCCACTTGACAAAATTATCTCTGGTTAATTTTTCAGTTGAGAGAATTACGATGATTGGATTAGACATTGTTGCTGTAATAAATAAATAAAATAGCATAAATTAAAATGGTTGCATAAACATCATAAATATATATTTTGGAATAGTAAACGTGATGCATGATGCACAAAAAATATTTTACTACTTCCATGATTATTCAATTTTAATAAATAAAGTGCCGCCGTGGGGTAGGTCAAATTATTTATGAATTGAATTAGGGCATTCTCAATTAATAAATATATTCAAAATATCTCATATTTTCTATATTTATTAATAACCGTTTATTTTGGTCAAGATATAATTAACAATTTAATTATGTCTTTATGAATGTAACCCACTATTTTAGATTTTAACAACTTAACTCAAAATTGCCGCCGTAGGGTAGGTCAATTTTGAAATACATTATAAAATCCTATCTCAAGGAAGCCAACCTTTGTATTGATTTAAATGGACACCCTCCGTAGGGAGGACGAAATCAAAGCGTCGCGAGGCGTCACCTAAATCTTACGGTGTTGTACTAATAGTGGAGACCGCAGGTTATATTGTCATATTACCTTCTCCCACTCATTATTTTAGAAGATGTGTTTTATCTTATAAAACATCATATGTTTCATAATTCTAGTAGATAAAAACAATTTTTAATTACTAGATTATATTATGTGTTAACAGAATCTCATTCTATTTACACTTAAATAAATTACCAGATTTTCTAAAAATCTAAATTTATTATGAATTGTCTAAGTTACCAAAAATTAAACAATTTAAAATTAGATAACTTAGAATTAATGTGAATTTTACCAAGTCTTAACTGTTAAAACTAAATTCACATTATTTGGTTGATTAATAAATTAAGATTCTATAAAACCAACCCAATTAATTTAATCTCATTAAATTAATGCTAATACATATTAAATCATTTTATAAACTCCTTTATAAAAATAATATGCTAAGCGTATACATGTCATGTTACAATAACTATAAGTGGGCACTTTCCTAGATGACATGTTATTATGCATGAACATGTTATCACAATCATGTAATTAAAATTACAACCCGAAAAAAATAAAAAATAAAAAATAAAATTACAGGGGTCTTCTTGTAATTTATACATAATTTCCTGCTCCAATTTTGCAGTCTTCATCAAGTGGTGTATTGTGCAACAATTTGCTGGATTACCTTTGAAATCTGTTAGGCCCACAGTTCTCAACTGGGCCAAAAAATCCAATGGACATCTTTTTTTTCATCGCTCCACGTGTAGCAAGTGAAAGAGAGGAGAGAAGAAAAAATAATAATAATAAATTACAAAAAGCCTATATCCCTTTTATGAGTTTACACAGATTGATCTAATCAAACTGAGAATAAAATTATTAATCCAAAAGGACCATATAATTAACGACCAAAAATCCTTTCATTAAACAACCATTTATGTCATGAATAAAAATTAACAAATATGCAAAGTGCCCACAAACATGCATCAAAAACATGATATCATCAAAATAAAATCATGTTTAATTAAAATTATATATGCTATTAACCCGCTCTGATGCCATTTGTTGGAATTAAAACATGAAACGCAGCGGAAGGAACGGATCGTTAACAAACAAAAATTTTATGAAAACTTTGTTCATCGGGAATAGATATATAATTTTAATTACAGAAAGCTTTAGGAATTTTTACTAACCTTTTGAAGACTATCAGGGTATCCTAGCTTTCCTCTTTGACACCACGATCTTCCAAACCAGGCCTCCACACCAATGGAAATACGAGTGTATGTCAAACTGCAAGAATGAATTTTTCTCACACTTTTCTAAATCTGCTATGTACTCAACACATGAGATAGCAGACCTTTTTCTTTAGGGAAGAACTCAGTTTTTCTCTCTAAAAATTATGTGAATAAAATTACTGAGATAATGTTATCTCTCCCTTTTTATAACTGAGCCATTAGTAATTTTACTTTCCCTTTTCTTTTTCTCCTTTTTCTTCTTTTCTTTTCCGTTTTTTTTTTCTTTCCCGAATCACTACGTGTGATTCGGTCACATACACACATGCATATGTATATATAAGACATCCGTGAAGTAAAAAGAAACTTACCCTTTTTTTTTTATAGTGATTCGGTACATATATATATAAAGGCAAAAAAGGTGAAACGTAAGTTACATTTCTTCCTTTTCCTTTTCCTTTTTTTTTATAATATTATATTAATATATATATATATTAATATATTATAAAATCTTATATATATATATATAAAAAGATTTGGTTCAAAACCATATATATATATATAAATCTCAATTCAAAAATAAATCACATTTATTTAAGAAAAGATTTTAACAATAATCAATTAATTAACTAATACTCAGTTAAATGTGATAACATTTATCACATTACATTATGTGTCACAGAGAACATTTTTCTGTGTCACGTTAATAATTCAAGTGTGGAAAAATTAATTCATAATTCAAAAATTCTAAATTAAACATGTATAATTCATTCTATGCAAAATCCAATATAGTGTTATAGATGTGGTATTGGGGACCTATGGACCTATAACTCAAGCTCCAATAAATTTGACATTTAATCAAACTCTTTAATTAATGTGCCAAATTTATTAGTTTCAGTGTTACTCCACTAAAAACCTGAAACTGAACTCTTGAGATTACAGTGAAATTACTCAAAGAAAATTAGCGAGTAGTCCATTGATATAATCATTACATATAAGTCAGTCCTCCATAAATAGTTCATAATAAGAGCTAGGTTCAATTTTCGTTCACCTTTCTTATTACATCTTTATCCTTGAGTTCCAATAATTCTCTAATGAACAATTAATTCATAATCTTATTATGAACGAGCGCTCTACTGTTCAAACCTTGAATTATACTCAAGAGAACTATTTTTCTAACTTCCATAGGGAAGGAATGGATTCCATATCTGTATAATATTATTCCCAGCCATTTATTACTTTATGTTTCCAAAATGCTAAGTTATAATCTGTGCTTAGACAAATCTTACCATGCAAGTCAAAAAACATAATGTAATAAATATGAGTCTAATAAATACTCAGGATTAAGACTGTCAAATATATGATCATCATAGTGATAAATTTGAATACTCTATTTGTAACGGATGATTATTAGAGATTCATAATTTATCTGGTCCAGTCCTATATAATCTCATTATATAAAGTATCTCCAACCCAATGTCTCTACATTAATAGTCTGGATAATGACTATTTCATTTTAGATGAGATTGGACCGTACTTGTAATTTTTAATTAAAGATCCCAAACTTTAATTAATTATTACGGACTATTTAGATTATTATCTATAAATTTTATTCCTAAACAAATAACACTTATATGCTAAATTTATAGTCACATAAATAATCATGGAATTTTCTTGATGTTTATAAATGTATTCATAATACATATAATCAACCAAAATAATAACAAATGTCATTTTATTTATTTATTAACAATATGTACAATGTCACAGTTTTTAGGGCACCAAACCCAACAGTGACGACGGCGGAGGTTCCCTTTCCCAGCTTAGAGGCTAATTTTAGCCCACCACCCTGTAAATTATCTCCATTTCCACCTTATCAGAGGGACGACATAAAGAAAATCTACCACATAAGATCTAACAGAGCATTTGGAAACCAACTTTCAACATCAAAGTTTTAACTGCTACAGTATAAAGTTCTCGTATAATATAGTGTTTAGTTTCTAACTTGACTCCCAATCACTCTTTTATCAAATTTGTTCAGACTTGAGATGGAAATGTTGCAAAATTAATGCGATAAAAACAAAGAACAAAAACACACTGAGAATTTACGTGAAAACTCAAAACGGGAAAAAAACCACGGACAAAGGAGAAGAAAACACTAAAATCGTGAAGATTACAATAGAGGTGTTAGGGAGGCTCAAAATTCGCTAATGATCAAGCCTAACGCAGTACATCATATATATAGGTATAGGCAAAACTCTATGGCAAAAAACATAAACTAAACGGCCCAACAACAATGGTCAATACCACGGGGGCGGAGCCCTCGCACCCCAACGAGATCAATGGTGGGCTATGGGATCGGGCCTATCGGCCCGAAGGGCCCGATCCCTTCGCAACTATTACAGATTTCATGAAAAATCTCATTTTTATTTTTCACCATAATTTGTCGTATAACGAGCTTTTCAGGGTCAGGCCAAATTGAATTCGGGTCACCATACTTTAACAAGAAACATAAAAGATTTTCTTGGTGAATGTGAGACCTCACCTGTCGTTAAGATACAATGAGCAGCTTGCTCTTGAAGCCATTGCTTTTAACAAATGGTCTTGACGGATCGATCCTCCACTCATCATCAACAATGAATTTGATCTATCGCATTTGTTGGAAAGTACTATTGAAATACGAATCCTCCATATGTAACATCTAAGTGGTCCAATCCAATGTGAAATAGTGACCAAATAATAAGAGTTCAGAGTTGACCCACCTCGTATTGGCCTGGATATACTTGCAGCCACAAATCGAAGGGTCCTGTTCCTGACTTCTTCATCTTTCTCTGCAACAAAAATAATGTAATAAGTTGTGGTGGTAGACAAAACGTAACGATAAACCACCGGAATCAACAAAAATAATGTAATAAGTTGTGGTGGTAGACAAAACGTAATGATAAATCACATGAGTTTCATTTAAAGATAAAGAATTTAAATATTTCATTCCAAACTAAAAATAAAACAAAATAAAATAAATAATAACGCAATAAGTTACTGTCAGCTTTCATAAAATGTACTATTTATATCATTCCAATGTTTTTGCTTTAGTAATTACGGTTCTAACTTTTTTAATAGTTTTACCTGTTTTTGTTACAATATTTTCTTTCAAAAAATTTAATACACAAAAGAGTTTTAACCATAAAAAATGTTCCAATTGTTCCCCAAATAAGCTAATAGTGTTTTTCTAATGGTTGATTATAAATGCTGTAACTGCATGACAAAATCTAATGCAGATAAAATTTGAAATTAAAGTTACATTTTTAAGTTTTTGGCTTCTCTTTTTATTTCATTTAATATGTTTTTGAAGGGGTCATTTAATATACTTTTTTCAAAAGCACAATAACACCATAGTACTAAACATAAAATCAATTATTAATTAATTGACAGCCATTCAAAATAAATAAAAATAAACATCTGCATCAATATTGATCATTTAGTAGATCGTCAATGCTTTTAAGTCAAACGGGATGGGAGATGCAAGATAAATCCTGTAAATACATATATGGTTGTGGCTTTAATAATTATATTTTTAATTGAACTGTTATTATTGGCCATGCAATATAAATATAATTGAAATGAATTAAGTAGTTGATAAAAAAATTTATATTAATTAATAAGATTGAATTGTTATCATGTTATATCATTAATTGTTGTTAAAATATGCTCTTATTGAAAATGTAACTGTTACAAAACGTATCTATTAAAAACATATATATATATATATATATATATATATATATAATTGACCAGTTTAAAAAGACAAGACTATGAGATACCTCGGTTGCCCAACCATCAAATGATCCAGCTAAAAACACTTATGAGCTGCCTGAATTAGTCCAAACTACGCAGCTAGAGTAAAGAAGTCGTAAAGCTCTGCAAGCATCATCAATTTTCTTCTTCTTTTCCTCAATAGCTTTCCGTGCATCTCTGAAAAGCATAGGTAAAAAAACCAAAAACATTAATCAATTGATAGTAAATTAAGCAAGCTAATTAATCATGGTCATATTTTTGTCAAATTAATTAATAAAAAAACTTGTCCATAGATTATTGCCAGTGCCGTTTTCCCTTCCAAGACAGCTAACTTTGCACGTGTCACGTAATGTATCCCGGGCTTTCGAAATCTCGTTGGCCCGAACCTCCCAAAACTCCCAATCGTGGTAAAGCTTCTGCATGTCGTCAGCGGAGAGACACAATCAATCGAATGAACAGGATTACTAAAAGAGCAATCATATCTAACCCTTAGCACTAAATCTTAATACTCACAAAATAATAAGTTTAGATTTAAAAAGTTTACTACATACCAGACTAAAACCAACAACCTCGCTACTCACAAAATAATAAATGTAGATTTAAAAAGAACATTACATACTAGACTATGACCCACAATCTCACAATCTCGCTACTTATATAATAATTGATCTAGATTTAAAAAATACACAATATACTAGATTGTGGCCTACATTTTTACTCACAACAATTTAAAATAATTTTGGTGAATATGCATGTCACAACGTATGAAGAAGAATTACGTGGGTACTAAAAAATTACCATACTGATGGAACTCATGTTTCAAATGTCATTAGAACTGTATTAGGTTCATATTAAATTTTGTTAGTTTTACATGTTTTTCATTTTAATATGATTTTAAAGAGAAGGTAACACGTAGTAAAAAGACTTAAAATCATGAACCAAGTTAAGGTAAAAAATGGACAATTCTTCAAGTTAACTTAGCCTCTAGTGGTTTAATTATTTTTACAAGGCTGATACAGTTTCAGCCACTTAATGACTATTTGCTTTATAAGTTTGAAAAAAAAAATTAAAATTTTTGTTAGAGGATATATTGCAAAAAAAAAAAAAAAGGGTTTGAAATTACCTTTTGTGATGCGGATTCGTTGGCGGCATTTGACCTCGCAGAGCGAAGTACAGCTGAGGCCTCTAACCCTAGTCGCTGAAGGCGACTGCTTATAAATTTATCATGATTAATCTTTTCAATGCGTAAATCCAATTCATTCCGATCATAATTATGAGCTTAATGTAAACGTTTTATTTTCTACGGTTTCAAAGGAAAAGAATTGAAACCAATTTAATTTGTTGTATTATTGACTTCATATTTATATCTATTAAAACCAGCTTGGTGACTGAATTTTCTGAAGCTTTATAAAGATTGCTTGATGGAAGCAATGGCTGTACAGAGAAATTTTTTTTCTTTTGTTCGTGCATTGAACAAAACTTGGGTCCCTAAGTCCGAAAATTCTTTAAAGTACTAACACCATCAATTGAGCTTTTTGGAGGACTTGGAAGCTCTCAAGTGCAGGCAATCACGGTACACCGTTGAAATTTTCAGGTGCAATAGCCGAAGGTAACAAAATTTTTTTCACGCTTCTGTTTTAATTCGATTTTATTATGCATATAGTATTTGGCATGATTAGAATCGTTTTATGTTTTTCACTTCATTGTTATCACTCTACTTTTATTTTCATCTTTTGAGGTCTCCGTCGACCACCCTTTTATACTTGTACTAGTTTCACTTGGTGCAATTTCAATATCTGTACCAAACAAATGATTAAAAAGAAACATTCATCGGACACATGACGTCTAAGATGGTATTATGGTGTCTGGGAAATAAATTAAAATTAAAAATTAAAACTGAAAGTATTATAGTATATTAGAGCTTTATACTGTTTGAGTCGAAACTAATAAGTTAAAACTGAGTTTGTCAAACGTTATATTATATTTTGTAGTTCTAACTACATGCTTGTTCAAATATTGTAAGAAAAATACTGTAGTAAAATAAAAAGATATCAGGAAAACAAGTACAAAAATAATTGTACCTTTCCATTAAAAAAAAATGTACCTTCAATATCTGTATCTCTAAATTTTGCCCGTTGATCAATGCTCCAAGATCTCCACATTTGTGGCTGATCATCATCATGATCATCAACATTTGAGTTTCTTAAATCGTCAACCAAAGTTTTGTGCTGGTAAGATTTGATCAGTTATATTCACGTTAAATCTTGTCAGAACTCAAAAAATTCATGAACTGATAGGTAGTTATTTTCCAATATTCATGTTTTTGTCTTCTGTTATTGAATTCTTTTCACAAAAATGACGCTAACTCAAGCAGTTATCAAATGCTTACTCTTGAGTATTGCCAGTCGACCTTGCCATTGTTATAACCTGCGGGGAATGTACTATTCTGGTCTTCATGATTTTCTCGTACACGGCCAACTCCAAAACTTAATTCTCTTTCTTTCTGCAACCGACTCAAAATGCCTTCAATTCTATGACGACCCGTCTTTTTGGGACAGTCACTTTACTTTCTTAAACATCGTTTCATAATCAGTAATCTTACTTACTTAGTAAGAAAAATACTGAAATAATTTTTTTCTTTAAACGTTCTTTAAAACTGATGCGACCTCTATCGTATTTTAAGTTGAGACCTCGCTCAACACTTGCCCTTAAAATCATTTCAAATCGTTTCTTAAAACTTAATAAGAAACATTTATTAAATCATAGCTTAAAACTTTACTTTATAATTACATAAAACAGTTCGTAAACTGTATTTTAAAACTTTGAATACAATTCTTAGAACTCTGGTTTTCTTTAAACTTTGCAAACACAACATTAAACAATGGAAAACCTTTTCTTTACGTAGTGGAAGCAAACAGTGATGGTATCCATACCCAAATCTTCGCATCTGTCCTTCGCAGCACCCAGCTCTTCTAACGGGTCCTACTGATCACCATAAATTATCTACAGCATGAAAAACTTTTAATGAGCTTTCGCTCAGTAAGTTCAAACATAAACTCACAATTCATTTAATCATGCTTTAAAACTTTTCTCATAAAAACCTTCATCTTGAAACATTTTACACAAACATTTTCCATAAACATTTCTGAAAACGTTTTTCATAAAACATTTCTGAAACGTTTTGCATAAACGTTTTTTTATAAAACATTTCTTAAACGTTTTTCTTAAAACGTCATTCATAAACCTTTTCTTGAAAACATGAAAATGTTTTTCATAAACATTTAACGTAAAACATTTCTCAAAATATCTTTCATAACATAACATATAAATTTTTCATAAAAAGGCAACATTAGAATGCATGACTCCATTTATGCTCAATTATTAACTTCAATTATGAGCATTTTATGAACATTCTTTTCTTACTTTAACTTTCTATCTTCGTGACTTCTATCATTGATCCTTATCTTTCCTTACTTTATAACCTCTAGTGTTCGTACCAACATCTTTAATCATGAGATCATAAACGTGATACTCCCCTTGTGGGAGACTTAAGACCATCAAACTTCGTAATCATGTACCTCACATCTAGGAGGTCAAACTTTAACTTTACTTTTATTGCCTCATAACAAGGAGGCTGGTACGACACTTTCTTTTTCTCTTTACGTTACCTTCTTATTAACTTTAGTGAGCATTTCAAATGCAATCACATCATATGCAAACACACTTACAATTCATAGCTTGTACCATAAAACCTATTGCATAACAAATGCAACATATTGCTTAACAAATGCATCATAAAATGCAAACACATTTTGCGAATTATAACTTGTATTCTAACACTTATTGCATAACAAATGCAACATATAATGAAATAACATTTTACAAATTATAACTTAAATTTTAAAACTTATTTCACAACAAATGCAACTTATTGCATAACAAATGCATCATGAAACTTATAACTTAAACTATAAAACATTATGCATTGTCATAATGCAAAACATACTCTCAATACTTTGAAAATTATAACTTAAACTTAAAAAAAAAAAAACATTATGCATATCAATATGCAAATAGACTTTAAACATAACAATTGCAAATTCATTGCAAATCTTTTTCTTGAACTTTAAAACTTTTTTTTGCATAATAATTGCAAACTCATTTGCAAATTATATAAATAAGCATTTAAAAATCATTTACTTCATGCTGTAGGTGAGATTTGAAACTTACCCGAACTATGCTCTAGCTTTCTCTATTTCGTTCCTGTCTTATTCCTTTTTTCGTCCATTAGTCGGCTTCTGTGTCCTGATCATACGACAGCCGACTCATTAATTAACTTTCTTTTTATCAATCTACTCGATTTATAATAAAACGTAAACATTAACCATTCTTTCCTTTTAACTTAACTAGTATACTTTCGTTTACCGTTGTCTTTACTTAACCTTATAAACCATCGGTTTACCTCTAGTTTACTTAAACATCCCTTATTAAATCTCTGATCTCACATGACGGTTACATTACTTAACATATTACGGAACATTTTTCATCTAATAACGTTATGCTAAATTGGAGTGTTCGACTCGGTTCTAACCGTTTCCTTCATAATGACGATTTTACCCTTAACGGGTTTTTCGTCACCCTTGTAAAATTATAAAACCCATTCTTACATAAAATAGTGTAACAATCACTGATCATACATTTCATAAATTTTTATGAAAGCATCTAAAATAATTTATTATAAAACGGTTCATACTGTAGGCAAGATTCTTACTTACTTGGACTCCAAGCTAAACAGGTCCAGTTATACTTCGCTGTATCTACAATATGCGAAGCATCCTTTGCAGTGCTCCTTGAGCAACCATGAATAGCTAGGAATGCTTCCTAGAGATCATACATTACTGAAACTGTCATTCTGGACTCTGATACTGCAGTTTGAATCGCCTCGATCTGCGTACAGTCAGTACTGGATGATTTTTACTGGAGTGGAATTAGCTCGAACGGAGGTCACCATTGTGTTCAAAGCATCGAAACGAGTCGGGAGGCGGTTTCGGATCTTCGATCGAAGGTCCGGATCACAAAATCCCAAATTGGCAGTTGACCGACGTTGACTGACGGCGATTGGCTCCGTTGGGGGCTGAGCTCGAGCCTACCCCCCTAATTTGACCCTCCTAAGTCCAATTGCGATGCCAATTTTACCCAATTCGGCCTCCATCTGCTCAATTCAAAGATGGGATTCTCGACCAAAATCAATGGTCGGATCTCCTATCACCAGCGAAGCTATCGTGCAATTGAGCTGGGGGTTTTGCTCCCCGACATCCTCTGAGCATTTCCCCTATGGTGGGGCAGCTCAACACCGCGTGGAACAGTGGCTCCACCTTATCACGGCAGCGCTAGGCGGCGGGTCTTGGTTCTCCGGTGACCAACCGTTGTCTCGTGCAATTGAGGAGCCGAATTTCTTCCTCTCGACCCTCTGAACATGGCTGCCTCTTCAATTTGACTCAACACGGCCTAAAACGGTGAACCCAAGTTCACCCACTGTGGCTCATGGCGGGCGTCCTTGATCTCTAGCGAGGGGTGATGGAACGGTGCAATTGAGCGAGGGGTCTTGCTCGCCGTCACCCTCTAGTCCTTTTGGCATCGGTAGTGTGTCACACCGCCGCCGGAGACGGCGAGGTCCGACGGTGGCTCCACGGCGGCGACAGGGCTACTCCGTCGAGGCTTTCCAGCCAAAATTGAGCTGGGAAATTGGTACCCTCTTGCTCCTCTCCTCATGCCGAGTCCATAGACACTAAGATCACGTCGATTGGTGGTCGGACAGCGGAGAAATCACGTCGGGAAGAAATGGGTTTCTTTGCCACTTTGGGCGGTGCGTGAGGCTTCCTCCTACGATTTTGTGGGTGGCACGATACCTCGTTGGACTCAGTTTAACGAGAGCTTTCCATTGGTGTAGGAGGTGTCGAAAACAAACGCCAGAATCTTGAACGAGATTTGAGGAGAGAGAGAGAGAGAAAATCTAGAGAGAGAAAGTAGAGAGGGAGCTGAAATTTTTTTTTCTGATTTTTCCTTTTTTTTTGCACTTTTATAAAAGAAATTGTGGTCCACACAATCCAATTCTTATACTACATTGCTCTAATACTGTATAATTTTTCATGTTATTATACAATATTTTTCTTTAAACTGTACTTTGTCTTACTATAATCCTTAACTTAATGCATTAAAAATTCTCGGATGTTATAAATTCCACCTTCACGTTTTGTACTTGGCATTTCTCTGTCCAGGCAAAATAAATACACATAATAGTCAGTAATTAATTCACTTTTTTTTTTTTTGATAAATAAAGAATGACTGCGCGATCAATTTTTATGACCAAATAGTATAAGATATATGAAAAAAATAATTTTGCTAATTTTACTAAGTAGAGTAGTTATTTTATTAATATAGCTAAAAAAAAGTTTTAAGCAAATCATCAGTCATATCACGATAATAACATAACAAAAGGACTTTTTACTTAGGGCAATCGAGTGGGTTGCTTAATGTAAAGTTAAAAATATATAATATATATGGTTAAGTTTTTAATAGATACTGTTATTATTATTAGTTGTTTATAAATTTTGTTATAATACTTATAACAAAATAGATGGATGAACGAAAAAATTTATAATAATTGATAAAGGTTAAATTTGTATTATACCACGTGTCAATGTTAATAAAATATAACCATTTATTCGTAGAGTAGTCATATTGCTAGAGTTTGATGTGTGTTTTGTTGTTTTGATTTCAGATGATAGTAGACACAAAGAAAGAAAATTTTTTTTTCCACCTTTAAGTTTTATTGCCAAATATATAGACTAATTAATGATAGAAATTCTCACTATGTGCTACAGGAAGAGGAGGCTAACTGATCAGGATAAACCACCGCAGAGCCCTCTGATCTATTTTCTTCTTCTTCATCATCATGATCATCATCATTCCAAGCATTCTTGATCTTTTGCAAAAGAGCATCAGTTTTTACTGTCGTATTTACAATATTATCCCTTACGTCATTATAATTAATAACTTCTTGTTTTCCTATTCTTCTTCTTCCAAATCCCACAAAGGCCAACCGCCTTGCTTCAAAATAGCGTCCACCAAATTATGCCGACCGGCAGCGGCCAACTCTTTCTTTGTCGGAAACGAATTCGGCTTCTCTGAATTCTCCATAAACTCAAGAATCTCCTCCTCCAATTCAATAACATCGTAATCAATATCGTCCGTTTCTCCATCGCGGCGGTGGTGGCACGAAACACCGCTCATGCCGCCTCGCCGGCTTAAGGATAGAAATGGCCGATCGGCGGACATTTCGTCGAAAACATAATAATGGTGATGGGGGGCAAGGCGAGGATATTGATGATGACATGTGATCATATGCGTTTTTTGAAAGCTCAGTGCAAAAAAAAAAAAAAAAAAAGAAAGAAAACATGATAATATAATGATGATGATTTATAAATGAAATTGACGACCGAAACATGAAAGAGAGTTTTCAAATTTTAAATATTAATGCCAGAATATAATTTAAAGAGCCGCCTTTTTTTTAATTAAATATGCATCAATGTTTGTTATGATTTTTGATCTTAAATTTTGTTGGATTTTGTTTTTAAAAATATTTTTTTAATATTTTTAATAGTTGCTGCTGATTCTTAAGTTTGTTAAATTTGGATTCTTGTTCCTTAGTTGATAAGATTTTTTTGGTTCGATTCGGATTTTGTGGGGGTTAATCTTATGTGTGATCAGGTTTAATTTCATTAAAGATTAACTTAAATTGTCTTTTTTTTCTCATTCAAAAAAATTGTCTTTTTTTTTCTTTTTTTTTTCTTTTAGTGGTTTTAGGTAGATTTTGTACATTATCTGAATCTTTAATGTTTTTTAAGTTTCAATTAATCAAACTTGGGCTTGAAAACTAACGTGTCCCAGATTTAGATATAGAATGCTGTAGAATTGAATTGTGTTATTATTCAGAATTAAATTGAATTATAATTAAAAAAAATCTTTTTCAACATTAAAACCCTAGTACTTATAAAACAGTGAGAGCAAATTTAATTTATAGTGTACTTTTTAGACTGAAACATACTGTTTTACAATATAGAGTTGAGTAAGGATTGCCTTCCGACATGAGGTGAGCACTTTTTGCCCGGTTGACTTCGGAAGAACCGTGGTAATTTTTCTTTTGATGATGATCATCTAGTAATTTTTCTTCCGACATGCAGTATGTTTATTCAGGAAAAGCCAAGTTTGCTGAAGAAGTAGACTGTAGAATACACATTTATCACGCCGATCTCGAAGCCAGGCGGGAATAGGATTGCTCTCGCAGGCCATTATTCATTGGCAAATAAAGCTATAGTGACTTGAAATGCTTTTTTTTTTTTTTTTTTTTTTTTTTTACCCCTCAATTTTTTGAGCATGATATGAAACAAGGGAAATTCATGGGAGATGGGTTTTTGAAAAATGATTACCTTAATCAATGAGGCAGTAATATTTTTATGATTAGATTCTCTGTGATCTGATCTGATATGAACTTTTGCTTTTTACCTCTCTTTTCTCATACTATCATACTGAATGACACATGAAAAGGTGCTCCTATGGGTTGGTCTTCTCCACTGTTTGGATCAGAGTAAAAATATGTGCGGATAGATTGGACATGCTTGATTAGCTGCTTTTCCAAGTCTTTGTTTCCACTTCAACCCAAAGGGAATTATTAATATTATCATTACTAGTTTGGCACGCATGCAACAATAAATAGCCTAAATGCTTTTTCACTATAGATTTATTTATAGTCCTTTTTTTTGTGTGAAAAGAATATTGATCTTTTGTTTGTGGAGAAAATAATGCAATATTTCATGTTTGCACACCTTTTTAACCATAAAGTCGGGTCCTTTGCCTCACCTTTTGTGTCTTGGCCACGGAGGAAAGCACCTTAGGGTTTCAAATCTAGCTTCTTTTTTTTTCAGTCATATATATATATATATATATATATTTAATCAACTTCATTTTCTCTTTAAGAAAGTGACGGTGCAGTAGTAGCAATATGGTGAAAATTACTCCTCCTACATGATTGTTGCACGTTAAAGAAAATCATCACGTTGATAATTATGACGTTTGAAGTGTTAGTTAAACTAAAAATAATATAACAATTTAAAATTAAAAAAAAATACAATAACAAAATTAGTTCGAAATATAATTTTTTGTTGTTCGAGCTAGTAAATTAATGTTGCTAATGTTCTCTCTCATAAGGGGGTGGCCTCAATCTTATGGCACTGGTTGTGCAGCGTTTAACTTGACAAAAATGTGTTTGTGTGTCGACCAAAAAAAATGGAAACGGATAGGAAGGGAAAATGCAGCCATTAATATCCACGGAATCACACATTGTCTCACAAGAAACGACACCCAAAAATAACACATGGCCCATCCCCACATCTACGCAGTACCACCTAAAGACAAAATTTAATAGAAAACCTTAATGCTAATAAAAGATTTGAAAGGATAAAAAAACGATTTGTCTGCCAAACAACTAGTAAATAGCATGAAAATAAAATAACTAATAAATAATTAAAAGAATAAATTCAGTAAATCTCGAATTTATATAATTTAATCAGTGTAATAATTTACTTGATAAATTCAAATTTATTATATCAACCAACTTTTCAAAAATTTATGCCATTTATTTTTATTCTGAGTAAAAAAAATACTATTCATCTCTTTCTCCCACTTTAAAGTTTAAATCAATCTCAACCCAAAATCCCTCGTGCCCATCCATTCCAAAAGAAACCTCTCCTGAACCAGGTTTATTTGATAAAGTGTTGAATTAGGGGGGAAGCATTTTCCTACCTTTGTTTACCGTTTTCTCAATACTAAGGGGAAGCAATATTTTATTTTTCGTGACAAAAAATAATATATATATATATATATATATATATATATGGAAAAAGATAATTATTTTTGCTTTTTGTTAGCTAAAAGGACTTAAAGTTTTGTTAATATTCGTCATTTTCTCAATACTAAATAGAAAGCAATATTTTTTTCTCGTGATAAAAAGCAATACAAAACGAATAATAATTTTTGCTTTTTGGTTGCTAAAACAACTTAAAGTTTTATTGAAGCACCACAACTAATAGAAGGTGAATTTCACAACTAATAAAAAGTGAATTTCATGATATGAGACCTATTCTTTATTAATATGTTGCCACTTAATATTTTTTTTAACTTTTCAAATCGATCCTATTTGTATATTTTTTGGAATCCATTGATGATTAACAAAATTCAAAAAATTATTATAATTGAGTTAGTTTTAGATTTTTTTAAAAAATTAAATATATTTTGTTTAGTGGCTGTTAAAAAATTTGCTACAGTATAACGCTCTCATGTGCTACAGTAAAAGTGGTTCTAATCATGTTTAAAATCTCCCCACAACTAAAAATAATGTTTAAAATGTTTGTTGAATGTATTTTGGTTCAACCTTATGGGATAAGAAATTGTTTTTAATTTTTCAAACAACACTCCAAAAAAATTAAAAGAAAAAGCGCGTATTTTCCCTTTATATATATAAATCTAAAAAACCATCCACCTAGAGTCTCCCCGTCTCTCTGCCTTTTCACTCTTTGTTCCTCCAAACACCCAAATCCCTCTTTCCCTCTCTCCTCTCTCTGCTTTTCCCTCTCTCTCCCCTCAGAAAACCCCACCCGCCACAAAACCCTCGCCTCTCACCTCCACCACCACCGCCCGGTGGTGCTCAGGCGAGCGACGCGAGACCCTGACACTTCGTCTTTCGACGGCAATGGCGGCCACGGAAGTCTCAGACGGACCCGTCCTTAGCCTCATCAACAAGCGCCTCCGGGCCCTCCGCAAGAAGCTCAACCGCATCACTCAAATGGAGGAGGCGATCTCCCAGGGCAAGCCGATCAACAAGGAGCAAGAGGAGGTCCTCCGCTCCAAGCCCGGCGTCTCCGCCCTAATCGACGAGCTCGAGAAGCTCCGACAGCCTATCTCCGACGCCGTCGCCGAGGAGGTCAGCCTCGCCGTCCAGCGCCACCAGGTCTCCTCCCTCTCCGCGGACGCCGATCGCCGGGACAAGCAGCCCGACGAGCCCGAGACTGCCGCCGCGCCGGAGGTGCCCGATTGCCCCCGTGAGGCCGAGGTCGAGGACCTCCTGAATCTGCTCTACTTTGGTTCGCTGTTTGACGTGAAGCCGCAGAGTGAGTTTACGTCGACGATGCTGACGAGGACTCACGAGCGAGGGTGTTGCTTGACCTACGACTACGTCAGCGACGACGCCACAGATCTGCTCGGCGAGAGGGACTTGGATTTGATCTCCAAGTTAGGAGGGTTGTTGATTTCGCGGCCTGCGGATTCGAGCTTGTCTCACAAGAACGCCTTGCAGAGGTGCTTGGAGCATGCCAAGCTTTGGCTCTCCAACTCCGAACAACTTATTGAGCCTAACGCTAATATCACTTGTAATATCTTTTTCCTCTATACGCTATTTATTGTTATTACATCATTATTGTTGTTGCTGTTGTTGTTGTTTTGTGATTTATGGAAATGTGTAGGTGTTATTGTGTCCTAACTGTTTTTGTTTTTGCTTAGACTCGGGCTTGAGAGAGAGGCTGAACAAGATAATGGCGTCTGACTACTTCACCACCACGCCTGAGATGAAGGCTCCCGTGGAAGTTGCTGCTGCTGCTGCTGCTGGGAATTATGCGCCTTTCCAGATGCCGCTTCATGCCTCTGTTTCGCCCATACCGGTCGAAGCCTCCGTTTCGCAGTTCCAACAGGTCTAACTCAATTTACTTTGCTTTAACTTGCATGTGATTTGAGTCTGTTTCTTTAGCATGAATGATAATGTAGGTGATTGGATGATTTGTTTACCAATTTTGCGTTTGGGTTTTGAGTTTAATTTCTCTTTTTTTTTTTTTTTAATGATTGCTGAGTAATTGTCTCTTGTCCCCGGGGTTATTTTTGTGTGGTATTAGTTGACGTAAGAGTAGTTGTCGCAATGTTATGAGGTTCTTGAGATTTGAGCAATATGTAGGCACTCTGTATTGTTTACTGGTAGGGAAGAGTTTCTTGATAGCTATGAGTTATCGGGTGTTAAGGAAATAGTATAAACGGTGAAGTATGTTCTTATTCTTAAATGAATTGATAGCATAGAATTGGAAGTAGTTCAAGTATGTATTGGTGCTTGAAACTCTGAAAATTCTCAATGACAACAGGGCGAAGGTATTTACTATTAGCTCTACCATACTCCATTTATATGGCCCTGTAGCGTATATGGAGTATTTTCAGATTTGCTTCACAATTTTTATTTCTTCATATGTTAATTCTTTTAAAGTATTACCATGTCTTTATCAAATGCAATATTCTTTTAAGCTATTGCAAAATAAGAAATTTATACATCGCCCACCTTTTGTTCTCCTTTTATGAACAGATTTAAGGATAGTAGATATATGTAAGTTTGGTGTTTTGTTTGTTGTGGGGACGCGGGTATGTGTGTTTTGGAAGGCAGGGGTGTGAGAGTTCATATACTCACACCTGCTTTATTTTATCACTCTTTGGATTTGGTGTGACTCTAGACTTTTAGATGTGTTTAAAAAGAAATGACGATCTCAATTTTAATTCACGGTTTATGAGGCTCAGAGTTTTAGGGACACGATGTGCTCGGCAAGTAAGCTTCTCATTGAACAAAGTACTTGATTATTCTATAAATAATAAAGTGATTGTTGAGGCCGAGTTTGCTATTTGCTGAAACATCTGCATTTTCTGGACTTTGTGCTGAGATTATGGAGAAAAGGAGGCAACGATTGACAGTTTCAATGTTGATTCATGATTTACTAAGGCAAAAATTTTAGGGAGAGGATGCATGAGGCTAGTAAGCTTCTAATTTTAACAAAGTACCCAAATCATTAATAATTCATGGATTTACTGTTGATGCCGATTTTTCCATTTGCTGAAACATCTGCATATTGTGGACTTAGTCTAAGATTATGACTTTGCTTTATAGTCTATACTCTTGACAATGCTTTTCTATCGCCTTTAGTTTAAAATTTAGGAAAGAAAGGAAGTTTAAAATTTTTGTTTATAGTTAATTGAACCTAGAATTTAGTTGTTTGAACTTTTACAGGATTCATATGCGATGTATATTGCTAGACAATGCAGCAGTTTTTAATTAGCAAGCTTGCATGTCCTCATAACATGTGGGATGTTATCTGGAACATATTTAGGAAAGCATGAAATAGGGAGCTTCCTTTCTTTTTTCTATTGGGCTTTATTCTTAAATCTTAGATTGTTTAATTTGGCTTTGTAGCAAGATGCTACTGGTTAGAAATTATGGGAAAGGGCCCACGTTAGAATATACATAGGTGAAATGTTGTGATCCGCATGTAGTGTAACTACGAGATAAAATATCCCATCTAAGGTTGAAGCTGTACAGAACTTCCTCTTTGTCAAGGTCAATGCATCATTCATTCTGAGTGAGGAGGCATATTTTCTCTAGGAACCGATTTTCTGTTCTTCTCTCAAAATAGTGTATATATGTGCTACCCTACATATTTGATTCTTCTCAACCCAATTGACATTCCCTGCATCCTGATTCTAGTATTTAACCCATAGCCTGATAAAATCATTCACTCTTGTAGTCTCTTACAGATTATTGGTATCTGATCTTCTAACACGGAAAATTTGAGGGCAGTCCGATTATCTTCTTGGACTAGCTAATTGTTGTGTACTTACTGTCCAAGGATAATTGGTTTTAAGCTAAGGCTTGTCACGGTGGCACAAATAATTTGCAATGCTGCTGCTCCGTCTCTTCTGTTCATGTGAGAGATAATACATATGAGCGTGTTGACATAAATTTAACTTCTTGATTATGAAGTCTGCCTTTGTTGACAATACATGAATATAACTTTTTGATTATGGAGTCTGTCTGATGTATGGTATGCTTATAATCTTTGTTTTGTCTGTGTAAACTGAGGAAGAGACTGTTTGTCAAGTTGTATGTTTTCACTTTGCGTTGGATATCCTGTAGGATGAAGTCACAACAGATTTTCAAGGACATGAAATAGACGAGAATCAATCAAGTACTTCAGAGGAAGTTCACAAGGTGCTCTTATCTTAGCTTTAATAGAACTCTGCACTGCTTTCCTGCTTAATTGAAGATAATAACATGTTTCCATTTACAGGACAATGAGCCAGAGACTGATAACCCTGCAGAGGCTGTCCCAGTTGAACAAGAACAAATCAGACCAGATACAGAAGTAGATTTCAGTCAGAGAGACGTTGAATTGAAAGAGCAGCAGTATGTTCCACGAAGGCCCTATCAGAACCAAAGAGGTGGTGGTCGTGGTGGAGGGGGTGGTCGTAGGGGTTACCCCAATGGCCGTGGAGGCAGAGGCAGTAGCAGAGGAGGTGGACACTACCAGAATGGTCGGAACCAGTACTATGACCAGCCTGGAGGTTATTATCCGAGGAACTACAACAACAATCGAGGAAGGGGTGGAAGAGGTGGTGGGGCCTCTTACAACAACCATGGCTCAGTTGTTCAAGGTGGCCAAATGTCTGCCAGTGTTGGGGTTGGGTCCTGATAATCCAGTAAGTTGTTGATAGGGATGATTGTTACTAGCTTTCTTCTCTGTGGGCGGTGAATCTTTTCTTGCTTTGCGTGCGAGATGCTCTGAAACATGGGTTGCTTTTAACGAACTCACCATCCAGGACTCCTTTTGTAGTTCAGTTATATTAAGGATTCCAATCAGAAACCGTTCAAAAAGAAATTTATTTTTGTGGTCTCTCTTTATCCCTGCTCTGCTCTGGTTATCCTGTCTGTATTATATACATACGCGGAGTGGTGATGCCCCGTTTGTTTTATAGGTTTAACCATAATAATAAAAATAAATAAATAAATTTTATGTTCACAATTTCAAACCTAGGAACCAAAAGGGGCATAATTTTTTTTTTTAAGCTAATTTACGAGTCTCTCGTTAGTCGCTGGAAAGAACATGATAAAGTTGCTGTGAACTGTAATATGCTCTCTCTCAATGACCTTCGTTTATTTCTGGTATTGCCAGGTCCTCCATAACTGAGTTTAATGTCAATTAATTGTTTACAGAAAAGAGGCTTCTTGTTTTCTAAAGGGACGAAGTGTATGCATCTTCACAGGGGGTGGTGCGGGTGGCAATTCGTGTTACATGTGTTTTGGTTGATCCTAACTTAATTTTCTCCCAATCTGTACACGACTCGTAGATAACTATGACTTGAAATTAACACATGCATCTGAGATTGACATGAAATCATATGCTTTTTCTGAGTTTTTTACACGTTATGAAGAACAAAAATTCATCAATCTTTTAAAATATGATGAAATGTATCAAAATTAAGCAAATAAGATAAGATTACAAAAACAAATGTAAGATCACAAATTTATAATGATGTATAAAATATATGATACAAAGTAATATTGTTTCAATCTTGTTCCGCATTCAGAATATTTTGGAATGGTCCTAAAATTGGGATGAAATTGACCTATGCAAAAGATTGTAAGTTGTGCTTGGAGTTATGCCGGGCCAACTTGAAATTGATCCATTTTGTCTGTCTATTTCGGATTGATCTAATTTTTGATTTAGGCCTTCTTTTTTTCCACCCACAATTCTAAGTAGTGAAATTTGTGTTGTTTTCAAATTGTATTGTGCGTGTTGTTACTCGTATTCTGGACCCAACACGTGAAGCAGCATGACCTTTTTTTTTTTTTTGCTGTAAAAAGTTTCGTGTGTTTAGTGTTTTCCGCGTGTGGAAAAAGTTACTTTGAGAAGCAAATTGCGCGGAAGAACCTCAGAGAGCATTTTCTCAGGAAAAATAAAAAGGGATGTAGGTGGGCATCTTGGGGCTGCTGTATGCCGATTAATCAAACCATGCAATTTGATACAAACAGGCTTAGGGCAACCACCAAGTAACATAGGTCACTTTTGCAAAACAAGTGACAACTGACAAATGACAAGATGCTCAAATTAGTTGTCAAGTGGCAAGGATATGTTTGACAGGTTTATTTTTATTTTTATTTTTTTTTATTTTTTGTCTGGACCCAAAAACAGCTTGCAAAGGGGACATTTTGAAAAATGACTTTTAAAAAAGTCATTTTAGACAAATGACTTTTTTTTTGGGCAGTTTTTTAACCCAAAAAAAATATTTTTGGATATAAAAATTGTTCTAATTTTTTTTCACTTTGTTGAGGTTCCTCTTCTTGTTACAGTTATTTTCGTCTTTTTTTTAAAAAAAATTGAGCCAGTTTATTTACCTAGAAAAGCGTATTTTTTCTTAAAAAAAAAGATGTCATTTCCTCAATTAAGAATTTTTTTTGCCCTTTTTTCAAATTCTTCCCTTGCAAAATGTTTGAATGAAATCCTTAGGAGTTTATAGAGCGTAGACATTTCTTTTCACATTTTGTCTTGTGTACTTCCTTTGCATGTCTGAATGATGCAACCATTCTCCTAAATGTCGCAATAAATTGGAAAAGAAAAGTTTTTTCCAACCTCACGGTGTTAAAACCTTGTAGCTCACAAAACAATGTTTATAGTGTACTTTTTAAATTGAGACCTACTATTTTGTAAGCTCACAAAACAGTGAAAAAGAAAAGTCTTTTTCAACCTCACGGTGTTATACTGTTTTGTAAACAACAGAGTTTTAAGCCCATGGAGTTAAAATAGAAGTGCTCATTGGAAAGGTAAAATAAATTTTTTTTAAACACTATTTAAAATTAAACTTACGAACTCACTCTAAGCACTACTCGCTTGGGCTTTGCTTCGAGTAATCCCTTGGGGCAACTTATAAGAACTTCCTCTAAATGTTTCAACTTATTAAAAATGCCTTCTAATATACTACTTATTAAAACTGTCAATTTATTAAAAATTAATAATTTGTTAAAAGTCTAGATTATCCTCCCTTCTCTCACGGGCAGTTTTGAAAAGTTAAGTAAAGAAGTGCACTTTAAATAAAGAATGTTTATAAGGAGCATCCCATGTAGTTTTCTCGATCACTCTTCGAGGTCCAAGCCTGTAGGCGCATATACACTCCTACATCCACTTTATGCCCACACCTTGCCTGGCCTTGATGCCCACCAAATTGAGGTGTGATCGTGCTAAAATCTTACCTTGGCACGTCTCGGCCACTGCTTTTCATACAAGGAACTTCACTCTACTTGGCCAATCAAGAAAGTCATAAGAATGCTGTTGGCCATGGAAATCAGGGGACATAAACTCTTCTCTTCTCACTAGGATTAAAAAAAAAAAGACGCAGAATTCAAAGATTGTAGCAGTTTGCCAACCTCTCTAACTAATACACGGGTATAATTTCACTTCACGACACGACCAAACAGAAAAGAAAGAAAGAAAGAAAGAAAGAAAGAAATAGCTTTGCTTAGTAGTCGTCTTATGTCGATGAATGCCTCTCGTCTCTTTTCTGAGTCTACAAATAAGTGAGAGGTAGGACTTGAACCTATGCAGAAAAACTTGAACAAATTTGTAGTTTGACACTTTTGATCACTAAGTCACTCTCCTCGAACTTCCACTTGGATCTCGAGGACCTTATAAGTAATAAAGTCTCTGTTATTCTTAAAAAAAAGAATTGATTGGAAGGGCTTCTGCAAAATCATGTGAAAATTTTTTAGTTTCAAAGAAAAAAAATCTTGTACATGCATTAATAAATTAAGAAAGAAAAATCTCATTTTTTGAATATAAAACTATTCTCTGTCTTTAAGCTCTCTTTTCTTCTATTGTACAAAAGCAGAAGTAAAAGCTTTGTTCTTTGCAACATGCAATACTATTAATTACCATGCACTATCTATGTTCGTGTTTGTGTTGACATCCTTTAACATATTTGATAAATGTATCGTGTTTGGGTTAATGTTTTCTGATATAATTCATAAATACGTTGATACGAATAAATTGTTACCCCTAATTTTATATGGTTTTTTCTTTGGCCCTATCTTTCATATTTTCTTTATCATTTTTTTAACCTTCCATCTTTCCAATGGTAATTTCCTTGCGAATAAATGCCCTTGCAATTGAACGCACGACAAGATAAGAGCATATATGACAATATTCAAAACAGTCGATCCAACATTCACAACCTTGAATCATTCTGGGACGAATGTCAAACTCAAATCCCAAACTCTGTTCCCGTTTGGTCACTCCATTGGCTGCAGAATTACAGAATCAACTTCACATTACAGCACATTTTCTAGCCACACACAAAACAAAAATAAAACAATTAAAAAGCAAAAAGTAACACCTCTTAAGTCTTCTAATAAAAAAACATTAAATTTGCCTTTAATTGGCTTTTTTATTTGTCGCCCATTCAGGTAAAGAAAGAAGACAATTGGCTTCCTTTTTTCTTTTCTTTTTTATCATATATTCCAGATCATATATTATATGTGTGTGTATACATACATATATATATATATATATATATATATATATATATATATTGTTCTCTCTTGGAAGAAGAAACAGGGAAAGTGACGCGAATAATCTTTTACTGTTTAAAGCTTATCACGCAACTTTCTACCTACTGGTTGTTTACGTTTATTAAATAGTGGTCCACGAATACATTATATAAAAATTTTGTTCTTATGTATGATGGGTGGAATCATATGTAGCTCCGTCCACTCCAAAGACGCGTTTATACTACAGTGTCATGTAACATTTCATCATCGTTTTCCCTTGCACTTTTTATAAGAAAATGAAAATCCACGTGCTGTTAGAATACAATGACGGTTTATGCTACAATATAAAGTAAAGCTCTCACATGCTACAATGTTTTAACCATTTTTTTCAAACCAATAGTTTAAACCAAGATTGTCAAACACTCAAAACACTCTTGTTTTTGGAACTACTAAAGCATTTTATTATAACAAGAGGAAGCAATTAGATACCAAAAGTCCCATATTAAAAGATTATAAAATAATGAAACGGTTTATTAACTCTCAGATTTCCTTTTTTGTATGCCAGTTTTGCGAGAGTAAGTTCTACTCTATAAATTTATAATATGGGGCTTCATGAAAGTGAAAGAGCACTTTGAATAAATAACGAAATTATAGAACACCAAAGATCAAATATAGATATACAATTTTAGCAAATACATACACACGCAGAGATACACAATATTTTCCATAGCAATTCTTCATGAATTTTTAAATGTCACTTTGAAACTTTGTAAAGACATTAACAAGCTAAGTATCATAACGTGTAATATATTTTATTGGAAAGAGCATACCAAATTCATAAATGTACAATTGACTTTAATTAAGCATAGTTTACAACGGTACAAAAATCATATCAGATTAGAGGAAAAAAAAAGTATGATATGACATAGTACACGTAGAACATGACCATGTTCAATTTGTGAACGGTGGAAATGCTAATGAAGATTAGAACTTTTGGGACTATATATATATATATATATATATATATATATATATATATATATATATATATATATATATAGGCAGCTCATAGTAGTGATTCCCAGTATTCTTATATAATTGGTTCTTGCTTTTTCTAGGGCTGACCTTTTTCCTTTGGGGTATCAATTCGTTATAAAAAGTTTTCACCATCAATGTTCTTGAAATTTCCACTTTAACGTCATAGGACACTGGCAAACTTGCCTGTTAATGGCAGCTCCTTAATTGGTCTAAAAGGAGCGTGTTAACCTATACACATGTTTATGTAGTGGACTTAAACCTTCTACCAAAAAAAAAAAAAAAAAGATGTTGGATTTTGACGTTATTACTTCAAAACATTAAGTAAGAAAATAAAATAAAGAAGGAGAAAACAAAAGATTTAATGTGGTTTGATTAAGTGTCTATATCTATAGATTAGGAAAAAGGAAAAGATTGACAAGTAAAGAACACCATGAACAGACTCTAGCTACAAGAGAATTCTGAATTTCAATGTTGAAATTTAAGCTATGTCATTATGCTATTTGTACACCAACTAAATTAGTTTATGTTAAAGTATGGTGACCCGAATTTAGTTTGGTCCGACTCGAAAAGCTCGTGGTGCGACAAATTGTGGTGAAAAACAAAAGTAGGAGATCCCGTAGCCCACCACTGATCTTGCTGGGGGTGCGAGGGTTCCGCCCCGCGGTACGAATCTTTGTTGTTGGACCGTTTAGTTTATATTTTCGGGTTCATAGGGTTTTACCTATACCTATATATATGATGTATTGCGTTATGGCTTATTAATTAGCGAATTTTGAGCCTCCTTAGCACCTCATTTGTAATCTTTACGAGTTTAGTGATTTTCTTCTCCTCTGCCTATAGTTTTTTCCCGTTTTGGGTTTTCATGTAAATTCTTTGCGTGTTTTTGATCTTTGTTTCTATCACAACAGTTTATTAGATTCGAATAATACTAAATAACATAACAATGCGCTTGTTAAATGCAATTGGTTAATCAAAATATGCATAACTAAATCAAATATCAATTAGCAATATATTCTAACAAGTTAATGCGGTACCACATTTGGTATCTTTGTTCGTCTCTCTCTTTT
Organism: Artocarpus heterophyllus; assembly: GCA_025403435.1. Lineage (NCBI taxonomy): Eukaryota > Viridiplantae > Streptophyta > Magnoliopsida > Rosales > Moraceae > Artocarpus > Artocarpus heterophyllus. Next base: position 24,044,958 of record CM046339.1, read on the forward strand.
TTCTGAGTCTCTTCAATATTAAAAAAAATAAAGAAAGAAACTAAAACTTCATAAACGACCATGAATGCCCCCAACTATTTTTCATCAAAATATTGTCTCAAAAGTAAGAGGTACATTAAATTTTATGGTTTGAATTCTTTCCGTATATTGTTCTAGCGGTCCACATATGAAAATAGGTGATCATGTATTTATATAACAAAGTTCAGAATCGGATTCTTGCATCAATATTATATATTATTTCAAAAACTATCCCACCACACCTCAAATCTATATAAACCCCTTCTTTGTTCGTCACATCCAAACCAAAAACAAGCCCTACCACAAATATTCCACTAGAGTTCTAACTTCCAAAATAATTTGTTTTCCATTTTCATCACAAGAAGAAGAAAAAAAATGGGTTCCACTGTGTCTGCAGCCATCTTAGAGGACCCCCAAAACACAACATGCCAAGCATATACCACCACCACCACTACTACTAAAGCACAACCACAAAAACAATCTCGCATCAAAGTTTTCCACAAAAAGGACCAATGGAAGACTTATTACAATGCCTGCAAGGATACTAACAAGCTGGTATATATAGCAATTAACTATATATATACATTCATATGTTACAAAATCAATTTTCAGTTTATTTTTAATTTGATCAATGGTTTTGATTATTAGTTGTTTTATTTATTTATTTATTTTTGGATACCCTTTTTGTACTTCTGATAGGTGGTGATCGACTTCACGGCCAACTGGTGCAAGCCTTGTCAAGCCATGAAGCCAGTCCTCAAAGAGCTTTCGGAGAAATACACAGACATTGATGTAGTCGAGATTGATGTTGATGAAATTCCAGTATGATGAGTTAACAATTTATTCACTATACATGTCTTTTCTTATTTCAATTTGTGTGTGTGTATATATATAGGTTTTGACTAAACTCCAGCACCGAACCCCTGTTCGGTACTTATAATTTTCTTTGTTTGCAAATATAACTTTTTTTGTGCGTTATTTTAACATTCAATTTGTTGAATGTAACATTCAATGTTGTTTAAGTGTTTCATGCGAACAAATTGAGTGTTACATGAACTCACAAATAGAGTTACATTTGAAAACGAAGAAAGTTACAAGTGCCAGATCTGGGTGTTGGACTAGAGAACATTCATATATATATATATATGTGTGTGTGTGTGTGATTATAATATTGTTATGATAACATGTTAAACATGATCAAAACAGGATGTGGCTGAAGAATATGGGGTTAATTCATTGCCTACGCTTTTACTTATGAAGAAAGGAGACGAGGTTGATAAGGTGGTGGGAGCAAAGAAAGAGGACTTGCAGAAAAAGATTGAGAAGCACAGGAAGTCATACTAGACGTCGTTGATCATACAATATACATAAATTTCGTGAAGCACTTGATGATCATGTTGATCTAATCAACAAGTCTCTCAAATACATGTTCTTGTCGCTTCAAACAAGGCAATTTAAAGATTAAGAGAATGGGGATAAAGCTAACTAATAATAAGGTGCCCCCGGTTTTTTTTTTTTTTAATTCTATATATACTCATAAAGTGTGCTTAATTACCACCTTTTTAATGTTTTTTTTTTTTTCCATATCTATGTAATTTTCAAGAGAAATTGACTTTCTCTTTCTTATTAATTAATAAAGCAAACTTTGAGAGAGCATATGAAAGAGGATTTGTAATCAATAGTTGGTTTGTACTTGTAGTGGGGTATGGATTCCATTGTTTGCTTTCTTATCTTGAAGGACTGAAAAGGGAGAGACGCTTTTGCATGCAAAAGTAGAAAACTTATTCCTTATATTAAAACATTGCGTGCACCCAATGACCCAATTTGACCTTTTTTTTTTTTTTTTGTTGCAAAGAATGGACCCAATTTGAATTTCTATATATTGAAAATTCTGTTGTGTTTAAGAGAGCGGTTTCAATTGAATATGCTGGTTTAAAAACTGTAACATACATGTAAAAGTTTTTCACTGTAGCAGTTTTTAACTTTTTATCATACTTCTTAAAACTTTATATTGTTTAAACCATAGCTACTTTTGGTTCTAATAAAGATGCCAAACAGAGGCTTCAAAATTAGCAGATTCTTTCATAGATTGTACCATATGTCGTTATTGTGCCTAAAGGTATATTGTCCATAGCATGAAACCAATATGGCAAAAAATTGGTGTTTGTCTCAATCAACCAAAAATGTTCAAAGCATCTCTACAAATACAACGATACTACACAATCATATAATATTACTGATATATATGTGTAATGTTTATGGTTTTGCACGTAAGAATGATGTCAAAACAGCAATAATTGGTGTCTTTCAAGAAACATTATTCCAAGCAAGCACTCAATACAAAAAAAAAAAAAAGGAGAAAAAATCTTGATAATAAGTTTAAAACATGGTAGAATAATATTATTCTTCCTTGGTGGGCTCAGCATTTTGCGATTACAGGGAAGAAAAATTAATTGGCCACAACTGCAACTGGTGCAGTCCAGATCATGAAACCAATCAACTTTAAACTCAGCTCCCCAATTAATCCCAGATTCTCAGTTTTGGAAATGGAATATATATATATATAATAAAATCGTATAAGCAAGAGAAACATAAGTGACACTTGTTCTAGAACCAGTTAAATATGGAAGCATGTATATCTTAACGGTTCTAGAGAGAAACACAAGTATTTAGCTGGAATCAGCCTTGTGTATTATTGAATTTCATCATTCTAGAAAGTAAAACAGCAGAACTCGGAAGGGTTTTTTTTCCAGCATTTTTGGAGTAAACCACCACCTTGAAAAAGTCAAGAGTGAATAATTTTGAGTGCGCCGCAACATGCGGTAAGCATAAAGTATTCTTTAGCAAAAGGTGAAAGAATGTATCGCTCAATGCATGCCACACGACTGCTTGAAAAAGCCTTCCACTGGGAGCAAAATTTGAACTGAACGTTTGAACCTAAAACGTTGTAGTAGCATAAATTTTGTGAGAGAAAATATTTTAATTAAATTAGTTTAAACTAAAATTAAACCAGATTTTCAAACTGACTCTTTAAACAAATCCAATGCCCAAAATTATCTTCTGGCAGCAAAAGTTGCCTTACGCCCCAGTTAATCCGTTTCTTCAAAATCTCCTACTATATATGCACAATTTTCCTCTTAAACAGTCAATTAGTGTTGATAAACCTACTCAAAAACCGTAAAGGTCATACATCTGGCGTCGATCTTCAAAATCTCCGTACAGCTACAAACCAAGCCTAAGATCGACGCCAGATGTCTGACCTTTCCTCTTCAAAATCTCCTACTATATATGCACAATTTTCCTCTTAAACAGTCAATTACTGTTGATAAATCTCCTAAGATCTCTACAGATATACCAGTACTATACTAGATATTATATTGCTGATGTGTGTGTGTGTGTATATATATATATAATGTTTGTTGTTTTCCACTATGGAGAGAAATAGAGAGAATAGAGAGAATGTTAATGCAACGACCGCAAAAAATCTGAAAATTAATAAACGTGATAATTAAAGATTTTCTTAAAATTACTTAGTTAAGTACTTGAAATGTTATGATAGCATATTAAAATAGTTATTTTTAATGTATTAAACTAAAAGTTTATGATTCATTAATTTCATGTACGAGCTATAGTGGTGGCAATTATAAGAATTTCAATTTAAAAGATTTAAATTGAGATTATATGATAAAAGTGAAATTTCCCAACTTATCGTGATTATGTGAAAATTCTTGTATGATATCAGTTCAGTAAAAATACAGTTAAGTGTACAGTTATAATTACGTATCAAATTTGATCAACCCGACCACAACACATATAGGCATCAAAGACCAGCAATGGTGCCAATATATACTTGAAAATACAGAAAAAAAAAGAAAATCCCACAAAAATTAGATTTTGCTCTCTCTCTCTCTACATTTTCTCTCCCTCCTCAAATCTCGGTCAGGATTTCGGCATCCGTTTCCGACACCTCATGCACCAACAGAAAACTCTCGACGAACTGAGTCCAACAGTGTGCCGTGCCGCCCAAAACGTCGCCGAAGTGAGCTACATGTGCCGCCCGTAGTGGCAGAGAAACCTAAATTTTTTGACGAGATATCCTCATCATCCGACGTCCTATCGACGTGATTCTTATTCCTACTCGACCACCATGACTAGAGGAACAAAACTCACCCTTGGTAGCAGCTCAACAATTGCTGGATTGCTCCGCCCATCTACCGCCATTGTCGCCACTATTCCATCGCTGGTTTTGCTAACTCCGACGACGGTGATTGACACCTCCTAGCCCAAAAGGTTCAGAGGGCGACGCCGAGTAGATCCGCCCTCCAAATTTTGCCAAACTACCGCCGCCGGATGGAGATCGGCCAACATTCGTTGCCACCACCACATGAGATGTCGATCTTGGCGATTCCGACCACGTTGCCTCAAATTGATTGAGGCAAAATGATCAAAGGAGAAGGGTGAAGCTTTCCCCAACCTCAATTTGAACATCCCATCAACGATTGACGGTGTTCGAGGTCCACCACCGTCAACCACCGCAGTAGCCTTTGTTTTTGCTCTTCCTAGCCACGTTGCTTCAAATTGAATGGGGGGAAATGCTCAGAGAAGGATGGGTAGCAAAAGCCCTAACTCAATTGCATGGTAGCTTCGTCGGAAAGCCATAATCAGAGTCTTCATTTTTGCCTTCAATGTCGAGCTCTGACCTGCTATGTTAGAGGCAGAAATAGGTGAAATTGACACCGCCATTGGACTCAAAAGGATGGAATTAGGGGGGTAGGCCCGAGCTCAGCCACCAACAGAGTCCAGTCAATACCGGCCAAAGTTGGTCAACAGTCGGTCAACGGTGACTTTGGGATTTTATGATACGGACCTCCGATTGAAGATCTGAGACAACCTCCTGACTCATTTCGACGCTCTGAACATGATGGTGACCTCTGTTTGAGCTAATTTCACTTCGGTGAAAATCGTCTGATACCAACTGTATGCGGATCGAGGCGATTCAAACTACAGTAACATAGTCTAGAATGACGTTTTTAGCAATGTATGATCTCTAGGAAGCATTCCTAACCGTTCATGGTTGCTTGAGGTGTATTGCAGAGGATGCTTCGCATACTGTAGATACAACAAGGTACAATTAGACCCACTTAGCTCGGAGTCTAGGTAAGTAGGAATCTTGCCTACAGTGTGAATAGTTTTAAAATAAAATGTTTTAAATGTGTTCATAAAAAGTTATGAAAATGCATGAATGGTGAATTGTTACACTATGTATGTTATGATTTGCAATTGAGTTTGCATATAATGTGATAGCATTTAATATGCTCACTAAGGTTAACAAGAAGGTAAAACAAAGATAAAAAGATATTGTCGTACCAGCCGCCTTATTGTGAGGTACTAAAAGTAAAGTTAAAGTTGTGACCTCCTAAATGTGAGGTACACAAATAAAGTTAAAGTAAGACCTCGGTGTTCGATGATCTTAAGTCTTCTACAATGGAAGTATCATGTTAAAGATCTCATGATTAATGAAGCTGGTATGAACACTAAAGTTTATAAGATAATAAAAGTTAAGTAAGAAGATAAGTTATGGTTTAAATGACTAAGCATAAAACAAGTTGATAAGCCAGCATAGAAGGTTCATGCATATTTTTATTAATATGATTTTAACTGCATATTTTATTAAAATGATTTTTAATTATGTTTTGTGAGACTGATTTCTTACTTACTGAGTGAAAGCTTATTTAAGTATGTTCATGTTATAGGTAAGAAAACCTGTCAGCGACACTGATGGGCAGTGGTGAGCAGCGGACGAATGGTGAAGATGAGTATGGACATTGCCTACGCAATGTAATATTTCCACATTATTAATTTACGAATTTATGCATGTTTTTGTTTTACGTTAACTGTTTATAAGAAACATTTTTATGTTTTCAAGGAAAGATTTATGAAGGACGTTTTATGAAAAACGTATTATATATGTTTAATAAAAAACGTTTACGAAAAAACGTTTTAAAAAGAAAGAACGTTATGAATATGTTTTATGAATTTATTAATATGAAAGTTTAGATGGTTATGCTTTGAGAAATTATTATGATAGTTTTAAGGAAGTTTTAAAAAGCATTTAGTATGATTTTATTCCATCATTTGATTTAAAATTCTTTTGAAATAGTTTTAATTAAATAAAAAAATGTTTTAAAGAAAGTGGTTTTTAAAATAATTATTCTTATGTTCAAAGGAAATATTTCGAGAAAATTATTATGATTATGTTTGAAAAAAAAATTGATGTTGGGAAGTATGCAAAGGATTAAGTTTTGAGAAATTATTATTACGTTTAAACATAATGATTACAATTACGTTGTTACTACTTTTAAGAAATTAATGTTATTATGTCAAGTTTTCGAAAGTAAATTTTAGGGAATAGTCATTATTTCTTTTATGGAATTAAGTTTTGATAAATGATTTTTATTCTTTTAAAGGTTATATGTTAAAAATCCATTTGAGGAAAAAAAATTTATTTCCGTAATTTTAGTACTTTATCTTAAAATATGATGAAGTTACGGTTAGGTTCAAGTTAAGTAACAGCCATATAAGTGAGTCTTTATAGTTAAGAGAAAATAAGAACCGAAGAAAGGTATTCATCTACCATTGTCTGAATGATATTATTAAGTCCTAAATTTGAAGAAAAACCAAATAATAAAATAGGTAACTAATCAACATGAGATATGAAAACTCGACAATGGAAAATTAAACCCTGTTTCTGAAATTACTAATTACACAAAATAGGAAACTAAACTAAAACAAAATAAGTAAAGTTGACAGGGGGAAATTGTTGGACTTTTTGGTCACCCAATATAAATGGGTTTTATTTGGTACGAAATCCAAAACGGAATTAAATATTTTCCTTCGTAAATAAATTGTTTTGCACAATTACAAAAAGCTATTTACATTTTCACCCTCGTAATAGAGACACGGAGGTGACTGCGGATTGAACAAAATTAATTAATGCAACTTTGATCTACAAATTTGAGTGTTGTGAACTTGTGGTAATGTTTTGTTTGCTTTGAATTATCAATCCGCGTATTCAACACTTTTTGTAATTTTATTTTTATATAATACAAGCCTCTGCTCAATCTAAACGGTCAGTTTTGATACTCCAAATTATAGGTGGCAAACTATAGAAAGGCCGTGTATTAAAAATCCCATATCATATAGTGGTTTTTTTACCCAAGTATTTCCGAAATATCTCATGAAAATACTATATATTCATCCTATTAAATAAGAGATTTAAATTTTTTATTTGGGCATATTGTTCCCAACTATATATAATTTTATCTTTTTTATAAAATCTGCTAATACACGAAAAAACTTATATTCTATTACTTTAGATGGTCAATTTATAAATGGACATCGATTGTAAGTGAATACGGATTCACATCCATATGCTATTCCTTTTGAATTACTAATGGATGATAATCTCTTATTAACGATTCAAAAGCTTGTATTTTACAGATATAGTATCATGGATTAGTAGGAAACGTCACTTCATATATATGAAATCTATAACTTCATTATACAAAGATCAATGGCCCCCTTAAGAAATGAAAGCATTAAACTTAACGGTTTGACTGTTAAAATAGTTCCTCGGCAATTAAAATGAAAGGTTGGGTTAAATTAAAAAAAAAAAGTCGGGGACTAAAGTAACACTTTCGTCAAAGATTAAGGACTAATGTGGCAATTTGTCTGGTTATAAGTTGGGGGCTAAGTTACATTTGTAGGATAATTCGGGAGACAAGAATGTAAAAAACCTAAAAAATACATAAGAAAAGGGTTCATTATACTGAGACACCTGTGTTCTTCCAAAATAACAGGGACACCCCTTGACAGAAACTAATCACTCTGACTAGTTAGAATTTAACTCTATTAATTTTAAATATAAGATTACCAAAATACCCCTTTTAATCTCAACCATTCATCTAATAATTTAAATTCTTAACTATTAGAGTTATACTTAAAAGATTGTTCGGCAAAATCAATCAATACAAAATTTTTTGGTTGCTATAGTGTTAAGAGAAAAATGAGCTTTAATACAAACTCTTATATGCTACAGTGAAGAAAAAATGAGCTATAGTATAAAGCTCTTACATGTTATAGTTTTCAGTTCTAACAACACTTTCTAAACATCCTATTAATAAAAATTAAAAAAAAATAACTAAACCTAGCACTTATTCACCAAAAAGAAGAAGAAGAAGAAGAAATCTAAAGCTATTGAAGCATATGAAAACATCTGCGGCCACCCCCGGTTGCCTACCCGCCTACCCAAACCTTCAACCCTAGTCGCATGCTCTCCCTACATCTTCGTCCTCCCACGCCAGACCTCATTTCCTCCGCCCCCATTACTCCTCCCCACGTTGCCCACTTACCCACATCAAGGGAGAGAGAATTAGTAAGATAGAAAGAGAGTTGAAGAAAGACAAGAGAGAGAAAAGAGAGATTCAGTCCTCTGACCCCTAACCATGCCCCTCACCCGATGTGTGCACTCCCCACGTCGCCGTCCCCCCTCACCCTACCCTTTCCCTCACCCTCATCATGTATTGGCCAGCCCCATGTCGTCCATCCCATTAACCCAGCTGGCCCACACTGCATCCCCCTCTGCCCCTGTTGCACCTCCTGACATGGCCCACCTAACCAAATCAAGACTTGAGACAAAGAGAGAAGAGAGACGTATTGCTTTTACCTTTTATCAGCGTCTACAACAATTTAACTCTACTTTTAAAAAGTTACTTCTTAAAACTGATGCTAAAAAAAAAAAGTTGAGAAGTAAATTAGAGATTGCTTTTTTATAGCAGCTTCTGTTGTCATTATTTAAAATTACTTAACTAACCTTAACAACAACAACAACAGCAACAACATAGTTCCCAATTTACCTTTTTTTTGTAACAAATTAAAATAACATTAATACAAGAAATTTAAAATTAATATATAAGATAACTTTTAATGTTGTTATACTACTTTTTTTAGAGTGATTTTTTTTTTAAAAAAAATTTACTCGCAACATGAGATCAAAGATTTAGTTTCAACTTTTATGTTATTTATTTTTACATAGGCATATAATTTATCTTGTTCAATAAAAGAAATTTATTTTTTAAAAATATTAAATAATAAAAATAAAATTATTTTTAGCATTGGAATAAACATATATTACGTATGTTAACTTTAAAATTAAAATAAAATCTAAAACTGTCAATGTGCTCAGTAAAATATGCATGCTTTCGTCATCCATAATAATTTTATATGCAGTATACTTGTTTTTGATCCACAGAAAAAGCACATCACAACTAAAACAACAATATAACACAACAAAAAAAAAATTACTACACTTTTAAACATAGTTTTTATTCAATAATTTACTTCACCACCGAGAAAAAGTTACGAAGTCTTAAACAAATTAAAGGCCAAAATTATCTTCTGGCAGCTAAAGTTATTATAAGCTAACTCAAATTAATCCACTTCTTCAAGTTCTCCTTCTACTATGCACAATTTTCTTCTACAACGTCAGAAACGTTATACATATATATACATTTGCAACATTTCATTGATTCTTAAACTATCAAATATTGTCAAACTGATAAAACTCTGCAACTAGTTATCAGCTCTACCCAGAACCCTCCTCAATTCAGATTTCTGTTCTGCATTGAGCCTGGAGGGAAAAACGATATCGAACTTGAATGTGAGCTTTCCCTTTTTGGTGGGATCTTTAGAGATGGGCATTCCCTCGTTTTGAATAACAATCTCAAGGCCAGGCTTAACAACATCTGTGATTGGGATCGAGAGATTTCGGCCGTCCAAGGTTGTCAGGTTCAGGGTTTTCCCAGTAAGAGCCTCAAGCAAAGATATCTTCTGCTTCACCACAAGATCGTTCCCGTCTCTTTTAAAAACAGGATGTGGTTTCTCTTCGATCACAAATACGAGATCTGCTGGGGTCACTCCTGGTTCTTCATCACCTTTCTCTGGGAATGTGATTTTTGTTCCCTTTTTCCAACCCGGCTTGATGCTTATCTTCAACACTTCATCAACTGTCTTTGCCTTACTGCAATAAAATCAATCACTGGTAATATAATTGAGGATAACGAGTTTCAAAGGTTAAACCGTAAAAATTGGTTGAAAAGGGCAATCAAATCTTGGGGAAAAAAAAAAGACTTTTTCCTTTATTAGAGGTTGTCAAAGATAAGAAGTCTTAGGCTTACTGTACGATAATCAACCATTGGCAATATAATTGAGACCAAAATAACATTTTTGGCTAAAAAGGGTAATCAAATCTTTGATAAAAAGTGCTATTCCTCAATTAAAGATTGTAGATTTTATATCATTAAAGATCTAAATCAACATTAAATGACATGCTACCTAGGCAGTCTTATTTAAAGCCCAGAAGGATCAAGTTTTATAACTAATAAAAATCATAGTTGGCATCATCAAATATTTTATTTTTGGGCAGCTTTAACTTTTTTTCTTACATAATAATCTTTGAATACTCAAACTCAAGATCACCCAAAATTCCAATGAACTGATAAAAAGTCTTTTCTAAATTCTAATCCCCTACGTATGAAATTCGAAACAGAGTATTTTCCATGATTTACCTATAAAAAATAAAATTAAAAAAAATCCAGCAATTCAGACTCTAAGACAAATCAAATCAATCAAATCATTCAGCAAAATCCATTTCATCATGCGTAAATTTCAGGGAAAAAAAAAGTAATTAGATACCCGAAATCATCAAGAACTTTTCTGGAAACCGTCATTTTCTTCCTGGTGCCTTTATAAAGCTCCTCCAAGCTACAAACCAACTTCTCCTCGATCGCCGGAGCTTTCCGGCTCTTCTGTCTTCGTACTTCTCCATCACCGTTTCTCCGTCCTTTTCCGCCTAAGAACTCCGCAAAAACATCGCCGGCGGCGTCGGAGCTGGACGGAGACGGAGGGAATTCGACGAACTTGAGGGCTTCGCCGCCGTAGAGATCGTAGATCTGGCGGCGGTTGGGATCGGAGAGGACGTCGTAGGCCTCGGAGACGAGCTTGAACCGAGCCTCGGCCTCCTTCTCGTTGATCGGGTTCTTGTCCGGGTGATACTTCATCGCCATTCTCTTGTACGCCTTCTTCAGCTCCTCCTCCGTCGCGTCCCGCTTCACCTTCAACACGTCGTAGTAATCCACCCCCATCTTCCCTACTCCGAACCTTCCAGAACCTTCTCTTCTCTTCTCTTCTCTTCTGATCTTCTCTGTGAGGCTGTTTTTGGGATCGAATTGGGAATTGAGGAGAGAGAAATAGAAAAACCGATTGTTCTGGCGAGTGGAGCGGACTGAAGGTCTGAAGACCAAGACTTTTCTCTCGTCTCTTGTTTTCTCTCTCTACTTCCAAGAGATAAGCAGAAGAACTACACTCACTCAAACGCCTCAGCCATTATTCAAACCTTTCCAAGCTCCGTTGCGCGTTTATTTCGGTATTTCTCAACTGTTGGGGGATAAAGCTACGGTGACAGCTAGTCTACAAGCTGGGTGAAGATGCCCCAATGGGAAACTTTGGATAATCTACGCGTTTCCGAAAAATTTTAGGATACTGAAAAAAAAAAATCCCACGTATTTATTTATAGGGGGTTTGTAAAGGTCATTTTTTATATTATAATAATTTATTATTATTATTATAAAATATAAAAATTTTATATTGTTTATAACTTTATATGGAAGTATTTAAGAGAAAAAATTAAATTCACAATGTTTAAACCTTACATTACAGATCCACAAAGTTTAAATTACTCTTTCAAGGAAAACAATTATAAAATATGATACTTTTTCTTATAAAAAGGCTGTGTTTGTACAATTATTTGTTACTTTACACAATTTATAGATGACCCAAAAGCATTTGGACCGTCAACGTGAACTTGACTTTTGAGTTTTTAAGTCTAAACACTTGTAAATTTTACCAACAGGTTAAAATTATACAATACAATTAACATATATGAAATTTTCTCATTTTTTAATTATTTTAATATTAAAAATTTATTTTAAAAAAATAAATTTTTAAAATTTAAGAGACAAAATGAGAATAACTCAATCTGAAATCATATCAGATATTTTTTGCTACTAATCAAGCCTATAGTTTATTATTGATATTTTTAATTTTCGTTACCTTTCAAATAACGTTTCATTCTTGCTTTATTATTATTATTATTATTATTATGGTATTGTTAGATTCCTTGCGTGGGTAGCTAGAATTAGAAACAAGAAAGTCGGTGAAATTTTGTGTAGTTTCCTTGAACATTTATAACAAATTGCCAGAGGGAACATTTCTTGTTCTTTGTTATTAAATATATCACACGGCTTACCAATTGATGTTAATTATTTTTTTGAGAATAATTGATGTTAATTATGCTCCTTCCATTTTTTAAAAAATTTTCCTTTATGGATAAAAATAAAATATTTGAACGCGCTATGTATAGCCTCCTAAGTTAGTCATACAAAATATTTGAATTCATTGGAGAATTATCTCCAATTTTCCAATTTAAATCGTTGCTTGATCTCATTGTGATTTTCTCTTGAATTTAAAGTAAGAAAATTGCCATCCGTGATCTCTATTAATGTTGTGCCTAAACTCCCTATGTTTTAAAACAATTGTACATCTAGACATTTAGAAAGCAAACAATCACAATATTGATTTTTACTATGTTCTTTCCTTCTTTTTTTTTTTCAAATTTCCTCTTCATGGATAAAAATAAAAACTGGGATTTGAATTAATTTCTTTCTTTTTAAAAAAAAAATATTAGAATAAAACAAAGCAATTATGTTGTGTTAGGATATTTTGTGATGTTGACTGCATATTTTGGCATTTGGTGACGGGGCTGTGTGGCTACCGACACGCAATTTTCCCCGATATTAAAATGAGAACGTGAAGCCAAGTTTGTGGTGTAGCATCTTGCTTGGCGCAACAGTTTTCCAAAATATATAAAATACGGAATCTGGTGGGTCGTTGTAACATGAATCTAAAATACGACGCCGTCCATTCTTTTCATCTGGTCCAGCTCTACAGCGCTGGCTTAGGCATATTTTTCGTCCGACCGACACGTGTTATTTTATTATTATTATATCCGAAATACTGCTAGGAAATGGAGATGGGCCCAATTCTGGAGGCCTCTGTGGTCATGGGCCCTTATGGGCCTAGTCCAATGTGATGAGCGCCAGGTGACAATAACAAGAACAAAACCGTACGTAAATAGTCACAAACCGACATCATTTGTTTGATTTACGAATGTGTTGAGGCACAATGTTTGTTTTGTTTGGTGTCTTTTAAGGTACAGTGTTAACGGAATGAACATGGGGCAGGATTTCTGCACCCTCGTGATCTTTTTGGGTTCTTGTGGCGTTAATAATTAGAACAATGCTAGAGACATAGTTGGGTGATAATTTTATTCTAGTCTTTAATGTGTGTGTGTTTTTTTTAAAAAAAAAAAAATTTGAAACAGGGTTTTTACCTTGTTGTCTCGTTGAATTTTAAGATACGAAGCAGCTTTTTCAATAGAATTTTTTATATTTAGGCGTTTGAGAGGGCATTTATAACTACTAAATGTAGTTATATCTATCATTTTTTTAGTATTTTTTATCACAAAATTTGAATTAAGGTTAATTAGAACTATAAAATTATAGTTTCAATTCGCTCCAAAACGCCCTATTAATCTTTTTCTTGATCCTAAACTACTTTTGATTAACAAAGTCTTCACTGACATGTGAGTCCGTGTTACGACTTAGAAGCTTGAATATTTCAAAATTTCAACGATATTTTTAAGAAAAATAATAACAGAGTATACAGTGCCCTTAAGCTTATTCAAGGTCCTTCCAATACTTTTGAAGCATAAAATGCAAAATAAAATGAACATTTCATATAATTCAAATTGTTTATGAAAAATATAACTAGCAACATATTGTACAACAAGATACAATAACCCATGAGTTATATATAATTAATATATGGTCTCAAAACCGGTGTAGTTTGTAGGCCAATACAGACAATATAAGTTAAAAATTATGCACAACATGACAAAATATGATTATTAAATATACAAAATCTAACAATTTTATTAAATAGGTCAAGTTTAATGTGAATTTAAGACACAATATAAAAGATCCTGATACAGGCACAACAATGAGCCCATTAAGACACAATGTTAGAACTAATTTTTTAGCTCAAAATATTATAATATGTAAAAATTTTATATTGTAGCAATTTTTTATCTTTTATAGTAGTATTTGAGAGCTTTATATTATCCTTTAACAAAAAAATTAGTTCCAACGCTATAAAAAAAAGTTGACGTGGACAATTTATTGAGATTAGTGAAAGAGATTGGGTGAAACCAATACTATACAGAAACTAAATCATAATCGTACAACATGGTATGCAATTTCCGCAGAGCCATACGATCACACGCTAGCCTAGATTTTCCCGTATATTCCTAAAATACTATCTTATTTAAGCATTTTTTTTTATAGCCTTCTGAAATAAGAGAAAAAATTCGACAACTTTAACTTGTAAAGTGTTTAATAAAGTAGTTAAAACTATTAGTTATAATTATTTTTATTATAGCATATAAAAATTTTATATTATAATAATTTTTTTTATTTTTATTGCTACATGTAAGAGTTTTATACTGTTTATAATAGAAGTTATAGTTAAAACAAAGCTTGCAAACAGGGTACACACGTGCATGAGCACGTGCTTCCTAAAGAAAATCAGTGCTCCTTCTTCTTCCTGTTTTTATTTAATTTTTTCTCCCACCCCCCTAAGCCCAAACACCTCCTACTGGAGCCTGTGGAATTGGCCTCCGCGCCTCCCCGTGGTTTCGCCTCGACCAGAGCCGCCGTTGGTCGCCATTTGCCGCTTTTTCTTCTTCCTTGCAGCCGGCTGGCTCAAGGTATATCTTCTTTTGTCTCTTCATCTCTTTCTCTGCGTCTGTGTTTTTCGCTTGTTGTCTTTTGTTTTCCCTTTGTTGTCTTAGATATTATAGGTGCGAAATGCAATTTTTTTTTTAAAAGATGGTTTGATACTTCTGAACTGGGCATAAAATTTAGCATATTATATATATATATATATATATATATATATATATATTCAAACTAGTACTCATCCGAGACCCATTTATGGCTGTGTTTCTCACATCTTCACTCAGCAACGGGTCATCATCATAAACATCTCTCATATTGGGCTTGTATATATTCAGCTTAAGTTTAATTAAACCTTTGATTTAGATGACTTGTATATTTTCCCGCTTTGGTGAATGTATCACAACACCTAGATACGTGGGTTAGTTACGTTTAGCCCCTTGCAGTCGAATAACAAAAACTGCGTTACATGTGTTATCACGTTTCAAATATTATGAGAAAAGGGTTTTCTCATTTGAATCACCTGTATGAGTTATTCGTACCCAGTCTATTGGAAATCATGTTGTTTTGCGTAATGCCAACCACATGTTTGACGAGATTCCCCAAGATAGATACGTGTCATCTAGTTGGTATCTTGTCGAAAATAAACGGAATCAAATAGTGCATTTGATCAGAGAAATATGGTTATGATTGATGGACTATGGAGAGGTCATTGTTTCCTACTTTGAAACATTTACTTTCTGAAGGTGAGTGTTACTGTTTAAAAGTGTTTCTACTTTCTTGCATATCTAAACTGCAGGAGTCTAAAAGTTGGTGTAGGTAGATTGCTTGTCGTATTCTTTGGGTTTTCTCTAGGAAGAAGTTGGCAGTATTTGAGCAGCCATGGCTGCTTTTAAGCCTCGAGTAAGCAGTTTCTCTCGCAACTTTTCTGCTGCACCTGGAGTTAAACTCGGTCCAAATGGCACAACCTTCATCTCATCTGGCATAGCAGACCTTGACAGTAATTGCCTTTTATTTATTTGTTGTTGTTGTCTCTTTCCACTAGAACATTTATTTTCTACCGGTTCTAATACCTTCTTCTTCTTTTTTTTTTCTTTTCCATTCGTAGAGATTTTAGGTGGTGGGTTTTGTTTGGGAAGTCTAGTTATGGTGATGGAAGATGCAGAGGCACCTCATCATATGCTTTTGCTGAGGAATTTCATGTCTCAAGGACTTGTTCATAACCAACCTCTTCTCTATGCTAGTCCATACCCCAAAGGCTTTTTGGGTACTTTACCTAGTGTAGGATCATCTAAAGACAAAAAATCGTCTAAGCGAGACTCTGATCAGGTCTAGTTTCTTTTTAAACTTCTCATTTGCATATCCAATTATTTTTTCATTTCAATATGGTGGAAATTTAAGAGTTTCATAGTTTGATTTGAAAATTTTCAGGAGAAGGGGTTGCGAATAGCTTGGCAATACAAAAAGTATTTTGACGAAAATGCACAGAGTTTAGACAGTAATAGAGGTGAGTGTAGTTAGAGTTAGATAGTTGCGGTATTATGCACTTTACCATTCATATGATGTATACCTGGTTCAGCATTCAAGCTGTGTTGTGTGCATTATGGTAAAGATAAAATGCTCTGAATGTTGTTAGATAGTAAACAAGAGTTCTGCAATGATTTTGACTTGCGGAAGCCCTTGGAGAGGCAATTTCTGATTGGCAAGCAGATAGACTGTGTTAGCACACAAGATTCTCCAAATCTAGTAGCGCTTCGTGATCGTTGTGCGACATTTTTATCACAATTTTCAAGGTTGGTCTTTTTTTTTTTTTTCTGGCCTGTTATCTAACTTCTGTAATAGTTATGTCTGACTTATGAGATTAAGTTTATTAGAGTTGGTTTTTCAAACTGGCATGCTAGTCCAGTCGTTACATTTTAAAGATAATTCGTGGGGATCTCTTTTTCTTCAGTTTAAGATGCAACAGGATTAGATGCATGTAAGTGCTTTACTGAACATGAGACCTTTATGGGAGGCAAAGGTTTTAAATCGGGCAATCGGTTACTGAGGCGTTTTGTGTTTGAGGTGAGGCATAAGCCTAGAAAATAAGTCATTAAAATAATTTTTCTCCCTTTGATTTTAAGCAAGTCAGATAGGGTTTCCCGTCTCCCGCAACAACCGCCTCTTTGATTTTTCAGCAGCAACATCTCTATCCTCTACGATTTGTTTTCTGCAGCTACTTGATGGGACTTTACTTATTAACACACAGAAGGGAGAAAGAGCTAAACAACACTTTTTCTGAAAATATCTGTTTTAAATAAAATATTTAAAAATATTTATGGTAAATAGCATGTTTATGGTGAATAATCTATTTTGAAGCAAATTTATGGTAAATTTACCTCATGAATATTTTCATAAAATAAATTATATATTGTAGATATGCTATTTACCATAATTATTCTAAAATATGTTGTTTATCATAAATATTTTTAAAAATGTGCTATTTGCAGTAATTAAAAAAAAATATTTTTGGGCTTTAATTTTTCAGCGGCAACCTATGCAACCTAATGGGCTATGCTATGCAACTTATGAATTTGGGCTACATTTGTTTCAGCCTCAAGTGCCGCATCATGTATATGAGGCGTATGCCTCTTTCAAACAGCCTGAGGATTAACCTTGAGGCTTTCAACATTGCACAAAACCATATGAAGCTTGTTTTATTTTTATCTTAATTTTTAAATTTCTAAATGATGTCATGTGCAGCTTTCTTGAGGGGTCTTGTGAATTAACTATATTCTATGATACAAAAAGCGTTAAGGCACATATTATGGTTATATACAAAAGGCATTAGCGTGAGTCTATTTTTAGTTGCTGTCCCTACTTTAATTTGAAACATAACCTTTTTTCATTTTTTTTGGCTACATCCTAGAAATGAAAGCAGTGTTTCCCTTGCTGGTCGTATCGCAATTCAGTCACTTTGTGCTCCACAATGTGTACATTCCGACATGGTTAGTGGCAGTTGAAGTTTTCTCTTTAGCTTTTGTAAAATTAGTCTCTGTTTTAAAATGCATATTGTTTGTTTTTTGTGTTTTTATTTTATTTTGTCATTTTTGTTGCTGTTGCTGCTGATTCTTGTTGTTGTTGTTGTTTATTTATTTATTTTTAAATGGTCCATCTTTTTAAATGGAAACCCTTTTTGATGAGTTTCCTTTAAAATTTTAGTGGTCTCATTGGCACATATTGTAAAAACAGTATGTTATTGAACTTAACATTTGGCCTTCAGGAATGGGACATGCTTTCTTTTCTTAGATCTTTAAAGGGCATGGTGCGGTCTTCAAATGCAGTTGCCTTTGTGACCTTCCCATCTACCCTACTTTCACTGTCTACCTCCAAACGATGGCAGCACATGGCCGACACCTTGCTTTCTGTTAAAGCAATTCCAGGTTTATAGTTAGTTAGCTTTACATCTGCTCTTCCTCGTTAGTTTTGAATAATAACTCTTAATGAGTAACTGGTGCAGACGAGGACAAGGACTTAGCTAAGCTTCTCACTGATTACCAAGACATGGTTGGCCTTCTCAACGTGCACAAAGTAGCTCGTATTAATACGCAGGTAATTGCACATATGCTTTTCCATAAGCATCAGTGGCGCCACTGTCACCGATGCCAACTGCTCTTTTTTGCTTATTGTTCACGCTTTCTATTTGCGAGAAAGCTGCATGCCACCTGAAAATATGTGTATGGGCTTCTTACAATCAATAATAGTAACTTATTATCTTTCACCCTGTAGGTTCAGCCAAATATGCTATAATAGTATAACTAGGATCACTAGAGCTGTTGTTCTGTTACCTTCCTTTTACTGCAAACTGGATCGTTTTGATTGTGGCTCCTTAATAAACTGGGCAAATGGATTTTGTTTTCAAAACATCGCTGTTGTAGCTCGACTATGTATGTTGATTAATACAAAATGTGTCAGCAGGTTCCTGTGATTCTCGATGCAACAACATTCTCAATAAAGTTGCAGAAGCGGAGGTTTTTGGTTTTGGAATGTCTAAATCAAGCCCCTATTGATGGTTCAAGTGGGAGTTCTTACGGCACATCTGGTGGTAGTTGTTCCGGATCTTCCAAAACTGGAAGTCTTGATTTCTAGATTATAGCTCAAGACTAATGCAGATGTTTTAGAGATGACTCTTGAAATGAAAGAGATAGTTTAAATATTCAAGAATCACTTGTTACCTCTAGAATCAGTATATGCTACTGTGTTCCTTGAGCTTTCTTTTCATTTAAACTGTTTATTTTGTTTATTGTAGTTTTGTTCTGCGTGCACATGCATGCAAAATATATGTACGTGCTGCTTGAAGAATTCCGAAAGATGAGTTCGCTATCAGGTACTATGCCCTGGTGAATGCCCAAGTTATATCAAACAATATTTATACTTGGAGAGTGTTTAGAAGCATAGTTAGAACCAAAACACTATCGCATGCGAGAGCTTTACACTGTAGCAGTTGGTTGTATATGAGAGCTTTATACTGTAGCAGTTAGAACTAATAACGAAGCCTTGTTTTCTTTTTTTGGCTAAGAAGAAACTAATACTCGATCGACCAGTTGTCATAAGGAGAGGAAGCAGGAAACTGATGCTATTTCTTTTGTTCTATTTTTTTCCTTTATTATAATTGTAGTGCCTTTGGCAAATGAGCGTAAACTCATGAGTTTAAACCTTAAATAATGTAAATAAAAAATATACTATAGTATAAAACTCTCATATGATATTATGTTTGGACTTATTTTTTTAAGCTCAAATCGTTTTGGCAAAACACCCATTTAGTAGGGGAAACACTTGCTACATGCACCACCTGGTAAGGCAGTCTGCCACAAAATTATGTGGCAAAAGTTGGGTCGACTAAAAAAGTCCACATTCACATTGGAGCTTGGGACCATCCCGCCGTATGAATGCATGTACAGCTTTGTAATTTTCTCAAAGATATAGAGAGCCCACATGGCTATTATTTTTACATCCACGTCCCTTGTTTCACAATCAAAGCTTGGCAATGGTTCTGGCAATCACACAAGGCTAATTACCACCTTCCCCAATCGCCATTGACAACAATGGTGGGGGTCTCAAGTGCCCACCAAAACCCGTCTTCTCCGTCTCCTAAACGAATGCAAAGACATGTCTCAGCTCAAACAGATACGCGCTCAAACTCTTCGCTCAACGTCGTCTGGTAACTGATAGTTGTTTGGGCATTTATAACAACCATAAAATATAGAAAACGGAAGCGTATTGGATCGAATTTATTACCTCCAGCTATTGTCATTTTGCTGCTCTGTTTTTCACGATTTTCACACTGTGATCAATGAATACTTGGTTTTTTTGGGCACTCTCAATTCTACACTTGATGGTGCAATTTTTTATGAATGAATTGTGTGCTCAGGGACCCGAAAATTTAAAACCGCGACCATCACACAGTTGTAACGGTTGGTACCAACCGTTACACGTGAGGCAGTTGAGACGTGAATCATATCACGTGGGCCAAAAATTGAAACGGCCAAATGAGTTTTTTAACATTCTCCCACTTGACCTACGTATTACATCAACTGCTATAATGAGAAACAAAACACATGAATCATGGCGACAAGTCCTCTAAATAACGAGTATTATCTTCCATGTATCACAATATATCTTGTTTCTTAGATTTTCTCTCTTATCTTAATGAATAAACCCTATGTTTATTCTAGGTCCTAAACTTTAGTGATATTTCTCAAAAATAAAGTTGTGCACTTAATTGAAGCTGAAAAGAGAAAATATCATAAATATAGAGTTTCACAACAAAGTATGACAAAATTACATAAGGGAACCAAGTCCCATTTTATCCACATGATCCCTAAATTTTACTAGTGGCATGCCTTTAGTCAAGGGATCAGCAATCATCAATTCAGTGCTTATGTGTTCAATGACCACTATTTTATCCTTAACACGCTCTCTTATGGCTAGATACTTAGTGTCGATGTGTTTGCTTCGACTACCGCTCTTGTTGTTTCTAGCCATAAAAACAGCAGCTGAATTATCACAGAATATCTTCAATGGCCTAGAGATAGAATCCACAATCCTAAGCCCAGAAATGAAACTCTTGATCCATACACCATGTGAGGTAGCCTCAAAACAGGATACGAACTCGGCCTCCATAGTGGAAGTAGCAGTCAAGGTTTGTTTGGCGCTCCTCCATGAAATAGCTCCACTAGCTAGCATGAAAATGTATCCGGAAGTTGATTTCCATGAATCAATGCAGCCAGCAAAGTCAGAATCAGAGTAGCCAATGACTTCCAAATTGTCAGTCCGTCTATACATAAGCATGTAGTCTTTGGTTCCTTGTAGGTACCTCATCACCTTCTTTGCAGCCTTCCAGTGGTCTAATCCTGGATCACTCTGATATCTGCCCAACATTCCGACAGCAAATGCAATGTCAGGTCTTGTGCAAACCTGAGCATACATAAGACTTCCAATAGCTGAAGCATATGGAATGTTGTGCATCTGTTCTCTTTCAAGGTCATTTTTCGGGCACTGATTCAAATTGAATCTGTCACCCTTCACAATGGGAGCTATACTCGGTGAATAATTTTTCATCCAAAATCTCTCCAAAACTTTGTTGATATAGGCCTCTTGAGACAGACCCAAAGTGCCTTTATATCTGTCTCTGTGTATCTTAATGCCTATAACGAAGGATGCATCACCCATATCCTTCATGTCAAAGTTTTTATAGAGGAATTGTTTTACCTCATGTAGCATACCCTTGTCATTGGTTGCAACCAAAATGTTATCCACAAAAAGGACAAGGAAACAAATTTTACTCCCACTGACTTTCTGGTATATACATTGGTCCATGATGTTCTCTACGAATCTAAATGAAGAGATGACATCATGAAATTATAAATGCCACTGATGGGAGACTTGTTTCAATCCATATATGGATTTCTTAAGCTTACACACCAATTTCTCACCATTACTAGAGGAGAATCTTTCTATTTGTTTTATATAAACCTCTTCCTCTAGTTCACCATTGAGAAATGTCGTTTTCACATCCATCTGTTGCAACTCTAAGTCAAAATGAGCAACAAGTGCCAAGATAATGCGGAGAGAATCTTTCTTGGATACAGGAGAAAAGGTCTCCTTGTAGTCGATTCCTTCTTTCTGAGTGAATCCTTTGGCCACGAGTCTTGCCTTATATCTTTCGATGTTGCCCAATGAGTCTTTCTTTGTTTTATAGACCCATTTACACCCTATGACTTTTGCACCATCAGGCAACTCGACAAGATCCCAGACTCCATTGGATGCCATAGAATCCATCTCATCCTTCATTGCATCGTACCAAAGTTTCGATTCTTGGCAACTTATGGCTTGTGAAAACGTTTCGGGATCATTTTCGGCTCCAATGTTGTAGTCCGATTCTTGTAGATACACAACATAATCACTAGAAATTGCCGATTTCCTTTCTCTAGTAGATCTCCTTAATGTTGGTTCAACATTTTCCAGAGGAATCTGTTGTCCAACTTGTTGCTCGATTGTTTCCGGTGGTTCTTGAGCAACTTGACCTTCTAGATTATTATCAACAATTTGTGGAACCTCAATGATCGGTTGCACAACACTCGGTTGAACTATGGGAGTGCTATGAACTATGATTAACCTGTCACTTGATGTAGATGGTTGAGCTTCAGTATGATCTCCTTCAGAAACTATGTTCCGAAATTGATCGCTCCCACTAATCAATTCATTCTCAAAAAACTTGGCGTTCCTTGATTCCACAAATCTAGTGCTATGAGTTAGACAGTAGAATCTATATCCTTTGGACCTTTCGGCATATCCAACGAAATATCCGCTAATGGTCCTCGGATCTAGCTTCTTCTCTTGTGGGTTGTATACTCTTACTTCAGACGGACATCCCCAAACGCGTATATGTCACAAACTCGGTTTCCAACCTTTCCATAATTCAAACGGCGTCTTTGGGACAGCCTTAGTCGGAACCCGGTTTAATATATACACAGCCGTCTTAAGAGCTTCAGTCCACAAGGACTTAGGTAGGTTAGAGTTACTCTGCATACTCCTTACCATGTCCATTAATGTTCGGTTTCTTCTTTCTGCCACACCATTCTGATCCAGAGAACCATGCATGGTGTATTGGGCAACTATCCCATGTTCTTGAAGAAACCTTGCAAATGGACCTTGAGCTTATCCATCCTCAGTGTATCTACCATAATATTCTCCACCTCTATCTGTCCTCACGATCTTTATTTGCTTTCCGCATTGTTTCTCTACTTCAGCCTTGAAAACTTTAAAGGCGTCTAATGCTTCGTCCTTTGTATGAAGCAAGTAGGGATACATGTACCGTGAGTAATCATCTATGAAAGAGATGAAGTATCTCGGACCATATGAGTCCATGATTGGACTACAAATATCTGAATGTATGATTTCTAATATTTCTAAACTCCTCTTGGCACCTTTCTTAGACTTGTTGGTTAGCTTTCCCTTAATGCAACCCACACAAGTCTCGAAGTCAGTAAAATCCAAAGTACTAAGTACTTCGTCATTCACTAACCTCTTGATTCTCTTAATGGAGATATGTCCTAATCTCTGATGCCACAACATAGAGGAATCCTCATTTATAACACAACGTTTAATGCCAGATTGAACATGCATAGCAATATGATGTGGTTCTTTTTGCAAATTAATTGAGAAAAAGACCATCAGACAAAATACCATTCCCAACAAGATCAAATTTATAAAATAAACTGAAACATTTGTCTGAAAAAGTAAAGGAATATCCCAAATGTACAAGTCTGGAAACAGAAATCAAGTTCCTAGAAAAGTTTGGAACATAAAATGTCTTATCCAATTTCAAATTTAAACCACTACTTAAAACTAAGGTGCATGTTCCGATGGCTTCCACATGTGAACGCATCTTGTTTCCTGAAGAGATGCTTAGCTCACTTCCCAGTGGCTTCCTTAGTTTTCGCATACCCTGCAAGGTATTCGAAACATGGATTGTAAATCCAGAATCAATCCACCATGTGTTATAAACAACATCAATCATATTAGATTCATAACAAACCAATGAGATTGGATTACCTTTATTCTCAAGCCAACTCTAAAATTTCGTACAATCCTTATTCATGTGTCCCTTCTTTTTACAGAACACTTGGATTCCTTCTTAATGACAGCTTTGGGAGGTATTTTACTCTTCCCTTTGTCCTTGGCCTGATATTGGTCTTGATTCTGATTCTTTCCTCTCGTGGTTGTTAGTGCAGTTTCACCCATTTCCATTACAAGCCACCCCTCTTCCTGAGTACACATGGTCAGAAGTTCATTATTGACCATTTGTCCTTATGTGTATTGTAGGAAATCTTAAAGGGCCCATATTGTTTTGGAAGGGTGTTCAGAATGTAGTGCACCAAGAAAGATTCAGACATATCCACCTCAAGGTTCTTTAATTGAGCCGCTATGTCCCTCATCTCTATGATGTGCTCACGCACACCTCTCACACTGGTGAGCCTTAAGGATGAGAACCTCATGATTAGGGTGCTGGCAAGTGCCTTATCTGAAGTTTCAAATTGCTCATCAATGGCCTTCAGTAATGCCCGGACCTTGTCATACTGTTCGACAGAACCACGTATACCAGCAGAGATTTTAGTCTTTATGAACATAACGCTTAGGCGATTAGATCGCTCCCAACGTTCATAAAGAGCAATCTCATCCTGAGTGCTGGTATCAGTAATTACGGGCTCGTCTTTCCTTATAGCATAATCAATGTCCATCCACTCTAAGTGAAGGAGTATTCTCTCCTTCCAGACCTTGTAGTTATCCCCTTTTAGCTCAGGGATATCACATCGTACATCAAAGAAATTCACAGGTTGTATAACTGCATAATTAAAATAAACATGCTTATGATCCAAATTATTGAGGCTAATAAACATAAATCATGCTTTACCAATGTAAATCATGCATAATATCATGAATCTATGACATAAAACTTGCCTGTGGGCTAAAGTTCTAATTTAATTAGATTCATTTAATTGTATGATAAAACTATCAAATTATGTTCCCTTTTCTAATCCCTGTGGGTAAATCAGAAAATATAATTTGATATTTTATCCCAATTAGTCATACCAATATAATAAAAATTCCTGTGGGATAAAATTTATTATATTAAGTACAACTAATTACAATAAATGTCCTTTAATCAAATGTGATCCTAAATCAATTAATATATAATTTTGTATAATTAAAGTTGCTGTGGGTAAGCTCCAATTATTCAAAATTATATGGATCACTAGATATTTAATTTTGTTCACAAAATCTTAATTTGTGCTAAATAGGTTAATTAACTCAATTATATGCATAATAAAACTCAAAACAATGCATATAACAACAATTAGCACAACAATTACCACAATATATTTTTTCAATAAAACATTCATTAATATAGAACATTTTCTAAATTATATGCATAATTAATTCATGCATAAAAAGTATTTCCAAAATTATATACATAACAACAACAATAAAATTATGCACATAAAACAAATACTTGGCACATAATGTATAAATTGAATTTCCCATGAAATTATTGCAAAAATTATGTGCATATCCAAAAATCAAAATTAAATAAAAACGGTAATTTTTTTTTTTGATTTTCACATTATTTATTTATTTTTTTTTTGAGCAAAATGGCGTCGTTTAACTTAAGGGGGGGGTCCCCAAAAAACGGCGTCGTT
Source organism: Artocarpus heterophyllus (assembly GCA_025403435.1). Classification (NCBI taxonomy): domain Eukaryota; kingdom Viridiplantae; phylum Streptophyta; class Magnoliopsida; order Rosales; family Moraceae; genus Artocarpus; species Artocarpus heterophyllus. The sequence continues at coordinate 24,070,627 of CM046339.1, forward strand.
TGACTTAAGGTGGGGGGAGGGGGGGTCCCAAAACGGCGTCGTTCAGCTTTGGGAGAGTCTCGCGTTAGCTAAAAACGACGGGTCGTTTTGCTGCCCGAATGCAAAACGACCTGTCGTATGGATCGTCTTCAACCTCCAGCCGGGTCGTTCTGACCCGGTTGCGACCCGCGCGACCCGACGGTTTCTCCTCCCTCCGACGTCCATTTCAGGCGTTCCAAATCCCAAAATGCTTAGAAATGAATAATGTGATGATTTATGAATTCAAAATACATAATTAACCAAGAATTCATTTTAATCAAGATTTGTTTTTCTCTGCCACAATGCCCGCATGGACAAACTGCAGAAATTTGTCGAATTTCTCGGTTTTTCATCATAAAACATTAAGAAAACATTAACTTAATGGTTTTATAGCAGTAACAATGGAAAAATGCCAAAGAAAAACAAAACCCAAATCACGGTTCTAATGTTGTGAAAACAGAATTTTTTTCGTTCAAAATTTGAACATCAAGGCAGAGGTGCAACGGCTCTAATACCAAATGATAGTTGTTTGGGCATTTATAACAACCATAAAACATAGAAAACGGAAGCGTATTGGATCGAATTTATTACCTCTAGCCATTGTCGTTTTGCTGCTCTGTTTTTCACGATTTTCACACTGTGATCAATGAATACTTGGTTTTTCTGGGCACTCTCAATTCTACACTTAATGGTGTAATTTTTGATGAATGAATTGTGTGCTCAGGGACCTGAACATTTAAAACTGCGACCATCACACGGTTGTAACGGTTGATATCAACCGTTACACGTGAGGCAGTTGAGACGTGAATCATATCACGTGGGCCAAAAATTGAAACGGCCAAATGAGTTTTTTAACAGTAACAACTCCCACGCCCTTTTCCTCTGCAGTCGCATCCTTCATTTCTCGTCCTTTGCCGATACGGACTACGCTTTTCGCGTCTTTAATCAGATCGAGACCCCGAACTCGTTCATGTGGAACACTCTCATCAGAGCATGCGCCCGAAGCGACGACCGGAAAGAGCAGGCCATTTTGCTGTATTATAGAATGTTAGAGGAAGGCATTGTTTTGCCTGATAAGTATACTTTCCCGTTTGTTTTTTGTGCTTGTGCCTACTTGTTTGACCTCTCCAAAGGGGAACAGACACATGCCCATGTTTTGAAACTAGGGTTTGGTTCGGATGTTTACATATCAAACAGTTTCGATTCATTTTTATGCTTCGTGTGGGCGTTTGGACTTGGCGCAGAAGATGTTTGATGAAATGCCCGAGAGATCTCTTGTTTCTTGGAACGCTATGATCGATGCGGTTGTTCAGTTTGGCGAGTTCGAGACTGTGGTGACATTGTTTGGTGAGATGCAGAATGAGTTTGAGCCTGATGGGTATACAATGCAGAGAATCATAAACGCCTGTGCTGGACTTGGCGCGTTGGCTTTAGGGATGTGGGCTCATGCTTATATTTTGAGGAGGCTTGTGGCTGTAGAAAGTGATGTTTTGGTTTGCTCTTCGTTGATGGATTTGTATTGCAAATGCGGGTCCTTGGAACTTGCTCGGCAGGTCTTTGAAAGAATGCTTAAGTGTGATATAATCATGTGGAATTCGATGATTCTCGGATTCGCTATGCACGGACAGGCTGAGGAAGCGTTGGAGTGTTTTTCTTGCCTGGTTCGTATGGAGAGTTTTAAGCCAAACTCCATCACATTTGTTGGTGTTTTGAGAGCGTGTAATCATAGAGGAATGGTTGATGAGAGCCTTAGCTATATTGATTTGATGATTAATAAGGACAAGATTGAACCCTGTTAGAGCATTACGGTTGCCTCGTTGACCTTCTGGCTCATGCTGGTCTCATTGACAAAGCTTTGAACTGGTAACCGACATGCCAATGAAACCCGATGCTGTAGTCTGGAGGAGTTTACTTGATGCTTGTAGCAAGCAAGAAGCGAGCGTTGAGCTGAGCAAAGAAGTAGCTAGACAGATACTTGACACCAAAGGAGACGCTGCTTCTAGCAGCGTGCATGTCCTTATGTCAAGAGACTACGCTTCAGCTTCTTGCTGGGACGACGTCGGGTTAGTGAGGAAATTGATGGCAGACGAAGTCATAACAAAAGAGCCGGGATGTAGTTTAATGGAGGTGGAAGGAGTAACTCAAGAATTTTTTGCTGGGGACACTTCTCATCCTCAAACTAGAGAGATATATCAGTTCCTAGATGTGATCAAAGATAAAGTAAAGTTGATGGGATATTCAACGGACGAAACGAGATGGGCGAAACAAAACAACACTCTCTTGGCTTGCATAGCGAGAAACAACACTCTCTTGGCTTGCATAGCGAGAAAATGGCCCTTGCTTTTGGGCTTTTGAGCATGAAACCCTGCGTATCAATGCGCATTTTTAAGAACCTTAGAGTATGCAATGACTGCCGTAGGATGTTCAAATTGATTTCCACTGCATTCGATGTGGAGGTTATCATGAGAGACCGTGCAAGATTCCATCATTGCAAACATGGCACTTGCTCCTGCATGGAGTATTGGTGATTCTTGGGCGTTTTATAGATCAAAGTGCCATTTAACGTTTGAAATACTTGTTTATATATGTAATTAGATTCTTGTTACATTTGATGTAGGACGAGAGAAGGGGAGAGAGGAAGAAAAATAGAAGAATTTAGCAAGAACAGAGAACAATGGAGAAGAAATTCATGTATGAAATAATAGTCATCGAGGTCCAAAGTGAAAATATAATTGTTAAGGATTCCGCTCATACGTCCACTTGTTTGTCTCCCTTCGTGTTCCCTAATAATATCATATTATGTTAAGATATTTCAACTTACATAACATTTTAATTGGATGTGGTGTGATATTATCATTAACATGGTATTAACTTGACATGACATGTGGCATAGCAACTCTACGTTGAGGGGGGCACATTTTTTAAATTTGATTTTTAACCTATTTTATAATTTAAAATTTTACTCATACTCTTCTTTTAAAAGAAAAATTATAACTGTATTCTTTTAAAAGAGTTGAAATATATTATTATACCCAACAATATAAAACAATTATAGTTGTGTCCCTATCAATAATTAAAATATATAGCTACTTGTCTCTAGTCAATTAAATACTAACCAACTCCTTTCACAATGGCCCTACTGGATGGGGAAAAAAGGATCCACCTCTGCCACGTGACATTATTTTATTCGATGGGCATGTAAGGGGACCAAAAAAAAAAAGTCAAATCCAATCCTAGGTTCTATTTATAGCTTGATAAACTCCAATAATTAGATAAATATAACGTAATTATCAAATATACTCAAATAAATCGTAAATAATCCTAATAGACACACACATTTTAAATTTAAAGCTGTAATAATTGTCATCATAAATAATCCAAATAGACACACATTTTAAATTTAAAGCTGTAATAATTGTCATCTTGTTCCCCGTCTACCTTCGTCTGCCCCTCAAGCCAAATTTTTACTTGGCACTTGATAGCCCATTGATTATTTTCTTATAGCCAATTGAAAATAAGAACTAGGAGCGTTATAAATAAATGCTTGATCTTAGTTTAATAACTATCTCTCTGTCTTTTTTCGTTTTAGCTGGCATCAGATGCGCATTCATGGGGGAATTCATTTACTAATTTAATAACATTAGCTGCAGATAAGATCTGAGTTCACGTAAATTTAAGTGTGATGGCAAGCTCATCTGTCGCAATTAAATCACATATCTACAAAGAAATTAAATCTCTCATTTATTCTAAACAATTCATACATAGCAAAATCAGAACTTGGTCATGTCAACTTGAGAACACTTGTGATATAGCAGGATTTTTAGGTGAATTCTGGTCAGAGTTTATTTTTTTGACTGTTGCTCACTTTTTGTTTCTGACGGAGTTAAGTAGACTTTTTTTTTTCTTTGGATGATAAAATATATATTGGAACAAAATACCAGTCATTTGGATCGTTTCTTTTTTTTTTTTGGGACACGTTTCCCCTGCCTGTCATAGTCAACTTCATCACTTGCTTGGGTTTGCATGGACAGGATTTCTTTTGATTCCTTAATGTTTCCTCGTTGGTAGAAATCAAATTATGCAGTTTTAACCATTTTGAAACCATGAATACCTTCTGCATTTCATGGTCAAGTACAGCAGTCTCTTGTCGTAGGTCAAGAACCTGTGCCAAAGAATCAACCTTATAATTTTTTTATAATCATCATTTATTTTAATAGGCTTGTTTAACGGCTAGATGAAATATTTCTAATAATTTCAATAGCTATTTCGGTGATTGAGACTTGTAATATTAACATACATGCATACATACGTATTTTATTTCAAATATAGTGACTCATTTCTTACAAAAGTTTGTTAAGAGCAAATCTCTCACATAGTGTGCAGTTGAAACCCCTCCTCCCAAACACCACAATTATACAACAGTTTATTCAAGAGGCTCTAAAACAGCAACAGATGAATAACGATAGCAGAAAACCGCAAATAATTGATGGTCAACGTTATAGATCCCACGAGTCCTTTTTCTAATAGCAAATGCTATTAGAAAAAATGGACCTCACGGACTCAGAGTTTCCAGCAAGAAAGAACTCGCACTACAAGCATTTTTCTTAAAGAGTATTGGATCTTGATGCTGCAATTTAGCACCGTTCAACAACATTGCTTTTTAACACCACAACAAAATAGCTCCTCAAAATGGCAATCATACTAATATAGAGAGTTATATCTTAAACAATCAAATAATATTACAAATACAATATTGTCCTGCAGATAGTTTCTGCAGCAATTAAACTCGGACAAAACAAGCCTAGTAAAGAAAACTGAATTGCAGCAGGACATACAAAAGCCATAAAAAGAACCACATATAAACTACATATCTCTACGTACGAAAAATGTCGCAACAACATTAATTTAGCAGGCTCCCAAAAATTTTTAGAATTCATCAGAGACTAAGCTTCAACCACGCTTGAATATAGAAACCCTCTTCTTGCATGGAAAAACATTTCCATTTTCCTCCTTAACTTCCACTAACCGCAAAAGCTTGAGCCTTATGAATAAAATGGACCCCACAACAATTTATATGTAGTCGCTTCAAACACTTTGAGAGAGCATATGAACATGGCACAGATGAGAATGTACATATAACAAGTAATTCTTGTTGCAGTGATGTAATGTCTCCACTGGATGCATACCCTATAATAAACCTTGCTTCTCGAATTCTTTGGCCGCTGTAAAAAGAAAAAAAAAATTCAGTTTCTTATCTAAACTGACGAGAACAAAACTAAAAACTAAGATCAAAGAAAGAAGCTGAGTCAACAAAGATAATAAAAAAGAAATCGACATATATGATATACATGTTAAGAGTCATGTTGCATAAGCGACCTTCCTATAAAGTCGGAAATGATCAAAGTTCTACCCTAAACCAAAACCTTTTATTAATGTTGTTGTTGTTGAGCTTTGGTCGTTAGATTTGGACTCTCCACTTTAAGATCGAGTCAGGTGCAATTACACTTGGAGAAAACATGCAATCTTTACATAGGATAGAATAAAAAAAAAATTAGGCAGCAGCAGGAGAGACCGTATACTAATATTGTCAACAAAATTTAAATAAAGGGAGATATAAAACTTTAAAAAAGATATAACATAATTTCAAGGGAGATAAGTGTATAATTTTAAAAGGTCAAAATATATTTTTTATAAAATTATATATACAATATTAAAAACGAAATTTCGAGCGGCCGGCCACGCGGACCTTTTCCGCGTGTAGCTTCGCCCCGCCACTTGCCCACAGACCTCTTCATTTTTTTTGGATCACCTCTACAATTTTCATGTCCGTATTACAACAACTTTTTAACAGACATTCAAAGTATTTTCTCAAGCACACTGCCTTTTTCAACACCAAAATTTTTTACCCAAGTTTCAAGACTATATTCCACAAATACAGGCATTAATTTATCTAAACGCAAATTTACCCAAGAAAAAACAGACTTTATCATAACAGATATGCGAAAAGAAAAAATCGATCAAGAAAGTAAAGAAAAAAAAGCTGACCTTTTGAGGAGCGAAGAACAACAACGACATGCATGGTGACATTGTTGGGAGGAAGCTGCAAGCGAAGAGGATACAACTTCCCATTCAAGGGGCTTCTCGTGCACATAATAATCCCCTCAATCCCAGTATCTTCTTCAAACTTCCGAGTCAACTCATCAACCCCATTTCCCCTGAAGGTAAACGAGTAACCCTCCACAGCTTCATCGTCCACCTCGCCATTGTCGTCCGCTATGTGGTAGTATATCGTCCTTCCCTCCAATTTCGGCGGCGATCCCGCGTATGAATCGCTTGACTGAAAAAAAAAAACGAAAAATAAGAACAAAATTCGAAAAAAAAAATCAATTTAAATCATAAGATCCGGAATTGCCAACCTCTTGTCCGGAAAAATTGGCGGTTTTGATCGAAACGGAGGAAGGAGAGCTGGAATCAAAGTCTAGCGAATCGGAGTGGGGAAGAGTCTCAGGAGGAATTAGATCAGGGGGTTTTGCGGCGGCGGCGGGGGACCTCACCTCGATCTCGACGATGTCGACGCTCCAGAGGACCCAATCCTGTGTGGAGGTCCTATGGGGGATGTCGTGGGTGACGGAGTTCCGCCACGGTGGGGGTCCGCCATTGGCCCTGAGGAAGTGGCCGTACAGGGTCTTGAGCTTGACGTGTGACCCATCCCTGATGGGCTCCCACTCTAGGGACGAGTCGAGGCGGCGGGGGAGGGTCTGGAGCACCTTCCGGCCCGTCATGCCGAGGAGGAAAGGCTGGTTGGAGGCGGTGAGGTACTTGCCGTAGCAGCTCTTGAGGCGGACGATGGAGTCGGATCCGGGCACGAACTCGACGCCCCATTTGGCGTTCTTGGAGGACCCGTTTCGGCCCTGGGTCACCGACTCCTCGTCCTCCTCCGCCAGCAAGTACTTGTCGTGGTGGCTCTTCAGCCGCACCGCCTTCGCGTTCCGGAACAAGTCCATTCCGCTTCGGAGCTTGTTGGATTCGACGGATAAGTTTGATAGATTGGAATGCTTCTTCTGCACAACCAAACACAAACAAAAAAGTGAGAACTTTTTGTTCTTTAGCGTTCCGGATTTTTTTTTCAAAAGCAGCTGTTGAACTTGTGAGACTTGTCTATCTGGTACCGATCTATATATACACTATAAAGATTTGTTTTTTTAGAAATAAAAAATGGATTGTTTGATATTGTTCAATGATCAATTTTCAAACGATAGTCAGCGACGCCATGGCAGTCAGCTGAGCGGTGCGACACGGTTCTATGGAGGTGCACGCGGCGCTTACGTGGCATGGCTTTTATCTTCTGATTTTTATTTTTATTTTTTTGGTTAAACAAAACTATATCTTGCATCTCTTTCCTTCAAGGTTCCGTAAGTGTTAGCCAGCCGTGAAAAGGACGAGTCGGCTAAGACAGAGGGGCCTCATAAATGAGCTGGTCCCGATCATAATCATTTGTAACCAAACGAGGGGGAAGATTCCATGCCATGATTTTTATCTATATGTTGGATATCCGGTTTCATGCAACTCTTGGAACAAAACAAAAAAACAATTGCATATGATCCGGCTCATATTTCATAAAATATGCGGGTTACGTGCACACGTGAATACAGACAAGGTGTTTATAATCAATTTTGATACAATATTCTCGTAAAACTTACCTTAATTTAGTTTTTTTAGTTTAAATTAGAGTTTAAATTGATAACTCAAATGCCGTGTGCGTTTCTTTTACTTTTTTACTTTTTACCTGCGTGTAATTTACTAATCAACTATATAAGAAATTCGATAGAAAGCATCATGCATGAGTAAATATTAGATACTGGAAATGAAAGACCCACATACGCACCCAAATTTCACTTAATATTAAATGCATGACAGGATTGTGTAATTAATTTGGTTAGCATACATACTGAAATTAGGTAATTTTTTTTGTTCCTAAAAAGTTAATTTGGATTTTTGTAGTTATATAATTCGATAAACCATGCATGACAGGATTGTGTGCTTAATTTGGTTAGCATACAAACTGAAATTGGGTGGATTTTTTTGTTCCTAAAAAGTTAATTTGCATTTTTTAGTTATATAATTCGATAAACCAATGATAGACTCCTACATTGGTTATAATTCCCTCCAAATTCACATAATATTCCATGCATGACAGGATTGGGTACTTAATTTGATTAGTAATACATACTGAAAATGGCTGGATTTTCATTGACGTTAACTTGGATTTTCTTTAGTCCTAGAATTCAATAAACGAACAATACACTACTAAATTGGTCATTTAAATTCCCTGTGCGTGAAACTTCGGCTCTAAGTTGTATACCTTGGGAATTAAGGAACAAAAAAAGGTGTTGACAGCGTTGTAACTTGGAAGAAACTACTTAAATTTCGTGACAAAGATGTATAACTATGCCAACAAGAGATAAGGACAAATCACTTAAAATATATTGATGGTGGCAAAAGGTATGAAAGTTTGACGAGAGGGGGACTAGTACTATTTAATGCATATGCCTTTTCTTTCCACTTTCTAGTAACGCCTCTTATGTAACGCCTCTTTTACAAGCAGTGCGCAAGAGTTGGTGAGGATTTGCATATACGTGTTGGAATTAAGTTGGAAAATATTTAGCAATTCATCAACTTACATGACTTTGTAGTGAGTGTTATCCACCACTCAAACCGAATTTCAAGAGTCTATATTATTTATCTAATTTCCTTTCTGCCTTATTATGTGTACAAAAAGTAAAATTAAGGGCATGCCACGTGCTCCAAAGTGCTACCATTTTCCAAAACAACAAATGACAAGGCAAACTAATTAGACTCTGAGTATCCAATTTTTGATGTTTTAAACGAGGTCTAATCAATTGTATTAAAACATATTTTTTATAAATATTATCACTTTTTAAAACAAATGACATTATAATAAGACAACTTGGCTTAATTTTTTTGTCGAATTTTGATATTTTATATGACATCTAACTAATTATCCGATAACACGTTGTATAAAAATTTAAGATACTACCTCATTGAATTTTATTTTTTTATGTTTTTTATTAAATGATGTATAATAGTATAACTAAGTAGACGCTAGAATCTCCATCCAAACTAATGCTGATTCACACAAATGACAGGAAATTCCATGGTGCATGATACACGCATGTGCAACAACAGTACTTGAGCAATGTGACAATTCAAAGTTCACGAAAAGTGATGTCAAAATCGATGTCTTCCGTGCCTAAATAATAGCGGCCTATGGTGAAACAAACTGGGCTAAGAATTAAAAGCACATACTTTTTTTATTCTCTTGTATGACCAATAAATTTCTGCCTAATTGGTCATCTGTTGCCCAGCCAAGATGGTAAACCAAATTAAACATCATCATCTTCTTCCAAGAAAGATTTGCGTATTGATTTTAAATCAAAATATCAGTTTATCACATATAATTAACTAAAAAAATTAATAATGTAATGAAAATCTAACGGTTGAGAACGTACCCGTTTGAAAGAAAACTTCTGCGAAGAAGCCCTTGGAGATCCGGTCTCCGATTTGACCGACACCGGCGATCCGAGCTCGCTGAGAACCTCGTCGGAGACCGAAGAAAGGCCGGAAAGGGACGACAAGTATTCGGCAACGGAGTCCGATTCGGAGAGCTCTTCGGCCTCGAGGACGTCCCAGAGGATCCAGTTCTGCGTGGAGGTGGTGTGGGGGTCGTCGTGGGTGACGGAGTTCCTCCATGGCGGCGTCCCGCCGTTCCCGCGGAGGTACTTGCCGCACCAGCTCTTCAGCTTCACCTGAAACCCATCTCGAATCGGCTCCCACTCGTACTTCCAGTAGGACGCGACGTCGTTTCGGTCCATCTCCGCCTGGACGACCTTGCACCCCGTCATGCCCAGCAGGAACGGCAAGTCGGTCGCCGTCAGGTAACGGCCGTTGCAGCTCTTCAGCCGTATCGCGTGGCTCTTGTTCTCCACGCGCTCCACCGTCCACGTGGCCCTCCTCGACGCTCCTTTGCGGCTCTGCCGGACAGTCTCCTGGTCGTCGCCGGCGACCAAGTACTTGTCCAGGTGGCTCTGGAGCCTCACGGCCTTGGCTTTGTTGAAGAACTCCATAGAAGTTACCAAAAAAAAAAGTTTATGTTTATCACAAATACACTTGATTTGGCCTTGTGTGATTTAAGAAATTAATGGGGGGAGAGTTTTTATTATAGTTTTGTCTATGATGATCTAAGAGGAGAAAAAAAGAGGAAGTTGTAATGGGAAAAGGTTGATGGCGTTTTGTAATGCTTGTTGCCTTTTTGGATTGGGAAATAAATATTATTGAATCTATCTGTTTTTTAGTCAACGAGCTTAGGAAAGATGTAAACGAAAAACCAAGTTAGGTAGTATTTTTAATATAGGTAAAAATAATTTTATTTTAAAATATAAAAAATTTTAAGAAATTATGTTTAAAATATTTTTAAAATTTTTACTTTAAAAATTATACAAAAATATTTATAATAACTTTTATAATACTACCAAACGAGATCAATATGTCGGTTGTACGACTTTCCCTTTCTTTGATTGTTTGAACGAACGAAGTCTCCAGGTAACATTTTATTTATTTTCCAGAAATAATAAATGACTACCACCACTTATAAATTTTTGCCCCAATAAAACTATAGCAAAATGATCAAATTAAACATAAAGATTTTGTATAATTATTTATGTTCATTAGACAATAAACATCTTCTGTTTCATTTATTAGAACTTTGCGTCTAGATTTAAAAGTACGTCAAATTAGGATTGTTAAAATAAACTGGCTAGTTTGTCGACACTGAGAGAACTAATTAACATGGTAAGTCCACATTATCATCCACTTTCGTCAATTGAAAAAATAAAGTGTCAAATAACTTGTTCTTTTTATCAATTGAGAACAAGAACGATGGCGTTAGTCCAAACCGATGTTAACCAATTCTCTTTAGATTTTTATTTATGTGTGTATATTTAGTGGCAAATCTAGAATTTTGTTTCTGGGCATAAACTAAAAGATACTAAAAATCTTTTAAAATATCGAGTCCTAATTTTGGTGTTTTTTCAATATAATTATACATTAAGAAATTAGTTTATATATTTTTTTAGGTAAAATTGATTGAAATGTTACATTTTAATATAAAATTGTTTTTGGTTGAATAGTACATATGCATATACAAGTGGAGCGTATTTGAGTAATAAAAACTTTTGTTAAAAAATTAGATAAAAAAGTTATTTAGAAAGTACATTGTAGGAAGTACTAAAAGGAAAAAAAGTAGAGACATATTTGAAAACAAAATTATTTTAGTTCTTTATGATAAAATAATAATAAAGACAGTTGCATGAAAAAAAATGCTTAAATATGACCATATTTTAGAAAAATTATTTATGGGGCATCTTATAAAAAAATTATAAGAAATTTGAAAAACAAAATACTTTAAGAAGAGCAAATTATAGAACAATGTTTCAACAAAGCACCAAAAATTTAATAGGAAAACACAAAACAAAAATAAAATAAAAAATATATTGAAATTAGGATTATTAGATAGATTTTTAAAATACATATTTACTAACTTAAATTAAGGGCATATATACATATATATATATATATAAGTTCAAATAAGTATATATATACATTTGAAAAAATCAAAATCCTTGCCCCTACCTCCCTCCGCCCCAATGTATATTGAAATGAAAGTCGTTTGGGAGGTGTGATGATAGAGAGGTTTAGTCTATCTCAAAAACCGAGAGACATGGTTCATTTAGTACACAGGACGAGAATGGTGTAGTGTTAAATGCTGTGGTTTAAGCTAAGAGTTTTGAACCTACGTAATTTAAACGATAGTTTTGAACAAGTCATTTTGAATTTATATGGTTTAAACAATAGTGTTGAACTGATGTTTGGAATGTACGTTTAGTGCGTAGGTTAAGAATGATGTGATTTAGAATTATGGATTCTATTAATGTTTACAATGTAAAAGTTTAAAACAAGAACAATAGTTTAAAACAAGAACTGGTGTTTAAAAAACTATGGTTTATGAAGGAAAACGATAATAAAAATGGTTTTACTGTACAAAATGATTCAAAACTGTATAAACTTGAGGGGGAACAAAGTTTGAATTTTGGGTGTTTAGGCCAGTTTAAAACCGTTTTTATAGTTTAAAACTGTTTTTATGGTTTAAAATCGCCTTAGTTATTATTCCATCAAACGTTAATTTGAACTGTCTTTATGGTTTAAATCTACTTCCATAGTTTAAAACCTACGCACCAAACAGCACATAAAAGTTTAAAACGAGAATGAAACATCACATTAGAGAATTGATGTTTTGAAAACTATAATTAATGAAGGAAAATAATAACGAAACTAGTTTTTATTGCAGAAATCGTTCAGAACAGTTAAAACTTAAAGGGGTCAAGTTTTCAAAACCGATAGTTTTAATCCGTTTGAAACAATTGTCATCGTTTTGAATAATTTGTTTATTACACCTACCAAACACCTATTTTTATTGACTTATAGTTTCAAAACCATTTAAAACATTCTAAACATAAAAACCAAACTGCACATGTCATGCTTACAAAACATCACATGCTCAGTAATTATAAAAGTATATTTATTACATCGTATTATATTATATTGTATTATATATAAAAAATATAATATAATATAATGTGTTAAATAAATCCCAAGTCGGTTAAATTGAACAACCTGAATTGGTGACCGTTAATAAACAATAATGCGGAGTCCTTAGTGACTAAGAATAAAATAATTCGGCGAAGAAAGTGTCTGAAAAACAATAACCCAAATCTGGAGGGGCCAAAGTGTCATAAAAATATAAAATAGCATGTTTTTATTATCCTATTTTTGACAAAAAGGCCAGGATTTGTGGTTAGTATTCACAGTGGAAAGAGACATTCACACGCTTAAATAAAAGCGTGGACCAAGTCTACGAATTCCAGGGTGTAGACCGTACACGTATGCTTATTGAAATATGTGGAAGCATCGTCTAAGGAAGGTCTTTGCCGTTTTTCGTTGTAAAATAAATAATATACATAATATCCGCGAAATTGCCGTCCAGAGGCTGCAATTGTCAGCCTCAGAGTCGTACGTTAATCAATATTCATAGCAGTCAGGATACGAATTCAATCAAACCCTGCGACTGTGACTTCACGTCCTTAACGAAGTAATGATTAATCTATTAACGCACTTAAGCCAATAATTTCATCTTTACCTTTTAAATTATATAATTTGTCTAATTTTAGAGGATGTTTGACGGTTGTAAAAATCAGTTAGTTTTTATCACAATCTTAATTATAAACAGTATAAAATTTTTATATGCTACAGTAATAATAAAAAAATATGCTATAGTATAAAACTCTCATATGCTACAATAAAAATAGTTCCCACCACTCTTCCAAACACCTTATTAATTTTTAAATTTTAAACTATAACAAATTATATTCTTAAATTATAAAATTTATCTTATTTTAATCATGTAATTACTAAATTCGTTAAATATTAGCAAATTAAACCACAAAATATGTATCTGATCGATTAATTATAAATCAACAATAGAAATTAAATATTTTGTAATTGACTTCACGCATCTTAGACCTACAAATAAGGATTTCGCAAACAAATATATATTTTTGTTGACTTAAAATTAATACAAATTCTCAAGTTTTTTTTTTATTTTGAGTCTAATTAAGCGAAGTATGTCATTTACGTAATTTTTTGCCTCAAAATTTAGTCATAAAAATAACAAATAGGTTATATTGTACTATTTAAATGTCATTTTTATTAGGTACCCATATATCCAGTGTTGTTTTTCCTTTATTTGTCAGTAGTTCTTTTTTTACTTTAATTCATCTTAAATATACCATGGAGAAAATTTAATAAAGCTTTTTGAGCAAAAAAACGTAAAACTTTATCAACATAATTATATAAAAAAAAATAGTAAAACTTAGATAATAGATAAATAAAATTTAAATATTTTGACTTTAAAATATATGTTGAAAATATATATAGAGCCAAAAAGATCAAAATAGTCATTTGTTTCAATCCATTAATATTCAATAGATTTAATTGTGGAAGGGTCAAAATGGAACAAATTTCATAATTTAAGGATGTAATTTGTTATAGTTTAAAAATTTAAGGTTCAAAATAGAACAAGTTGCATAGTTTAAGGGGTTAAGTAAATATATTGGCCCAATTCCGTTAATATTTAACGGTTTGTTAACAGAAGGGCCAAAATGGTGTAAGTGAAATAGTTCAGGGGTATGATTTGCTATCTTTTAAAGTTTAGAGGCTAAAATGAGACAAGATGTATAATTTCAAGGCCAAAATAAAATTAACCCAAATAAAAAATAATCCTTAATTAATCCCATCATTACCTACGATCCCTTTCGAACTTGCTGCATAATTTCCACAAAAATTATTTTAATTGATTAATGACTAACACATAGGCTTTCGTTTTCCTATGTTTAACAGCGTACGCAACAGTTTGTTGCTAGCATGGTTAATATAACCACATGGCATAAGGCATGTTCTTTATACAATCAGATAGAAAATTTATTTCCACTTTCGTGTTTGCATTGCAAAATGATCGTGAAAGTGACAAATTTGATTTAATAAAAAGAAAAAAAAAACTTTATGGGCACTATCAATGCTAGACACATTTAGAGATGCGTCTCACCTCCATGTCTCATATGAAAAAAATTTATAAATGTAATTTTTTAAGATTTATTTTTTTATAAATATTACACATGTTCATTTACGACTTAACTTAACAGTAATATTAATAATAATGTGACATAAATAAACACAATTTTTAAAAATATGGCATAACATGTAATTTTCTCTCTTCTCACATTGAAGGGGTGGAAGGAAGTATTAGTAAACAGGGTACTTGTTGTCATTCATATTTTAAAATTTGTTTTATCTTTAATTTTCATGTAAAGTTTTTGTTGTCCCTACTTTGTAAAAAAGAAAAAAATTATAATTATGCTCTTAATCAATAGCTTTTTTTATGAATGCTTTTATTAAATTTGTTGAAGTATATAACTATGTTCGTGTATTAAAAATATCTCTATTTTTTTTTTGTAATGTTCCTACTGAAAATATTCTCTCTTCGCAACTATATATTAACTCTTCTTCTAATGATATGTGATGACAAAGACGATTCGTTTTTTATAGCATTGTTTGTTTGGTTGTGTAATCAATTGACAAAATACACACAATAAGCCGCGGGAGGTCAGTTCAAACGAGTGAAAAGCGACAACCATCTAAATAATTTTTGCTACAAACAACAACGATTTCAATTATTGGGGCTAAAAGGAAGGGTTTGTAAACGGCACCTTATACGAAAAATACACAAAATATATTAATTAGGATCACTAAGGGCTAATATTTGCGACTGGTGTTTGAAAAGTGTGATTATAACCAATAAAAATAAGCAATTTAAGTTAAAAATATTATAGTATATGAATGTTTTATATTATAACAATTTTTTATTTTACACTATTTATTTATTATTAGTTAGAACCCGAGAACCAAACGCCATACGCAAAACGCAAGACCAACTTGTCAGGAGACTTTCAGGACCATGTGTCCAGGATGTCATGGGCCAGATACAGCTTTTGTCTTGCTCGGCCTTTTTCTTTTGGCAAATTGATAGTGGGCCTGCAATTGAAAAGGCAAGCTCGGCCTGATTATTCGAACTTTTTGTTTATCAAAAATGGGGCTTCAATTAGCATGGAATGAGTGAATGTTAGGAAATGTTTGGTAGGGAGGAGAGAAAGGGGGAGGAGAAGGGTGGAGGGAGAAAGATGGAAGAGGAGCTCCAATCTTTTATTTGGTTAGAGGGAGAGGAAAAAGATAGACTTCTTCTTCCGCGCCCACTATTTTGCATCCTTTTATTTATGATGGGATTCGTGTAATCCACCACTCAAAGGTTTGAGAAGACTATTTTATCTTTAAAAAAATTAATATAAAATGATAAAAAAGACAATATTATAATTAAACATATATTCATTCGTCCAGCGTTTTAACTCTCCATCTCTCTTATCAAACAACATAAAATATTTCTATAATCCTCTCAATCCCTCACATTTTTAATCTCTCCAATTCTCTCTATTCCTCCTACCAAATAGAGCCTTAGGGTCAACCGGAGAAATAGCACTTCTGTGGTTTTTTTTCTTTAATTTTACCATTTCTGTGAGAAAGTATGAAACATACAACTTTCAATGAATATAAAGACAATATTGTTCCCAAGTAGTTTAAATTAGGGGTAAGAGGATATATGTTACACAAGGGTATTTTGACCTTTTTAGTTAAGAGAAATATTACTGATCAAAAGGAGGAGAACAAAAAAATAGTTGAACACAATAATGATTGTAAAACAAGGGTACACCGCCTAGTTTAGTTTGAACTCTTTCTCTCAAACACAAGAAAAATCTCACATAATTTGAGTTCCTAACACTATGATAGAGGAAAAAAAGGAAAGAAAGAAAAGAGAGAGAAATTATTAAAGACAAAAATCAAAATTTAGGTTGTATAAAGTTAGAGAGAAGTGAAGATAAGAGGATAATAGACCGCTGAAAAGACCTATACATCTCTCCATTTTTTTTATCCCAAACAATGAGAGATTCTCAAAGGGAGAATTATACAACCAGCATTTAATAGTCAAATTACCTTTTTTTACCCATTGTTAGACCAAAATAGTATTTAATTACTTAAAAAAATAATCATTTACTTGATCATTCAATTTTTTCTTGCATAAAACACCAAATAAAATACAAAACAAACAAACTTTCTTTTTCTCATTCATATTTCTTCCCTCTTACGGAAAAGTCGCTCGAAGTGTAAATATACGAGCAACACCGGCATAAGTCGCAAAATGATTCAAACGTTGAAGCCATAAGGAATTGGCAATAAATCACTCAATATATTACATACATTTGGGCCATGCTTTCTCTGCATTGTCTTGTAAATATCTTAGGTTACAAAATATCTTTAAGTACAAAGAAAAAGAAAAAGAAAAAGACTACCAAACATCTTTAAGTATAAAGGAAAAAAAAAAGAAAAAAATTCTTTTTCATTTTAGTGTGTCAGAAAGAGATGCACCCACCATAAGCCACAGCAGAGAAGCGGAAGGCTGTTAAACAGTGGACGGGGTTCCTCAAGAAAAATAAAATATATTTGACTCAGGCACCTGTGCCCTACAAGCCTACACCTATATTAAGCAAAAAGGGTCACACTTTATTTATTTTATTTTTCCACCGGAGGGAGAAAAAAAAAAGGAAAAAAAGAAATAAATGCAAGTTATTTTCCCTTGATTTAGAAACCTCTTCATGTTTCAACTGTGTCCAAAATCTCTTTTGGCAAACGACAACAAACCGCACTTAATTTACTCCTACCTCATGAAGCCTGTGAGAGGTCCATTTTGTGAATATGTGGGGTACCATGCCAAACGTCTTTTTGCCTCTTCAAAGAAACCCATCAAAACTTTAACTGCCCATGAAAACTCGCACCGTAGATTTACCCAGTCTCAGTACACAAGACACAGAACCCAAATATTCGCAAAATCCCAAGTCAATTTTATAGCTTTTGCAAAGAAAGGGAAATTAGTGAAACGTGACAAACCAAGCGGTGAACCAGGGTAAACAGTATACACAGAGGAATACTTGGCCGCAGCGCCCACCAGAAGTGGGGTAAGACAAGATGTTGGGCCCCACCTTAAAAAACAGTTCGAGGTTTTCTCTTGTCTCTCTCTCCAACAAGTTCACGTGACCCTTCTCAGTCCGTCAGAGCCCCCTCTTCCCAAACCACAAGGCCCTTTACTCTCTCCATCTCGCTCGCTCTTCTCTGCGCAACTCCAGGAAGTAGGCACGAAATCTGAGTTCTAAAGCTCCCAAGATCAGATTTTCGCCCCAGAATCCAAATGGGTTTCTCAGATCTCCATCTTTTTACATGACAAGCTCAAATATTTCCTTTTTTTTCTTTTTTTTTTAAACATCAATGTCTCTCTATATCTTTGCCGCCATTGTTGTCCTCATCACATTCTCCCCATCTTCTTCAACACCCATCCACGCTTGCTCTTCCAAACCAGAGACCTCAAAGTCTCCCTCTCACTGCCCTCCCTTCACTTCCTACTCTCTTTCCTTCCCTTTCTCTTCCTCCCCAGGCTGTGGCCACCCAGCTTTCCAAGTAAAATGCTCAAACCCTCACTCCACAATCTCCATTAACGACCTCTCTTTCTCTGTTCTTAGCTACGATCCTAACTCCTCTTCTCTGCTCCTCTCCCCAAACCCTTCCAAACCAGAAACCTGCTCTTCTCTCCGCTTCCTCTCCATCCCTTCTCGTCCCATCAACCTCACCGGATCGCCGTTTCGCGTCTCAGAAGCTTACTGTTCTCGGCTCTCCGTTCTCCGATCTTGTTCGCCTCCGGTCTTGCCCAACTGCAGCCACTGTCCATGGCATTGCAAGCTCGTGAAAAGCCCCGTTCATCTTCTTCTTCATGGCTGTGGATCTGTTCACAGTCACGCCTGGGAGGAACAAGGTTGCCAAGAAGATGTTTTGGAGTATTTAGATGAGTTGATGAAGATTGGGATCAAGCTCGAATGGGACGAGTTCAAAGACGATTACTTTACGAACTGTACTGACTGTCAGTCCAAAAATGGTGTCTGCGGATTCAACTCCTCCGATCCGGAAAATCAGTTCGTATGCTTCCGCCCTCGAGGTCGATTCTCTCCGCCGTGGATTAGCGTCGACAGCCCTGGGAGAATCGCGGTGTTGTGCTCTGTTTTCGCTTTGGCTTGTGCTTTGCTCTTTGCGCTGATTGGATTCTCGGTTTTCCGCTCAGGGAGGTTCCGATCGTCGGTCGCAGGAGAAGACCCGACAACGCTGTTCCTTCACCACCACCGGTCGGCTAGCCTCCTCCCGCCGGTTTTTACTTACGAGGAGATGGAAGACTCGACGAACAGGTTCGACCCGAAGAGGAAAATCGGCGACGGCGGGTTCGGGTCGGTTTACCTTGGGCAGCTCCGCGACGGCAGGATCCTCGCCGTGAAGTACCTTCACAAGCAGAATCACCATGGCCACGCCTTCACGAGCAAATCCTTCTGCAACGAAATCCTAATCCTCTCGTTGATTGATCACCCTAATCTCGTCAAGCTCCACGGCTATTGCAGCGACCCGAGGGGTCTTCTCCTGGTCTACGACTACGTCCCCAACGGAACCCTAGCTGACCACCTCCACGGCCCCAAGTCGCAGTACCGGAAGGGATCGCTGACGTGGCAGGTCAGAGTCGACATTGCTCTGCAAACCGCCATGGCCATGGAGTATCTCCACTTCTCCGTCGTCCCGCCGGTGGTTCACAGGGACATCACGTCGTCGAACATCTTCGTCGAGAGGGATATGAAAGTAAAGGTCGGAGATTTCGGCCTCTCGCGACTTCTCGCGCCACCGGAGAACGCCTCGACGGCGACGTCGCGTTCTGGTTGCGTCTGGACCGGGCCGCAGGGGACGCCGGGGTATCTGGACCCGGACTACCACCGGTCGTTCCGGCTGACCGAGAAGAGCGACGTGTACAGCTTCGGCGTCGTTCTGCTGGAGCTGATTTCGGGGATGAAGGCGGTCGATCAGAGCAGGGACAAGAGGGAGATGTCGTTGGCGGATTTGGTTGTCTCGAAGATCCACATGGGGTTGCTCCACCAGGTGGTGGACCCGGCGCTGACGGCCGACAACGGAGGCGGAGACGCCGTGGAAGGCGTTTCCTCGGTGGCGGAGCTGGCCTTCCGGTGCGTCGCGGCGGAAAAGGACGATAGGCCCGACGCGAGGGAGGTGGTCGCGGAGCTAAGGCTGATCCGGAGCCGTGCACTTGTGGGTGGAGGCGGGGCCAACCTTGATCAAAGCGTCCAGCACGAGCGTTGAGTGTTTGTGACTTGTGACGTGGCAAAGAGGGTTGATGGTTTTTTGAGTTTGATTTGATTGATGGTGGCGTCAAGATGCACATGTGTGTGTGGTTTTTGACTGTTGAAGTGGACCTTTTATGTCAGATAGGTAGAAATTTTGTCCTTTTTTCTTTGAAGGTAATTAATGTGGAAATGTTCTAGCTTTAAAAAAAAAAAAGAACACTGATGTAGAAATGTCAATACAATCTGTTGCCTAACTTCGGATCGTGTCGTCTGTGATCCTTTGTTTTTCCTCTTTTGGGACCTGCCTAGGCTTTACCATGCTTCAAAATTTTACTTACTATGTTTTACTCAGAAACTATTTCAGGCTTCAGCCGTTGAAGGAGAAAGAGGTCAATTATTACCTGAAAGGATTTTAACCAACTTCCATAATTTCTTCTCATTATTCAGTAGCCAAAATGGGCCTTGTTTACGAGGAAAGTGAAAAAAAAAAAAAAAAAAAACTCCAAAACAAACTGGTTCAAGGCCTCTAGCTTAAGTTGATTTCAATCAAACTATTATTTATTGATCTTCAAGAGAAATAGGTTTAGTCCCAACAATAGTAAGAACTAAAAGTATCATGCATTTAACAAACTGATTTGAACGGAAAATTGATTTCAAAATTGTAAGGCGTGACGGCTTTAATATATAAAGCTCTTTTTTTATTTTATATATTTTGTAACATATAGACTATATTCCTTTATTTGTTCAAACCGGCCAAACGAAAGTAAGAAATTCAAGAACAGCAAAACTTGTTAAGACATAAGATACAATCATCTTTAATTATTCAAACCAAAAAAAGTTCTTTTTAATTGTCTTCTCCAATGATGAGTGAATAAGTTGCACTCAGCTCTGGAGCAAACGTGCAGGTTAATAATGGTGTCATCTGAATTCTGAGGCAGACTCGAACAAGTCCTTTCAGCATCTCTATCACTGCTGATTAGTGTATGGTTGTTGGACCGACTTAAGACCTTTTTCACAAACCTTTGCCTCTATGTTCATAAATGGTTTGAATTTAAGAACCAACCATAAAGATATTATCATATACAACTTTAATGATTTTCTCTTTTGCTTCTCCTTTTGTGTCATTTTTTGTCAACGTGAAACTCAACACGCGGCCACAACAACTGCATGATGGATCACTCAACTTTTGACAAATTGAAAGACCATAAATTCATTCTCAAATAATATGTAGTTTAATTGGATGTGAATGTATTTTAAGTAGAATTAGAACGAAGTGACATATCTAGTAGGAAATCCACATGATTTTCGCATCGTTAGGTACCCAAGAAGTAACTTGTCAAGGAGTCCTTTTTTTAACCATCAAATATGCAAAATAATAATAATAATTTTGATCATATCTAATGGTTTAAAAACATGCACCTAATAAAAAAAAAGGGAAAAAATAGAATTATCTTTATTTCCGTTGAATATACATACATTAAACATACACACTGCTCGGTAGTCAGTGCTACCGTGCTAGACATAGACATCACAAAGTGATCCCCAAAAGGAAAAGCGAGAGATTTTGGCTGTGTGATCTTTACCGGCTATTTAACAAATACTTTGACTCCAAAACCCTGGCCTTCTCACCAACAATTGTAGCTTCTTCACACATTATAGTTTAACGAAACTTGATATCTGACATTTCCATTCTATATCAAAGGATACTCTTATAACTAGATGCTCATAATAAGTTGAGACACTACCAACAGACGCTACGAAAATGGGACTCCTCCCTTATTATTTGTACTCTTTTCAAGGGCTTCAATTGCTACAAAATCAAACATAAATTCAAAGAAAAGCGCGTGCGTCATTAGTAAGTAGTATGACAACGTTTTCAACATGCAGAAAAGCATAGGGCATACCTCTTGTAGCTTTTCCAGCGCTCAACAAGATGGAGTACCAGACTTCACTGAACACATCAAGTTGCTCATCAGAAGCCCCAATCATCTTGCATTAAAAGAAGGTAAAATTAAACGTTTTGATAGTCATAAAGGTGAAAAGTAGGCTAGAAGAACTCGAATGAAGCATAACCAAATGCTAATACCTTATAGTTTCTGGGGTCAAAATCCGTCCCAAGCAATTCCAATGCTCGTTCATTTTGACCCTTCCCATACTCGTACATGGCTTCTGCCCCGGCAAGAAGGGCCTAAAAGCAGTGAACTTTGATTTAGACATTTGTTGAGCCCAAAGCTCTAAGCCTCTTCAGTTATAACATGCTGAGTCTGAAAAATCAAAAAGGAAAAAAGAGGTCAACATTAGGGGAAAAAGGAAGTTTTGATCGAACTAACCGATAAGCCTTTCTGCATCAATTGCTGCTTTTTGTTGTTCATTTTCGCAACTCTTCACGAGAGAGAGAATTTGATTTTACCAAATGCAAAATCAATTAAAGAGAAAGTGAAGGAGGAGGATCCCTCTAACCTTGACTTTAAGCCTCTGAGCAAATCTTCAGCTTTAGAAACCTCACCAGCATTAGCCAATGCCCACAAAATCAAAACGCCGAAGTGCCAATCCATAAACCAGTTGTGCTGAACAATGTGGCTCATTTACTCTTTAGTCTGGGACAACAATAACTAATTGGAAGACAATATCTAAAATATTATATGAACTGCTGTCAGCTAATGAGGAATCTGCAACTCACCTGATCTGTAATGCAATTCGTCAAGGTCTTTAGACTGTCCTTGAAGACTTCAATTTTGCCACGAACATGCACCCGAAGTAACAAAGCCAGAGAATTCAAGTACACCTAATTGCACAAGAAATTGAAAACAAAAAAAGTAGTTATGCTGAAAACACAAACTAATTATGTCAAAAAATTTGATATAATATACCATCGGTTGATCTGCGGCGGGTCTTTCTAACTGCTTCCAAATACCTTGATCATAGACCTCAAGTATTCGTTGAATCGGCCCATGGCCTTCCAAAAAACAAAGAGCTACATGCCACCAGTGGTGTGTGATCCTGAGATTGTAAATGCTTCAGCTTCCTGTATATGCTAAAAAGCCTAAAAATACCAAAACTCATAATGAAGTCCAGTTCAACATATTTAGCACGCGTACACAGATGATGACAAACAGTCCCAAGAAGGCAAGCAAGCTTCCATGCTTCCATGAAATCTACCGCTTCCCTAAAACGGCAATTATTGTGAAGAACATGGCACATCTGTAGAAAAATTCAAATATCACAGAAGGAGAAAAACTTATCTACAATGCGAGATTCTTGATGCAACATCTAACTATAATGAAGCAGAATAATATAACAAAAGTACGAAACATATACGTTCGTCATCAGCTCTGTAGATTCTCTAGAGTATCCATGAAGATCTGCAGTAAATAATTATAGCTCACATTATGTTGTGCAAAGAAGTCTTGCTTGTTAATCTCTAATGCCTTTTTTGCAGCTTTCTCAGCATCTTCTATTCGGCCTAGCTCCAGCAATAAAAACCCAAGCATACCATTATATGTAACTCTTTTCTTGATTCTGGGGCAGAACCTGTCGAGCATGAAAATCATTGAAATACCAATCAAGGCAATGTATAGCATGTTTAATGTCATGCAAGGAATGTGTGTGTGTGTGTATTTTAAAGAACTCCCGAGCCCTGACTAAATTAAGAAAGTTTAGATGATATAACATGTTCTTTTTTTTTTTTTTTTTTTGCAAATTATGTCATAATTTGCCAAAAAAAAAAAGAAGAAAAGAAAAAAAGAACTCTATAGGCACAAAAGCATGAGTGATCAATATAGTAAGAATCAAAGAGAACATAAAACCAAGATATAAACTCTTAATAATATACACATAAATTTAAATACTTTTAAGGGAAAAAAGGCCATAAATTAGAAGATAAATCTCAATGATCTGCTTGGTCACCTTGAAATGTAACTCAAGAGCAACATCATCGTCTCTTTTCTCACGCAAAAAACTATTGACCGCATTGAAAGTCAAAGGTCAAATCCATGAGGAAGACTTGAGGCAACTTTATACGTGAGGTTGTATTAGACTCACTTGCTAGACCCAAACAATAGTTCACACAAATCCTTAACAACCCTTCATGCTTCTTTACGAAAAGCACGTGAGCTTCCCAAAGTGACCTACTTGGACGAATAAACACTTTTTCCATCAATTCATCCAATTGCTTCCTCAATTTGATCTTGTCAGCAAGTGCCACGCAATATGGAACGATGAAAATAAGAGTTGCTCCTGGAACTAAGTCCATGACAAACTCAATATCTCTGACTGGCAGAAGTCCTAACAATTTATCTAGAAAAACATCCAAAATTTCGTTCACCACTGAAGTATGGAGGGGGAAGTTACTTGTCTTTAATTCTCCTTTTGTTGCAAAAAATCATCCATAGACTTTCAAAATTCCGTTCTTCCACCAATACATGCTCTTAATACAGGTATTGGAGTCATATTGCTTGTCTTGGCTTGAAAATCAATGACTTGCCCCTTCTTCATGAATAGAGTGACACGTTTTCGATGACAATCTACTATAGTATGGTACTTTCAACCAATCCATGCTTAGGATAAAGCCAAACTCTATCATGGTTATCATATTCAAGTCAACTGAGAGTCTATAATCTCCTCTGACTAAACAAATGAATTTACAAATCATGAAAACTTCAGCTATACTGGCCATCCAGGTACTTAGAGCTGAAAGGGGATTACAAGTTTCAATTTCTAATTATAAAATTGAAGCAAATAATATGAAAATAAATGAATGAGTAGCACCGGTATTAAATAACACATAAGTCCATGAGTGAGAGATATGGATCATACCGTCCACCATGGAATTGTCAACTTGCTTTTCTTTTCTTGTAATGGCTGTGATGGCGTAGGCTTGAGTTGGAGCTTTCTCTTTGCCATTGTTCCTTTTGATATGATTCCCTTGGCTACTGTTTGTATTGTTATTTCTTCCAGGAAAATAAGGTCTTTGATTTGCAGAAGCTTGTGGGGTCGGTTGAAAATTTTGGGTTTGTTGGAAATGTGAGCCTTGTAGTTGTTGTTGATAATTATATTAAAGTTGTAATCCACGAGGATGGCTTACAGAAGCATCTGAAGCTGGTGTGCTCCATTGTGGTGCTACACATAGTGGAGCCAAACTGGCTATTTTCGGGCCTACTCAGAGCAAAAGGTGATTATGCTAGGCAATCAGGGCAGTTTCGTCTCAAATGTCCCACATGTCTACAGTTATGATAAGCATATGGTTGGAAACGACTACTACCTGAGGACTCATAGCTACCACTAAGACCACTATTTTGTGAAGCCTGCCCTTAGCACTTTTCCTTCTTATTCATCTTCCTCTGGTGCCTATAAGAATTATTTAGTTCTGCTTCTGCATGTTGGCCAACAGCTACTAGCTCAAGAAAGTCGGTCGAAGCGGTTACAATTATCACCTATCTAATCTTGGGACTTAGGTTATTCCAAAATTTTCTACATCTAGCTAAAGGATCTGTCACTGCACGAGGGTTATATCGAGACAAATTGTGAATCACGCCTGATAATTTGCTACTATCATATCACCATATACCAAATTGTCAAATTCTCATAGCATCTCTTGTCGGTGAATCTAGGGAACATATATATTTCGAATATTGTCTCGAATTAATCCCATCTAAGATTTGGCATGTCACAATCGTCTTTCTAAAGATCCCATCACCCTTCAACTTTTCCTTCGAATACATACTTGACAAAGTCAACTCGATATTCTTATGGGATTCTCAAAGTTTCAAGTTTCTTCTTAACAATCTTCAACCATTGTTCGACAACTATAGGGTTGGGCTCCCTTGTAAAGGCAGGAGGTTTCTACTTTATGAATTCTTTAAGTAGGTTCAAGCGGTGCTCTACAGGATCTTGAACCTCTAGTGGTCTTTGAGCATCCGACATAGCTTGAAGGATCTGTTCTAAGTTGTACATTTCTGGAATGACTAATTGGGGTTATCTCCTTAGCATCATGGTTTCTATTTGATTGCGAAAGTTAAACTAGGATTAGTATCAATGATGATAATATTTTAATTTAAAACTTTAAAACTGTTTCAAAAACTGATTTTTAAAACGGTGGTACATTTCCTAGGTTTATCGAACCTAGTCTTTGCTACCAAACTCTGTATACCCTTAAGTAGGGGTTAGTAAATAATAAATATATACAAATTTTACAATATCATTTCAAAACATTTAAAATAGTGCCTGTGGGTCTTTAGAATAAAACAAAAATAGAAGATATTTAAATACCTGTCCACAATTTAGTGTAACCATTATACAGTTCCCAATACATAGATACTTTAACCTAGTCAAGACTCAGTTTAAGAGTCTTACATGATAAAACAAATTATACGAAATTAACAGAAACTTCGACACATCACAAGCAGCATTGTCGCCTACTCCTTGCCGGATGGATTATACACTAAACTCCACATGAGAGGTAAAATAGTAGGAAATGAGCATTGATATACCCATTAGGAGAATCTATTACCCAACGTTTGGTTTTATTAATTACCATGTTAAACATACATGGTCAGTTTACTTTTCTAATACGATATTATTTATTTTAAAACAAGTTCATTATGTTTATAATAAGTGGATGCTCTGTAAATAAATGTTACCATGTTCTATATCAGATATTATTAATCACAATTAAATAATGTTGTTAGGCATCTAAAAAGAAATTGATAATCGTGTCTCTTGACTCAACACCCCAAAGGGCACGCTTGACAACTCAAAAGACTGAACCATGAGTTGTCAGTGAGAAGACTCGATGTCCCGAATCCTCACGAAGACATTTCCTGTATAGTGCTTTTTAAGACTTTCGATCTAAGAAAGCACCGGCGCCTCCCTCCTATTTACCTTTTAGGATATACATGCCTAAGGATGTAACCAGCACGTTCTTCATGTTTCACCATCTTCTCATATCCTCACCGATATACATAGAGTCTGTATTATCTAGTCATGCTTCTCAAAATTATATAAAAACATGTCAAATCAACTTGACATCATTGTACATTATAGAATGGGTCTAGTGTATTATGTTCCAAGTGATATTCAAATAATAACATTAACACAGTAATATAATAATTTATCTTGCAAAACAAATAGCCAATTTTAACTAAATAAAACCTCACAAAAGTTGAGTAATAGAATCCCTATCTCATTGATAAAATTATCTACAAATAACCTTCTAACTTGCTATCGCCACGACGTATGCTCCAAATACATCATTGACCTTAATTCATATAAGGATTAAAATCTAACTAAATTAGCTACATCATAATGATGTCGATTTATTTTATTGGTGTGCTTTACAAATAATATACTCACAATATGCATATAAATTTAAACATATAATTTAACTTTAATAACAACAAAATTAGCCCATATTCCAGGTCTAAATGTGTTGAACATGATTTTAAATTAAAATATTATGAAATTGAAATATTTTGGAATAAAACATTTAGCATAAATGTTGGTATTTGAGTTGAATCAGTTTCATTTATAATATATAAGATAACAATAAAATTGACAAACAAAAAGGATCAATGAAATGGTGAAAGGCATTTTAAAAGTATTTAGAGGTTGCATGTTTGAGTCTAAGGAGAGTAGGTTTCTAGTCATAGTCATTTCTTGCTTGACAAAACTACATGTAGTTTTTAGAGGAAAAAAAGAAGACCTATAGTCCCAAAATCTGAACTTTAAACCTTTCTTTAAATTCTTGGTTTTCTAATAAGTTTTTAAGCATAAAAATGATGCATAAACAGTCTACAATCATCATAAACTAATTTTCACAAATTTCCATACTCAGATTACAGTTAAAAATTAAAGTTTAAGTTTAAAAATCAAACCTCAAAACTTAGTTAAAAACATTGTTTGATCTTGAAAATCTTCAAGTTTCCTTGATCTATGAGTTGATAAAGCTTCGTTTGAGTGTTTTTGGTGAGAAAATGTTGAGTTTTAGCTTTCTCTGACTTAATGTTTAGTCTTTGTCGTAGGTGAAGCAAAGAAGTAGGGGAAGAAGAAGAAAGAAAAGAAGAAGATGAAGGAAAAGAAAGAGAGACACGCGAGAGAGTGAGATGAGGGAGAGAACTAGGCAACATCGGATGTTGTCTGTCTCTTAGCAGGTAAGAAAGGTCCAGGGAGAAGGTGGACAAATCCTCCATTTTGAGCAGAAAATGTCGTTTGGTATTTTTGTAAATAAATAGAAGTTCAAGGACATTTTTGTATTGATTAATAGGTGTAGAAAAAATTTACAAAATAAAAATAAAATCTAAAAATGAAATAAGATAAAATTTTCAATGCAACAAGGTTTATACAAATTTAATTGGCATATTAATATTTAAATTTGACACAATTATGCCTGTTAAAAATAACAGATGATATTGGCTGAGGTCTACCATATTACAGTAGAGTTCCATTGCTTTTACAATTTTTTTTTGCTAGATTTTGGTTTGAACTTTAAGTTTACTGAATTCAGGAGATGCTCAAGTAAATTTGGCATTCGCAGAACTCGGGTGAGTCTTCACTCAAGCCACAGTAGAGCCCATAGTAAAATCTATTGACATTCTCGGATGATGAATTGCAGTGGCTTAAATGGTCTAAGAATAATATTGATGATTGAGGAGCTCTTGTGAGGGACTAGAGCAGGTGCATTTAAAAACAAAAAAATAAATTGCCTTACGTAAGATACGAAAAACCATAAGGTGAATATAGGGATAATTGTGTAATTAAAATTTATATATTTAAAGGTGCCCTTATGAAAAAGGGGATTGGAGGTGTAAATACAAAAAACAAGCCCCACAACAACGGGCTCTTTACAAAAAGGCCATAAATTTTATAGAAATTGTAGAAAACTCCACTTTTTAAAAACTAATCATAATAAATATCTAATTTTAAGAATATTTATAATAAATATTAAATTTATAATATAGATAATTAATCTACCTCTTTGTTTATAGTTTAAATAATTCTTCTTAACACAATAAACGAATTTATGGTGCCAATAATATATTAATCGCATTATTTACAATCTAAATATTTCTTTTTTACATTGTAAATAAGTTGTTTGCATTATAAATCTTATATTTACTACAAATTTTTTCAAAACATGATATTTACTTCAAAAAGTTTCAAAAATCTACATGATATTTACTTCAAAAAATTTCAAAAATCTAACATTTCTCTCATTCTTCCTAAATTTTAAGCTTGAATTAATTTATACCATGAAAAAAAACATATTTACAAATAACGTCATAGCCACTTCATCACTTATATTTAAAATACACAAATATACCATTAACATATTTGCAAATATCCAAAGAGAAAGAGAAAGAAAGAAAAAACTATGGTTTAATTTATGGTATTTTGATCCGTATATAAAATATTACTTATGTTCTTATGGCATATTTTTCAAATAGTATTTGAATATGTGGCATAAATCGATCCAATTGTAGAATGAGTAGTATATAACATAAATATCTCCACAAGAACTGCAAAATTTATTGGAAAGTTTTCATAAATCTCATCTTTTAAGATTTTTTTTGTTCTAAATGCCACACTTATTCATTAATGACACAACTTAACATGTAATATTGACATAAACTTTTCTAAATGTAGCATAAATAAACACAACTTTTAAAAATATTGCATATCGTGTAATTTTTATCACTCTATGACAAATTGGAAGAACATAAATCTATTCTCAAACGATATGTGCATTTGGTAATTTAAATAAAACGAAATGGAATTAAAAATTCCAACGAACTGTGATTTCTTTATTTGCGTTGTGTACACAGTATACATACATACTCCCTGCTCAGTAGCAAGTGCTACCGTGCTAGACATGAGACATCACAAGAGTGATCATCCCAAAAGAAGTGGTACATTTTTCTTTATTGGCCATTTAGAGATACTTGGCCTCCAAAGCCTTGGCCTTCTCACCTACAATTGCAGCTTCTTTACTGCCAGTCATGTTATATGCTCTCTCCTGAAAAAAAATAAAAAAATATTATAATTAAACGAGAGTTGATGAAGATTTGAAGGTTAAAAATGGTGTTCTACTAGTAATTACTAAGATATTGTTTTTCATGTCTATCCAAGAAATCTCGTACAACTAAATGCTCATAATAAATTGAGACATTACCAATAGACGCCACAAGAAAGGGACTCCTCCCCTCTTTTTGATACTCTTTTCAAGTTCTTCAATTGCTACAAAATAAAACATAAGTTGGAAAAGAAGCGCATGCATTGTTGGCACTATTACGACGACGTTTTTCAGCATTCGGCAATGCGTAGGCCATACCTTTTGTAGCTTGTCCGGTGCTCAACAACATGGAGTACCAGACTTCATTGAACACATCAAGTTGCTCATCAGAAGCCCCAATTATCTTGCATAAAGAAAAGGTAAAATAAAACGTTTTGATAGTCATAAATGTGCAAATTAGGGCAGAATAAAGCATAACCAAATGCTAAAACCTTATAGTCTCTGGTGTCGAAATCCGGCCCAAGCAATTCCAATGCTCGTTCGTTGTTACCCCGCCCATACTCGTACATGGCTTCTGCTAGCTAATACAAAGAAAAAACTTGTGAGAAAATTAGTTCACGCTTAGGATTGGCAACATCGTTTAAGAATACAAAAACCCCATAATATGACCAAATCTCTAACATCAACTTCATTTCAAATTGATCAAGCTTCCTCATCTTCTCTCTGCCGTGATAGCTATTCTAGTACAAAAGTCTACGTAGAAGGCATTAAAAAAAAGATTTAATTACTCCTAAAAGAATTAAGAGAGAAGCCCCTTCATGAAGGGCCTAAAAGCAGTGTTGAACTTAAAGGACCTCTTCGGCTATAATATGCAAGTCCAAAGAATGAAAAGGAAAAAAGGGGTCAACACAAGGAGAAAGGAAGGTTTGATCAAACTAAATGATTAATACAGAAGCCATTGCATGACGGGCCTAAAAGCAGTGAACAGAGCTCTAAGCCTCTTCAGATATAATATGCAAGTCCCAAAAAATCTAAAAGCAAAAAAGAGGTCAACATGAGGGGAAAAGAAGTTAGTTTTGATCGAACTAACCGATAGCCCTTTCTGCATCAATTTTTGCTTCTTGTTGTTCATCTTCGCAACTCTTCACGAGAGAGAGAATTTGATTTCACTGAATGCGTAATCAAGTAAAGAGAAAGTGAAGAAGGAGGATCCCTCTAACCTGGATTTTAAGCCTTTGAGCAAATCTTCTGCTTTAGAAACCTCACCAGCATTAGCCAATGCCCATAATACCAAAACGTCAAAGTGCCACTCTATAAACCAGTTGCCCTAACATTGCGGTTCATTTATAGATAGTGTGGGAAAACAATACAGAATTGCAAGAAAAGTATCTACAACATCATATAAACTGCTGTCAGCTAATGAGAACATTGAGAATCATATCTGCAACTCACTTGATCTGTAATGCAATCTGTTACGATCTTCAGACGGTCCTTAAAGACATCAATTTCGCCACGAACGTACACCCGCAAGAGCAAGCCCAGAGAATTCAAGTAAACCTAATTGCACAAGAAATTGAAAAAAAAAAAAAAAGTAGGTTATGCTGAAAACACATATATCAAAGAAATTTAATATAATATACCTCTGGATGAGCAGCATCAGGTTTTTCTAACTCCTTCCAAATATGCTGATCATAGACCTCTAGGATTCTTTGAATCGGCCAATGGCCTTCTAAGAAACAAAGTGCTACATGCCACCAGTTGTGTGTGATCCTGAAATTGCAAAAGTTTCAGCCTCCTGTATATTCTAAAAGCCTAAAAATACTAAAACTCACAAAGAAGTCCACGTCAAATGAGTTAGCATGCATACATAAACGATGACAAACATTCCCAAGGAGGCGAGCAAGCTTCCATGAAATCTACTGCTTCCTTAAACTGGCAATCATTCTGAAGAACATGGCACATCTGTGCAAGAATTCAAAGACCGGAAACGAGTAAAGCTTTACAGTGCGAGCTTCTTGATGCAATATCTAACTGTAGTTAAGCAGAATACAATAGCAAAGCATATATATTTGTAATTGGTATGTAGATTCTCATGAGATTAACAATAACAAAGCAACTATAGCTCACATTATGTTGTGCCCAAAAGTCTTGCTTGTTGATCTCTAATGCCTGTTTTGCAGCTTGCTCAGCATCTTCCATTCGGCCTAGCTCCAGCAACGGAAAAGCAAGCATACCATATATGTAACTCTCTTCTTTATTTTGGGGCAGAACCTGTCAAGCATGAAAATCATTGAAAGACCAATCAAGGTGATGTACAACATGCTCAATGTCATGCAAGAAGCTGCTGATACAAAAAGATTTAAAACAAAATCACGAGTCCTGGCTTAATTAAGAAAGCTCATTTATGGAGAAAAAAAAAAGGTGTTCCCTGAGCAGAAACGAACCTGCTGAACAAGAGTCAGGGACAAATCAGGTCGAGCCATGTAGAAGCAGAGCACTTGGGCTCTTTTAACAGAAGTCAAATCTCTCGGAAAATCTCTCAAGAGCTGCAAAATGAAATAGACATGAGATGAACAGCTAACTAGTGAACCTATAGCGACCCAGATAGTGATTGTAGATAATAGTAATAAGGGTACACATTTTCCTTCTTTTTTTTCAAGGGATATACATTTCCAATTAATTGTGCCAAATTCAGTATAAGAAATGTGTCCCCACCATTATGCTCTCCTTATTATATCTGTGAACAACACAAAATGAAATTCTAGACTTCAAAAAAAAAAAAAATACTCAACTACCATAACCTACTTACTATACATAATTCTTCTATAACCTACCATCACTTGTAGTGTTAGGTAAGAAGATAACTCTATACTACTAAGATGGAATCGGTTAGTTCAACAGTGAAGTCATTGGCAGTCATAGACAACTAAGGATTGACATACTTGGCCAAAAAAAGTGCATTCTTACACAATAGCATGACTGATCAATAAAATAGAGATAAAGAAGAACATAAAACCAAGATATAAGCTCTCAACAATACACACATAAATTTAGACACTTTAAGGGGAAAAAAAAAATGGAAATAAAGTAGAAGATAAAATCTCAATGATTTGCTTGGTCACCTTGAAATGCAACTCAAAAGCAACATCATCGTCTCTATTCTCACACATCAAACTATTGACAGCATCAAAAACCGCTTTCTCGTACGAGGTGGCATGTTCCTGTGCACAAAAGAAATTGCCCATTAACCCAATTAAGGTAAAAAAGTAATAACCCCCAAAAGAAAAACGTGAAAAAAAAAGAAATTAACTCAAACAAGATTCTGAAATGGAATGAACATTACGAGTCTAGATTTAGCTGCGTGGAGATGGGAGGGAGCTCGTGAAGGGTCAGAGGAGGCAAGGAAATGGGCAGCCAAAATGTTAGCCAAGACACAATTCTTGTCGTTTTCTGTGGCTTGCAATATCACAGATCTCTCTCTCCCATAAATCAGCACCTTTTCATAATTCTCGCACAAAATCCCAGTACCCAATTCATATTCAATTAAAAAAATAAAAAATAAAGAAGCTGGTGAATGGAAAACCAAAAGGATAAAATGAAAAAAAATAAAAATAAAAAAAACCTGGTGATAATATGCGTTAATGGCAGAGACGCAAGCGTCTGAAGATGTCCACACTTCGTACCCCCATTGATCTTTTCTCACCCCTCCCTCCATCTCTCTCTCTAATTTTTGATAAAACTCTCTGTCAAAGACTCAAAAAGTGTTGTTGATATTTATCTTAGAATTCAATTCCAATAATTGAAGTTGAAACTGGGATGAATAATTTAAATTTATATTAATGTTTTTGTGTTGTCGTTTGCAAAAGCGTGATCGTTTAATCTGATGATGATGACGTAGGTTTTGTCAGATGGATTTTGCGTTAGGCCACCGCTACACGTCGCATTTCTCTTTCTTTTTTTGGTCCAGGTGGAATGTTCCAAATCTTCTACCTGGGCTGTTTGGCTTTTATGCGATGTTCCCCTAGTTAGACTTATCAGATGTGCAGAGTTGTTAAAACCTTTAATTAAAATTATAAATATTATAAAAATTTTATATTACAGTAATTTTTTTATTTTTATCGTAAATTTTATATTATTTTAAATTAAAAATTTAATTAAAATCAACTAAACATGCTATTAGATCAGATTCCCTTTTATGTCCGGTCATTCTAACTTGTCTATTAGACGTTCGAAGAAGAATCCCACCTGATGTGTCGGACGGCTGATCGACAAGGTGATTTTTTGTGTGGGGTCTTTGCAGCTGCAAAATAAAATACTACAAAAAACAAACCTTACACACATATATGGATTGAATGGTGTATATTTGACAACGTAGTTAAAATTAAAAGTTAAAATGATTTTATTGTAGCATATGTAAGTTTTACTTTATAGTCTATTTTTATTTTATATTGCAACAGTTAGAATGATATTTTATGAATGACGTTGTTAAACTCTCTCTTAGATTATAGAATATTTAGTATTGTTAGTTTCTATCAAAATTTTTAATTATTATAATATAAAATATTTATATGTTATTGTGGTAAGAAAAAATGAGTTATAATGTAAAAGATTTTTCCATACACTACCCTACGGGAGGGAACGGAGAAGCACCAAGATCTGGGGCCTTGAACAACTATCAGCCCAAAGTTCAGAAGGCCCAACACTAACATAGCCCATGCCAAACGGTTGCACTCCTGCGCGAGGAATGACGAGAAACTTTAATGAGTAGAAGCGAAGGTACCGGGTAAGTCGTCCTCACCATTACGCCACTACCATCAGCGATCTTTAAAGCATGTGTTTAGTGGACCGGGGAGTATATAAAAGGAGAGAAAATTGTTTTCATCAATAACCTATAATAATACGCACTTATCTTATTTTGACTACAATATTTACCGTTAAAGTTTGAAGAAAATTATGCATTATGTCGTACTTTTAAACATAGTTTTTATTCATGTCATATTTAAATAAATTATACAACGTTATTATTTATATTATTTGTTTAAATTATGTCATACTAAAATATTTATAGCATTTATAAAAAATAAATTTTTAAAAAATAACATACTTTGAAATATATGGTTTTGGATCTCTCTATTTATAAATTATCATACAGAATTGGGTTATTTACCTTTTATATACCTTATGTTTTAAGTTTATTCAAAAAATATATCTTTTATTTTTTATCTCATTAAATATATTCCTTCAAATTAAATTTATTAACAAATTCATACTCTTTCTTAGTCAACATTTAATTTTGACCTCAAAACGACTAAAATACCCTTAAAAAGCTAAACAAATTCTGAAAATTAGAAAAAAAAATAGAAAAAAGAATTTTTTATCTCTAAAAAAGGGTTTAAAATTTTTTTAAAAAATCTTAAACAAATTTTAATCGATAGGTTTCTTCAATTTGAATCCTGATCATTTTGAGGACAAGAGCCAAGCCTAGTAAGCTAACTACAATTTTGCTCTGCTAGGCCTTGTGCAGCCATCTATCATCACTTCGTTTGGTCAAGTCTCAGTCCGTTGATCATCAACCTAGTGCTTCCACCTTTGCGTACAACGTCCACACCACAACCAAGCTCACGACCCAACCTTCCATCACACCATCACCTCGCAAAACAACCATCTCTGTGTGCCCGCAATGGCGCTTCAATCTCATTACCTAGCCTAGGTCACGCTAAACTCCCAACCACCTCCGAGTTCCCATAATCGCCGCCATACTCACCCATCTCATAACCCATCTATGCCCAACCATCTTGCCCATCTCTTATTTGGCTATTGTTTGCTGGAGGATGGACTATGGGCATGGACAGCGAGATCTTGAAGGGTGGGGTCATTATTATATATTGGGGTAAAGAGAGACGGGGCAGTGGGGCTTGCCATGGTGGGTGGTAAGAGGGGTGGGTTGAGGCATTAACGGGCTGAGACGGGGGATGGGTTTTTGCAGGAGATGAGGGTGGTTTTTTTTAGAGGTTTTTAGGCATTTCTTTCAGAATTAATAGTTTTTTTTTCTTTTTTATTTGAGGGCATTTTGGGTATTTCTTAACCAAAATTAAGTGTTGACCGATATAAGATATAAATTTATGTATTAATCTAAATTAAAGGTACATATTTGATGAGCTAAAAAATCAAAAGTATGTTATTTGAATAAACATAAAACATAAGGTATAAAATTATAAATAACCCTACAAAATTTGGTGCAAGGATAATACTTGAGAGTATTGGGTGTGACAATATGGTCAAAGAAAAAAAAAACAGATTTGAAAAAAATATATAATCCTAAAAAAATTAAATATGGATTTGGCAGTACAATTAATTGGCTTATATTTCAAATCTAATTTTTATTTTTCATATTTTCCTTTGAATTTTTTTGTTGCTATTTCATTATTCTTAAAACCATTATTTGCTGTAATCATATTAGATTTCATCTAACAATAAACAATTTATTGATAAAAAAGATCAAAATTGTAATTTAAATGTCATCATAACCAAACCTTTAAAGTAAAATTACGCACATATTATGCGTCGGGACAAGTCATGAAATAACCAAGAAAGAAATATGTACGCTTACTCCTAAAAGAAAAAAAAAATCACACTTAGCTAAATTTAAAGACTTAATTGCCATAAAAAAAGTTGAAAGACTATATTGCTGTAACACCCGTATTTTTAACGGGCATGATTTTGTAAAATTTAATGAATAAAATGTGACTATTTAAAATTACTAAGTTGTTTACGATCATTAAAAAAAAAAATATACCACTTTAGTATTTTCTTACCAAGTCTTCCTAAGAAACATTCAAAATTTACCAACACTTCTACCAATCTTGTCTCCCTAAATTATTGCTCAATTATATAGCCTTCTTCTTATTTTACTAAAGGTATCCGAAGGGGACATTGAATTATTTTCCCTCAATTCATAAAAGACATGGAGATATTTTCTCAACCACCTCTTTAATTATTTCCTTATCTTCTTCTATAATTCACTCCAATTGTCCCCTCAATTATGTTAGCATGAATTGCTAAAAATCTTCATGGGAGACAAGATGATATTTTCCTTTAAGACTCTTTTGTTTCTTCTTACAACTTTCCCCCGTAAACATCCCATTCCTCTTAAGCATTTTGATATCTTTTTATTTAACTATCACCACCTTCTTCTCTAGTTCTCATTCTCTCCCTTTCTCACATCAAATTTCTAACTAAAGACAAAGAGCACAAAGCTCTCTTTGTGGCCAAGACAATTATAATTCCCAACCATGATCGAGGCGGTTTTAGAGTTAATTCAAGCTTGATTGTTAACCCGAACTTTGGTGCTTTTCAAAGAAGTTTTGAGGTAGGTTTTCTTTAATCTAAACTTAGTTTTTAGTATGTATTTTCTCCATGTTTAATGCATAATTTTCGTGTTCAAAATTCATGCAAATTTCTAGTTAAGTTAACATACATCCTTAAACATTTATGAACAAAAACTTGAGTCTTGAGTTACAACCCACAACCAACTTTTATTTTGGTTTGATGACAATGTTAGAAACATGTTAGGAATGTTTAAAACCGGTTTCCATAACTTTAAGATTGATGTTCTAATGTTTTGAGCTTAAAGAGCAAATTTAAGCATGTTTTCATCATTATTTACAAGAAAGGCTAGAGATATAATTTGATAATGATTTTGGTATAAAACTCATGAGAATATGTTTATTCTGATTATATAATGCATGTTGCATATTTTGGAATGGTTTTGAGATTTTAAACAAGGATAATATGCTTTAAGTTAAAGAAAAATTTGACATCCCATAAACTTTATAATACCTCTATGGGCAGTGGCTATTTCTTAAAATTCTGGAGTTAAATGAAAATGAATTTTGTAAATTGGTTTGCATATTTAA
Organism: Artocarpus heterophyllus; assembly: GCA_025403435.1. Classification (NCBI taxonomy): domain Eukaryota; kingdom Viridiplantae; phylum Streptophyta; class Magnoliopsida; order Rosales; family Moraceae; genus Artocarpus; species Artocarpus heterophyllus. The sequence goes on from CM046339.1 coordinate 24,108,525, forward strand.
AAAGTAGACATCCTAAGCTTTCCAATGAGCTATCATGACCCTAAATCGGAGTTGTATTTTAATTTCTATGAATTTTTCAATTTTCGGATTAGAAACTAGTAAACCTGCCAGTGGTAATAAACCACCCGTCTATCTTAAGTAAACCACCTGTTAACCCGTGTGTTAATTGTAGATAGTGAACCCGCCTTTTTACAAAAGTATACCACCAAGTTGCCATGGTATACTAGCTGTTAACTTGAACCAAAAACCCAATTTTGCTCACCTTCTAGTCTCTTAATGTCTTACAACCTTTCCAATACTACCCTAAATGATTTATGAATTCTTATTAGAGACTAAAACATAAAAATTGCTTGTATGTATTTTATATTGCGTTTAAGATAAAAATTGTTTACTTGGTATTTAAAGAACAATTGCATAAAAATACTTTAATGGCACTAGTAGACGGGTTTACACATAATTCACTTATGAATGTGATTATACGTTGTGCTTTAGTTTTAATTGTCCTTATGCATGCCTTAGGGTCAAGGATGTGTGGAGCTAACGTTGATTAATTCCGAGAATAAAAGTTTGTTGTTAAGCTTTGAAGGTAGGGATTCTATTACTCATCTTTTGTGAGGTTTTGGTAAATTAAATTTGATTGTTTTATATTGTAAAATATGTATATTGTATAGCGATAAATATAATGATTTGACATATGTTATAAATTGAGAAGCATGGTTAGGAAATTGACTCTATAAATATAAATTGAATACAAAGGAATAGTGAGATGTAAAAAGGGCGACGGTTACGTCCTTGGGCACGAATACCCTAAAAGGAAAAATAGGGGGAAGGTGATGACGCTTCCTTGGGTTGAAAGTCCCAGAACACACTGTACAGGAATCAATTTGGTGAGGACTCGGGGCTTGATGTCCCCTCACCGGAACACCCTTGAAATGTTTATAGGGTGATCAAGTACGCCCATTTGGGTTTCGATGAGTTGAGTGATACTCAATTTAACATGGGTACCTAGGAACAATGATGATTGGTAATATTTGTATAAATGTGTAATTATGACACTTGGTAATGATTAACTACGGTATCCATAAGATGTGATCATAATAAACCTCATAATCTGGAATATGATGTAACCTACTAACCATGCAGTTTTTAATGTGGTAATGGATAAACCATAAGGTGAGTCATGATTTCCCTACTGGGCATGTCGATGCTTATCCCTATCATATCTTCATATCTCAGGTGGAACTCAGTGCAACATATTTGAAGAGGAATAAGCGAAAACAATCTTGCTGTTTTCGTGTTAGAAGACCCTGTTTAATTACAACTTATCTACAACATGTAAGAGTTGTATTATTTTTTTTTTATGGCTGTGTTAAGTTATTTGGGAATTGTACTATGGTGATGATGACTGTAATTATATATATTTGGTGCTACACTAAAAACTGTGGTTTGTATTTAAAACGTTTATTTTTATTTTTCTTGTTGTTTAAAGACCCATGGGCATTGTTTAATTGATTTAAATAATATAAAATTTAAAATTATTTTTATTTATTTAAAACTGTTAACCCCCACATAGGGGTGTTACAGAATTTTTGGTATCAGAGCCTAGGTTCGATTAACCTAGGGGGTATAGCACCACCTTAAAAATTAATCTTTGGGAATGGTTTTAAAGTTAGGTGTTAATGTCATCATCATTTGGTACTGATCCTAGTTAAATTTTCGCAGCCAGTAGAAACTATGCCACCAAGACGTCAAATGCAATCGTCTGAGCTATCACAACCGGTTGAACATGCTCAAGAAGTTGAGCAACCGGAACCGATGGAACAAGCTCAAGAAGATGAGCAACTACAACATGCAACACAATCCCCGCCAGCTGCACCAGAAGTAAATAATTTAGGACAAATTCTTCAAGCATTACAAAATGTGCAAAGACCTGTGGAGGTTCGTGATCCCGAACAACGACATCTAACTCTGTTGAAGGAGTTTATGAAGCAGAAACCACCCACATTTAGTGGAGAACCTAACCCGGTCATAGCAGAACAATGGCTAAAGGCAGTCAAAAAGAAGTTGGACACCTTGAGGATTCCACGGGAGTATTGGGTTAGCTTTTCAACATATATATTTGAGGGTAAAGCCGAAGAATGGTGGGATCTTCAGAAAGACGACTATGACGTGCCGAATCTTACATGGGAGCAGTTCGAAACCATTTTTCGCAACACCTATATTCCTCAGAGCCATAGGCAAGCAATGATGCGAGAATTTGAAAACCTGGTGCAGGGAGATACAACAGTTGCTGAATACCATGCTCGATTTATAGAATTGTCTCGCTACAATCCCGGGGCTGTATCGGATCCAATGGCGAGATGCGAAAAATTTAGAAATAACCTGAGGCCGAAAATCAGACAAATGATAGCTGCTGTTCCATCAACAGATTTTCTTGATCTTGTAGCTGCGGCACAGCGGGCAGAGACAGAACTAAATAACTCCTATGGAGAGTATAAGGGTTCTGGTGGGCGTCAAAGGAAAATAAGTAAGAAAGAGAAGTCACAAGGGCAAGTCATTCAGCATAGTGGAGTGACTATTGGTGGTGGATCTTCTGGTAGTGGTCGTTTCCAACCGTATGCTTGTCATAACTGTGGACAAGTGGGACATCTGAGGAGAAATTGCCCTAACCACCCTACACAATCATCCTTTGCACCAAGGCCACAAGGAAGTCATTTTGGCTCCACTGTTTGGGGAGGGAGTCAAAATCGTGGAGCGCCTCAGCAAAACACTCCAGCTTCCCAAGTCTCAGTAACTCAACCTCGAGGGTTCCAGCCTCAGTACAACTATCAACAGCGGCCACAGGGTTCCAATTTTTATGCTAATCAGAACTTCCAACCGACTCCACAAGGCTCGATGAATCAAAGGCCATATTTTTCTGGGAGAAATAATAATAAGGCTAGTAGTAGCCAAGGAAACCGAGGAAAAAGTGATAAAGGAAAAGCACCAGCACAAGCTTATGCAATTACGGCTACAGCTGGACAAGCAAAACAGGCTGATCACTCAGTTGTAGACGGTATGATTCACGTGTCTCATTCTTGGGCTCATGTATTATTTGACACTGGTGCCACTCATTCATTTATATCTATGTTATTTGCTTCCGTACTACAATTAGAAACTGAGACATGTAGTTCATCATTAACCCTTAGTACACCAATGGGCGGGATAGCTGAAGTATCCATACTTTGTAAATCAGTGTGTATTGTTATAGGAGAACATAAACTATCGGCTGACCTATATGTAATAACTATGACAGAGTTTGATGTAATCTTAGGAATGGATTGGCTAACTAAATACCAGGCAATAGTAGATTGTCATAGGAAACGTGTCTCTTTATTCACCAAGAATGGACAAGTCGTCAAATTTCAGGCAAAAACAGGAACAGTGACACCAGCCCCGGTGCTAAAGGCTTGTATTGGAGGACGAAGGAATTTCACCAATCTTGGGACGATCTTTGCTTCAAATAGAGAACTAAAGAAGAGTGACCTATCCTCTCACACTCCTGTGGTGGACGAATTTTCAGATGTTTTTCCAGATGAATTGCCCGGACTTCCGCCTAATAGAGAAATTGAGTTTGTCATCGACCTAACTCAAGGAGCAACGCCTGTTTCTATCGCTCCGTATCGAATGGCACCTGCTGAGAAAGTGGAATTGAGGAAGCAGTTGGACGAATTACTGGAAAAAGGATTTATTCGACCAAGTACATCACCTTGGGGAGCTCCAGTACTTTTTGTGAAGAAACATGACGGATCGTTGAGGCTCTGTGTCGATTATCGCCAGCTTAATCGATTGACTATCAAGAACAAGTACCCTCTACCCCGAATTGATGAGTTGTTCGATCAGTTAGGAGGATCTTGCTATTTCTCAAAGATTGACTTACGATCCGGATATCACCAACTGAAGATAAGAGAAGAGGACATTCCAAAGACAGCTTTTCGGACTCGCTACGGTCATTTTGAGTTTCTTGTCATGCCTTTCGGGTTGACTAATGCACCAGCGGCTTTCATGGACTTGATGAACCGTGTCTTTCGACCGTACTTAGATCAATTTATCATTGTCTTCATAGATGATATCTTGATCTATTCTAAAAACGAAGAAGAACATGCTGAGCATTTGAGGATCGCTCTACAAACGTTGAGAGAACATGGTCTTTATGCAAAAAGAGAAAAATGTGATTTCTGGATGACGAAGGTCAAGTTCCTTGGACACGTTGTCTCTGAAGAAGGCATCTCAGTGGACCCCTCCAAAATTGAAGCAGTGCTAAATTGGGAACGACCAAAGAACGTGTCGGAGATTCGAAGTTTCCTCGGACTAGCTGGATACTATCGACGCTTCGTAGAGAATTTTTCAAAGATTGCTTCTCCATTAACAAAACTCACAAGGAAGAATGTCAAGTTCGTGTGGGATGATAAATGTGAAGAAGCATTTGAGGAACTGAAGCAAAGACTCACTAGTGCACCTGTGCTAATCATACCTAACAACGAGGAGCCTTACACAGTATACACTGATGCCTCAGGAAACGGTTTGGGTTGTGTGTTAATGCAGCATGGACGAGTAGTTGCCTACGCCTCACGCCAATTGAAACCCCATGAGAGGAACTACCCCACACATGATCTTGAGTTAGCTGCTGTGGTTTTTGCACTCAAAATTTGGAGATGTTATCTATATGGCGCAAAGTTCGAGCTATATTCAGATCATCAAAGTCTGAAATATTTGTTTACTCAAAAGGATCTCAATCTAAGGCAACGAAGATGGACTGAGTACATGGTGGACTATGACTTTAGTATCCAATATCACCCTGGAATAGCAAATGCCGTGGCAGATGCTCTAAGTCGTAAGAACAACGGACGTATAGCCAGTTTAGCATTGGAAGATTGGAGACGAGTCACCATCGCCGACTTCAACTTGCAATATTATGAAGATGACGAGAGAGCTTTCCTATTCAATGTGATAGCAACTCCTACGTTAATTCAGAAAGTAAAACAAGGACAATGGCACGATGAAGGATTACGTAGGGTTTGGGAGCAAATACAAAATGGAGAACAACTGGATGGATGGCAGATTGAGCCAGAAGGATTTTTACTTTACAAAGGAAGATTAGTTGTTCCAGAGGATCCATATCTCAGGCATGCGGTGCTAGATGAGGCTCACCGTTCAAAGTTTGCTATTCATCCTGGAAGCACAAAAATGTATATGGATCTAAAACGACAATACTGGTGGCGAGGAATGAAACGAGATGTAGCAACCTTTGTCTCTAAGTGCATGACGTGCCAACGGGTTAAAGCGGAACATCAAAAGCCTAGAGGCGAGTTGAGGAGCTTACCTATTCCAGAATGGAAGTGGGATCATGTGACAATGGACTTTGTTACTGGATTTCCTAAGACTCAAATAGGGCATGACGCCGTTTGGGTAATTGTAGATCGTTTAACTAAGACAGCCCACTTCATCCCAATCAGAACTAGTTATAGTGTCTCAAAATTATGTCAATTATACGTGGAAAAGGTAGTGACATTGCATGGAGTGCCAATGTCAATAGTTTCCGATAGAGATACACGTTTCACGTCGAAATTTTGGAGAGGATTGCAGAGGGCCTTGGGAACTCAATTGAATTTTAGTACAGCTTTTCATCCTCAAACAGATGGACAATCTGAACGTGTCATTCAGATTCTCGAGGATATGCTTCGGGCTTGTGTGCTGGACTTTGGAACAAATTGGGCTGCACAACTGCCATATGTTGAATTTGCATATAACAACAGTTACCAAGCAAGTATTAGAATGGCTCCATATGAGGCCTTATATGGTAGACCTTGTAGATCTCCATTGTGTTGGGCTGAAAAGGAAGAGCGTCTTGAACTTGGGCCTCAGTTTATCAGAGAAACAACGGACAAGATCCAGATTATTCGCGAACGTCTTCAGACAGCTCAAAGTCGACAAAAGAGTTATGCAGATAAGAGGAGGCGACCTTTAGAGTTCATGATTGGAGACTTTGTGTTCTTAAAAGTGAAACCAAAACGAGGTGTATCTCGATTTGGTGTTAAAGGAAAGTTAGCACCAAGGTATACAGGACCGTTTGAGATTGTGGAACGCATTGGAACGTTGGCATACCGTTTAGACCTACCACCACAATTGTCTCATGTACATAATGTGTTTCATGTATCGATGTTGAGAAAGTATGAACCCGACCCTTCACATGTGATCATGTGGACAGATGTGCCGATTCAAGGAGATACGAATTATGAAGAAATTCTAGTTCAAATACTGGATCATGAAATAAAAATATTACGTCGTCGTGAAATTCCTCTGGTGAAAGTGATGTGGCAACACCATGATGTGGAGGAAGCCACATGGGAACTTGAATCTGAAATGAGAGAAAAGTATCCACATTTGTTTTAACATTGTAATCAGTGTAAGAAATTTCGAGGATGAAATTTTTTATAGGAGGGGAGAGCTGTAACACCCGTATTTTTAACGGGCATGATTTTGTAAAATTTAATGAATAAAATGTGACTATTTAAAATTACTAAGTTGTTTACGATCATTAAAAAAAAAAATATACCACTTTAGTATTTTCTTACCAAGTCTTCCTAAGAAACATTCAAAATTTACCAACACTTCTACCAATCTTGTCTCCCTAAATTATTGCTCAATTATATAGCCTTCTTCTTATTTTACTAAAGGTATCCGAAGGGGACATTGAATTATTTTCCCTCAATTCATAAAAGATATGGAGATATTTTCTCAACCACCTCTTTAATTATTTCCTTATCTTCTTCTATAATTCACTCCAATTGTCCCCTCAATTATGTTAGCATGAATTGCTAAAAATCTTCATGGGAGACAAGATGATATTTTCCTTTAAGACTCTTTTGTTTCTTCTTACAACTTTCCCCCGTAAACATCCCATTCTTCTTAAGCATTTTGATATCTTTTTATTTAACTATCACCACCTTCTTCTCTAGTTCTCATTCTCTCCCTTTCTCACTTCAAATTTCTAACTAAAGACAAAGAGCACAAAGCTCTCTTTGTGGCCAAGACAATTATAATTCCCAACCATGATCGAGGCGGTTTTAGAGTTAATTCAAGCTTGATTGTTAACCCGAACTTTGGTGCTTTTCAAAGAAGTTTTGAGGTAGGTTTTCTTTAATCTAAACTTAGTTTTAGTATGTATTTTCTCCATGTTTAATGCATAATTTTCGTGTTCAAAATTCATGCAAATTTCTAGTTAAGTTAACATACATCCTTAAACATTTATGAACAAAAACTTGAGTCTTGAGTTACAACCCACAACCAACTTTTATTTTGGTTTGATGACAATGTTAGAAACATGTTAGGAATGTTTAAAACCGGTTTCCATAACTTTAAGATTGATGTTCTAATGTTTTGAGCTTAAAGAGCAAATTTAAGCATGTTTTCATCATTATTTACAAGAAAGGCTAGAGATATAATTTGATAATGATTTTGGTATAAAACTCATGAGAATATGTTTATTCTGATTATATAATGCATGTTGCATATTTTGGAATGGTTTTGAGATTTTAAACAAGGATAATATGCTTTAAGTTAAAGAAAAATTTGACATCCCATAAACTTTATAATACCTCTATGGGCAGTGGCTATTTCTTAAAATTCTGGAGTTAAATGAAAATGAATTTTGTAAATTGGTTTGCATATTTAAAAAGTAGACATCCTAAGCTTTCCAATGAGCTATCATGACCCTAAGTCGGAGTTGTATTTTAATTTCTATGAATTTTTCAATTTTCGGATTAGAAACTAGTAAACCTGCCAGTGGTAATAAACCACCCGTCTATCTTAAGTAAACCACCTGTTAACCCGTGTGTTAATTGTAGATAGTGAACCCGCCTTTTTACAAAAGTATACCACCAAGTTGCCATGGTATACTAGCTGTTAACTTGAACCAAAAACCCAATTTTGCTCACCTTCTAGTCTCTTAATGTCTTACAACCTTTCCAATACTACCCTAAATGATTTATGAATTCTTATTAGAGACTAAAACATAAAAATTGCTTGTATGTATTTTATATTGCGTTTAAGATAAAAATTGTTTACTTGGTATTTAAAGAACAATTGCATAAAAATACTTTAATGGCACTAGTAGACGGGTTTACACATAATTCACTTATGAATGTGATTATACGTTGTGCTTTAGTTTTAATTGTCCTTATGCATGCCTTAGGGTCAAGGATGTGTGGAGCTAACGTTGATTAATTCCGAGAATAAAAGTTTGTTGTTAAGCTTTGAAGGTAGGGATTCTATTACTCATCTTTTGTGAGGTTTTGGTAAATTAAATTTGATTGTTTTATATTGTAAAATATGTATATTGTATAGCGATAAATATAATGATTTGACATATGTTATAAATTGAGAAGCATGGTTAGGAAATTGACTCTATAAATATAAATTGAATACAAAAGAATAGTGAGATGTAAAAAGGGCGACGGTTACGTCCTTGGGCACGAATACCCTAAAAGGAAAAATAGGGGGAAGGTGATGACGCTTCCTTGGGTTGAAAGTCCCAGAACACACTGTACAGGAATCAATTTGGTGAGGACTCGGGGCTTGATGTCCCCTCACCGGAACACCCTTGAAATGTTTATAGGGTGATCAAATACGCCCATTTGGGTTTCGATGAGTTGAGTGATACTCAATTTAACATGGATACCTAGGAACAATGATGATTGGTAATATTTGTATAAATGTGTAATTATGACACTTGGTAATGATTAACTACGGTATCCATAAGATGTGATCATAATAAACCTCATAATCTGGAATATGATGTAACCTACTAACCATGCAGTTTTTATTGTGGTAATGGATAAACCATAAGGTGAGTCATGATTTCCCTACTGGGCATGTCGATGCTCATCCCTATCATATCTTTATATCTCAGGTGGAACTCAGTGCAACATATTTGAAGAGGAATAAGCGAAAACAATCTTGCTGTTTTCGTGTTAGAAGACCCTGTTTAATTACAACTTATCTACAACATGTAAGAGTTGTATTATTTTTTTTTTATGGCTGTGTTAAGTTATTTGGGAATTGTACTATGGTGATGATGACTGTAATTATATATATTTGGTGCTACACTAAAAACTGTGGTTTGTATTTAAAACGTTTATTTTTATTTTTCTTGTTGTTTAAAGACCCATGGGCATTGTTTAATTGATTTAAATAATATAAAATTTAAAATTATTTTTATTTATTTAAAACTGTTAACCCCCACATAGGGGTGTTACAATTGCAAAAAAAATCAAAAGTTTAACAAGTAAATGTGCCAAAACGGAAAGAAATATATAAGAGCACCTTTATGTTATTATATTTTATATGAATTTTCTTTATCTAATCCCTCTGCACGGAGAGGGATTAAAACTAGAATTCTTAAAAAATAATAATAATAATAATAATAATTTGAAACACCTCATCCTATCCCATCCCTTTTATTTTCTCTTTGCCAACAATCTAATACCGTCATTTTTCTCATTTCTTGCACTTTTTTCCTCCGAGCAATAAAGTTTCAAGCCTAAAAATTGACCATTACGGTTACCTTTCGATTGTCACCTTTGCATTTGCACCTAACACATGATATTTCTGGGTTTGATTTTGTGTTTTCTTTTTTAATTGTTTGTTTTCCCTGTTGTTCTTCTCGTTCCAATTTAAACAGATATCTGATTCAAATACGTTATCTTTAAGCTTTTATGATCTGATGCCCAAATTGTATTAAATAACAATGCGAAACTTTTAAAGGACGGTCCAATGTTCTACGTATATGTTAGGGTTAATTTTATTTTTAGCTCTAGGATTGTGCAACTTGTCTTGTTTTGGCTCATAAACTTTAAACGTAGAAAATCACACCCTTGACCTATTCAACTTGTCTCATTTTGACTATTTCGTTACTAAATCCGTTAAATATTAATAGAATTGAGCCAATAATTTCACTTTTGCCCCTTAAATTATGCAACGTGTCTTATTTTGATCTTTAAACTTTAAACTATAGCAAATTGCACTCTGAACTATGAAACTTGTCACGTTTTGGTCTTTCAATTACTAAATCTATTAAATATTAACGAATTAAGTTACATATATATACACATGATCGATTAATTATAAAGCAACAGTCAAGATTAATTCTTCTATAATTGAATTTCACACATCTCAGACCTACATATAGGGAATTTTATAAACAAATATAAATTTTTGTTGACTTAAAATTAATACGAATTTTGAGGGTTTTTTATGATTATTGAGTCCAATCAAGCAAAGTATCATTATTATGTCGTTTACATACATTTCAACCTCAATCTTTAGTCATAAAAATGACAAATAGATTATGCTACAGTATCTATGTGTTGTTTTTGTTAGGTTACTATATATCCCCAAGTGTTTTTTCCCTTATTTGTTCATATTTTTTAATTTTAACTTTTTGAGAAAAAAAATAGTAGAACTTTTGACAACAAAATTATTAAAAAAAGAGAAAAAAAAATAATAAAATTTATAGAATGGAGAAACAAAATTTAGATATTTTGACTTCAAAATATATGTTGAAAACATATGTAGAGCCAAAATATCAAAATAGTCGTTTATCTTAATTTGTCAATATTTAACAGATTTAATGATGAAAATATCAAAACGGGACAAATTTTGTAATTCAAGGGTGTCATTTGTTATAAACTTTTGACAAATTGCATAATTTAGGGACAAATTGCATAATTCAAGTGAAATAATTGGCCCAATTTTATTAAATATTAAAAGATTTAATAACAAAAGAGTCAAAATAAAACAAGTTGAATAACTTAGAGGTGTGATTTATTATGTTTTAAAGTTAATGAACTAAAATAAGATAAATCGTATAGTTTAAAAGTCAAAAGTACAATTAACTCTATCTGTTATTGTAACACTCCTGAATTTTAAAGTAAGGTTAGTTATGTTAAGTTTAGTTATTAAGTGTGCTAGTGTAAATTTTGTTGATAATTTTAGTTATTTGAAGATTTTGTTGCATTTTTCATATTTAAAAATTTGAATTTTAGTGTTAAAATACCAAATAACATTTTACCCCATATTTTCTCCATATTTACGAAAATGCCATTGGGCCTTTAATTTCTTTTTTTTTTTTCCCTTTCCCTTCTCATTTTCACGATCACTCTCTCTCTCTTTTTTTCCTCTCCCGTGCGTCTCTCAGCCCTCTCTTTCTCTCAAAAATTTTGATCTTAAGCTTCATTCTCATGGATTTGAGCAAGGATTTAAGTTCAATCATCAAGTTTTTCAACCAAAAACAATGATTAAAGGTTAGCCCTTTTTCTCTAAAACTTTTGATTTTCATTTTGAATCTTTGATGTATTTTACAATCCGAGCCTTGATGAGCTTATATAATGTTTAATCTAAGCTTATAGGACTTGTTTTTACAATGAATCTAAGCTTTATTTGAACAAAATTTGATTTAATCAAGTTTTGACATTTTTCTTTGATTTTCAAATCAAATGTGAAATTGAGTTTAAAATTGGGGAAATAGTTTAAACTTGTTCTATTATGGTTTTCTATGCTTTCTGCATGATTTTTATGCTTTGGGGTTAAGTAAACAGGTTTTTAATTTGAATTTTGTGCTTGGGGAGGTCGAGACTCTAAGTCTCAGGTCCCTAAATTTTGCCAGTTCGGCAGGCTGAACCTGATCTTCTGTAGGCCAGATTCATAGGTTCTGCAGGCTGGATTCATCAGTCGGCAGGCCGAACCTGGGAAAGTTTGACAGGCCGGTCCTGGTTGGTCGGCAAGCCGAACTGTGCAGTTCGGTAGGCCGGTTCAGAGTGTTTGGCAAGCCGACTGTGAACTTAGAAAATTATGTTTTTACTACTGTTTTCAATGTTTGATGATTCTGAAATGTTACAAAAAGGATTATGATTTTGGGTTATGATTATTTTGAGTTAAAGGCACACTGATAATTAAATTAACATAATGATATTTGTTAAATATGATTTTTGATCTTAAATACAGTTTTTTTAAGGTTTTGAACGTATGTGGAGCGTACGTTGGATTTTATTTGGAGCTTACGTTTTTAGATTTTAATGAGGTGGGATATTACTATCCCTTTCTTTGGTAGCCCCTTTAATTTGTTTGGCCAAAGTTTATTTCTTAAATGTCTTTTTTTAAGAATGATTTCTATCTTTGATTCTGAAGAATTGTATTTTGATATTCCTTTCGGATTTTTAAACCCCGTATGGTGATGTTTTATCAAGTTCTTTTCAAGTACGTGTTTTTTTTTTATTGATTTGTTAAGAGATTTGAGATTCATCCCAAATAGAATGGTTTGTGAATAATTATCTGTTTTTTTATTACTATTTTAAAATAACTTGTTTTTAACTACTTATCCTACTGAGCCTTCCGCTCACGTTTTTCTGTTTTTAAAATCCCACTTCCAGGTTGAGGAGGAAGGATGGGCCCAGGATCGAAACCTGACTCTCTGGATTGAAATAGTATTTTCTTTAGAACTGTGTTATGATGCGTGTACTGTACGATTTGTCCCAGTGTTGATGTCATTTTCGTCTCTGTTAATTGTATATTTTAATTTATCTTAGAGACGATGATTTTCAATATTTTTTTATTATTATTATTCTTGATATTGTATTTTAATTACTTGCCCACCTTCGTGGTAAGCATTCACGTGACGGTGACCGCCGATGATATTTATTTATTTTCGACGATATTTATTTACTTTTTCTTTAATTACTTCGTTTAATTCAACTTCTTTACCTAAAACTCCCTGACCCCCACTTCGGGGCGTCACAGTTATGTTTCCAAACTGCATTAACTAGTTTCTGCTTACTAATATTTGATAGGACTTAGGCCAATAGCATCTTTGATATTTATAGTTTAGACATATGCATTAAAACAACCAACATAGCAAGTACCGAAAAAATCTCCTTTTGTTTTTTAACTGTTCTGTATTTGGCATAGGAAGGAGATCTTTTTTTAGGAGAACAACTTGTGGTTTAAAATGAATCATTTTATAGCTTTGTCTCATATCAACTTGGTTTATTTAACGATATATACCTTTCACGTGTCAAAAAAGATGAAAACAAGTTGTCTATTATATTTCGAGCTGAATATAATGGCTATATTTAGCATGTCGTATTAAAGCATCATATTGTATAATAATACAATATTTGGTATGATTATCGTATTACATAAATTAAGACAGATGGTAAATTAATACAATCTACGTCGTATTATAGAATACGATCCATTTTTTGTGTATTGTATTATATTATTTCATGTTGGGTTTGCGGTTTTTATCATAGTTGGGTCCAACACATGGTCAGGGTTAGGCTAACATAGAATTGGATTGGGAATCTATAAATTTAAAAAAAAAATTGAGAGCAAATTATATTTTTAAAAAATTACATTTTAACCTCTCAATTTAAGAATTTATATTTTGACCTCACAATTTTTTAAATACTTCATTTTTTGACCCCATAATTTAAAAAAACTTTAACCCCTTAAATTTTAAAAATTACTTTTTAACCCTTATACAGTATGTCATGCTATTATGATAGTACTATATAATACAATATAATCCAATACACCTTAATAAATTAGATGATATTAAAAAAAGAGATGAAAAGAAACGTTAGATATATGCAATGTTTCTCACCTCCAAGCCACGTCCAAATTAAGATGAGCGGGAAATTTGGTCAAGTATCTTGTCTTACAATCTCACAGTAACCGGAAAATCTTTCCAAAAAAAAAAAAAAACTGGTGGTAATAGTTGATTAAAGTAATAAAAACGATAGGATTATGTGATACGGGCATAAGACTACACATACATCATCATACCTTAGTGCGTTTAGTACGACTATTTGAGTAGAGTATTTGAATGAAGATTTAAATTTTTATGAGAGAAAATACTATAACAAAATAATTCAAACCATGATTTAAAAACTGAAACAAACACACTTTATTATTTCACTACTCAATGCACATGCTAAATATATGTATATAATATATATACATATATAGACAAACGACTACAATAAAACTCTTAAAAAGTTCTCATCAATAAGAATATTTTTTGTTCATTCAATCTACATAACGGTAACAAATAAACAAGTCCACTTTAAGTTTAATGAGGTAATACACACTAGATTTAAAATAAACGCAAAACTGAAAATTCTTAATTTTAAAAAAAAAAAAAAAAAGAACAAAGGGCAATCTGCCCCTTTCTCCGTCGTCGCTACCATCAAAGGGGCTTACCGGCGGTCTTAAATCAAGACGGCATCCCCACAATTTGGGAAGAGAGGTTGCTGACAACCAAAAGTCAGAAAGGATTTAGGTGTGGGGGTTGGCCCCGACGACCAAACCCCGTTCCAATGCGATTTCGTCGATGATGATGCCAGATTTGAAGGTCGACACCCCCTTGGGTCGAGATCTCGTCGAGGTCGTGATGGGTCGCAATGAAAATCGCCACATTCAATCATTGCCCTTGGGTCGAGATCACGATCCTGTCGCGACAGAAATCGTCGTGTTTCATACCTACCCTCGCAAATTCATTGTGGTTGCAACCCTTGCTTGCGAATCTATCTCCAAGGTCGCAAAAGTCCGTCGCCAGGATCGCAACCATCGTTGGTCGTGCTAGCGACCACTGATTTTGTGAGTTACGGCTGCCGGCGGAATGTTTTTTTGATTATAGGTTTTATATTTTAATTTTATTTTATTTTTGATTATGCATGGGAGACTATGTGATGGAGCTGAGTTTTTTAATGGTTCTTATAAATAAGACATTCTTTATATGCACACACAAATGTACACTAATAATTGGAGAGCGCGTACGGTGCATATATACGTTTAGATCGTTGATGTTGTTTAGAGTTTATGTATGATTTATTTTCTTGATTTATTTTAACAGAAAGAGAGAGAATAAAGAGATTCATTTGAGAAAAAATAGTATTAGATAGTAATAGGGTTAAATTAGAGATCATTTATTTACAATAAATATTAACTTAGAAGGACACAAAAAAAAAAAAAAAGGACGTTTGAATAGAGACATATTAGGGATAAACTATTTTAGTGGAGAAATTAGGAAAAAATATTTATAAGTCATTTTTGGTTTGGAAATATCAAAAGAGACTATGTGAAAAGAAAAAGAAGACACATTTAGAAAAAAGTTACTTTCACAGGGACAAAAATACTGCAACAAGGCATATTTAAAAATAAACGGTTATAAAAGAAAATTTTAAGTAGGAATATGTTTTAAAGAAATTATTTCAGTAAGAGAAAAATAAAAATAATGATTTAATAAAATAGATCTAAAAATATATAAGTTGTTTAGGGAAAACAAAACAAAAGTAAGAGAAAAAGAAGAATAAGGGATTGAAAATAAAAGAAAAAATAAGGGAAGAGCCAAAAGGAAGAGGAAGAAAAAGAAGAAAGAAGTTAAAAAAAAAAGATAGAGAAAGCAAACTTTTTGACCGAAACAAAATTTGAGAAGTGCCATTCACACTTCTTTATATGGTTGCTAGTTAGATAAGGAGACTTGTTTTAATAGTTACGTTTTTAATAGTTATTTTTTTTCAATAAAAAGTATATTTTAGCAACAATTAATAATATGACGTGATAATAATTTAATCTCATTAATTATCATAAATTTTTGTAGTCAACTACTTGATTCATTGCAATCATCCGATTCACATCAAACAATTATTAACAGCAATAACCATTGAAAATGTAACTATTAAATACCTTTACGTAGGACGTTATTGCTGCATTGACAATACATGATTGAAGATTCAATATGAAGCACCTACATTAGTGTTATTTGCATGTCGTACCAAGAGGGAGTAGGTAGGGATACTAATGGTTTGTTTGATGTTTGGGTTGCTATGGTTTAGAACTTTATAATTTGAATTGTAGGTTCTAAACTGTATAATTTAAATGGTGGTTTTAAACTGACATTTGGAACGTAAAGGTTTAAAATGAGAATAAAACATCATATTAAGTTTAAAAACTATGGTTTATGAAAAAGAAAAAAAAAAGAACGATTTTACTACAGAAAATGGTTCAAACTATGTGAACTTGGGAGTTAGAGAGCAAAGTTTGGATTTTAGGGGTTTAGGCTGTTTTAAAATTGCCTCTACGGTTTGAGTTGGCTTAGTTACTACACCACCAAACGTCAATTTGAACCATCTTTATGCTTTAAATTGCCTTATACAGCTTTGAACATACGTACAAAATAGCCTACAAATGTTCCCCTAAAGCTTCCACATGCAAAAATTGAATTTTTCAAAGTTTTGCAACATTTATTTTTTCTTTACTCTAATATTTATAGGTTGTTTGGCATATCGGTTGAAATCATTGGTTTCAACTAACAAACAATGTAAAGCTCTCAACATTTAAAATAAAAAGCACAAAGTTGTTATAGTGTAAAGCTCTCACATGCTACATTTTTCAAACTAACATTTTTAGTTCCAACAACTCTCATAAACACCCTAATAATTGGGCTCAAAAGTGGTTTTGCTTATTAATTTTTGTTTTATTGAAATTAATGTCATATGATGTGAGCACCCAAGCCATTTATTTGAGAATCTAATCTTATCCAAATGCTCACCTGAGTAATAATAATAAACTTAGGATAACTGAGCAAATTAATAATAATGAGTAGATATTATCACCTAAATTTGTGTCCGCTTCTCACTAAATTTTTTCTCTCTTGACTCTAACACTAACTCATCCGCTAATTTTTTGAGTGTGTTTGATAACTCAAGTAAAATTAAAAGTTAGAACGAATTTATTATAACATATAAAAGCTTTACACTGTAGTCTATTTTTACTTCAAACTATAATAAAATTTTATACTATAACTATTGAAACTATATAGTTGGAACGAATTTTTCAAACAAAGGCTTTACCGCCACACATGTAGGTCAAACTCGAACATGAGCGGATGAATTTTGGGTTGTTTGTTTCGAGTATTATTTGGACTCAATGGACTCAAATTTAGATTCGAGTATCAAGAATACATTGACTACGTGTTTGTTTCCCCCAAAATCTGAATACTTTGAGTATCAAGAATCTAAGTTTTTAGAGTTCTTATTCCCCCTAAACTTTTGATACTCGGATATCTCTGCTACAGTAAAAACTAAAATTCTCTCTTTTATATCTGAGGAAAAAAATCATTACTTCTTCATTTGATATTCAATTGAGATGATTCTTTTTTTATTGTGTTCCTAGTGAAGAGATGAATAAATTAAGATCATATTGCATATTTTTTAAGATCATTAACATTAAGTTTTTATTAGATTTGTTAATAAATCAAAAACTATTTTTACTATTTCTTCAAACACAAATATAATTTTATTTCATACTCAAATTAAAACTTAAATGTATATCTAAACATAAATCCTGATAACAATTTAAATCAATAACTCAAATTATAATTTATATCATATTAATATTAACTTAAATTAAATTATTAATTTAAATCTATTTATCCGACAGACTTTGTGTATTTATAGGGAAATGATATATGGCTCTGGAGTGAAGCAACCCCGCTCAGCTTCGCGTTACCAGTGAAGCCCCACGTTGCAATACAAAGGAAATGTCATTATTTATTTAACAAATGTTGGACCCGCGTTCAATTGTGGAAAAAAATGTCATTATTTATTTAACAAATGTAGGACCCGCGTTCAATTCAGTGGGAAAGCAATATCATTATCTATTTAATAATTGTAGGACCCGCGTTCAATTTGGTGGGAAAAAAAGTCTTTTCCTTATTTGATAAAGAACTAGGACTCTTTTCTTTTTTCTCCTCTCTGGTTTTGTCCCGGTTTTCTTTTCTTTTTCTTTCTTTTTTTGGTAAAAAAGCTTACACCAGTTTTCTTGAATCTTAAGGTTGGAAATATGTCTTTCATCTTAACATTTTTTTTTTTTTGCTAAGAAAATTATCTCTGTCCCTTACTTTATTTCTTCCTCTGTCAGCTTTTGTTTTTCTTTCTCAAATTTCCAATTGGGATTGGGGTTGATTTAGACCATTTTGCCAAGATTATCCAAAGAACAAATGATAATAATATTAGAGAAAGTGATAATTGCTAATAAAAATAATTATATATAAATATTAAGTTTTCCTTATAAATAATTCTATTTCTCATTTACTTTCCCAAATTAATAATTCTATTTTGGTTTTATTATGTCTCTCTCTTTTTTTTTGTTTTGGAAATTTGCCTTGTAGGGTGTGTAATGTTGTATTATGTTGCATTGGCTCTTCAAATATATGTGGGTAACTTGTGCATGACTAGCGCGTGGGAAGGGGAAATCGCAATTCTCCCGCTAAATTGAATGCGGGTCCTACATTTATTAAATAAATAATGACATTTGCTTTGTATTGCAACGTGGAGGTTCATTAATTAACGCGGAGCTGAGCAGGGGTGTTTCACTCCGAAGCCCTATAAATAATTAGACATTATCACGTGAATTTGTGTCGGCTGCTCGTTAAATTTTTCTTCCCTCGGCTCCACCATCAACTCATGCATCCATCGCGTTTACCAATACAGTCAAAACTAATAATAGAATGTTTAAAAAGATGATAAGAACAGCTAATTGAAACTATTTTTTTTTTAATAGTATATAAAAATTTTATGTTAAAGTAATTTTTTTTATTAGTATAATATATAAAATTTTATATTATTTATAATTGAGTTTGTGGTAGGAATTGTGTAGTAAAAATTATTACCAAACAGTCAAAAAGTGTTTGATATTATGTAAAAATCATTAGTTATAATTATTTTTAAAGTTTTATATTATAATAATTTTTTTTATTATAACATATAAAAATTTTATACTATTTATAACTAAAATAATAATTAAAATTATTTTTTATCGAACGGTATATAAAAATTAAAATAAAATTAATTTATTATAATATATAATAATTTTATATTATAGTTTATTTTTATTTTATATAAAATTAATTTATTATAATATATGGTAGTTTTATATTATAGTTTATTTTTATTTTATGTTATAAAGATATAAGAATTTTACAGGCGCAACTATTTTTCCTGATAAAGCCTCTCCTACCACCACACACCGGTCGGTCAAAGTCAACATGGGCGGATGAATTTTGTCTGTTTATATCCAATCATCTTTTATCTTCTCCATGTGACTCCCACAACGTTAAAAAAAATAATAATAAAAGTCCCATTTCTGCATTTTTGCTCAACGAACTGAGCTATGGCTGAGAGTGATTTGACGCTGCTCGGAACATGGGCGAGCCCATTTGTGCTCAGGGCTCGGATCGCACTGAACATAAAGAACTTGCAGTATGTTGTTCATGAAGAGACGTTAGAGGGAAAGAGTGAGCTTCTTCTCAAATCAAATCCGGTTCACAAGCAAGTACCAGTTCTCCTTCATGATGGGAAGCCCATTTGTGAATCTCTCATCATTGTTGAGTACATTGATGAGGTTTGGTCATCCTCTAGTCACTCCATCCTCCCTTCTGATCCTTATGACAGAGCTATTGCTCGCTTTTGGGCTGCCTACATTGATGATAAGGTATATGCATGGTTAGCTTTTGCTAGTCAGATTTTTTTTGGTTATTATTATTATTATTATTTGTCTGTTTCTCTGTTCCAAAATCAGAAGATCCCTTTCTCTATTTCTATAGAAACTGGAAAAAAATAATAATAATATCCTATCAGTAGACTCCGCTTTTTAGTTATTAGATCTAAAAAAAATGATTTTAATCCGATCTAATATAGTTAAAAAATATGCAATATTTGTGTGATTTTAGTATGTTTTATTGTTGTCTTTGACACTAGATATTTTCAGTGTGGAGTACAATAAAGATCTAATGTTGAAGTCAATTGATATAAGTGTAATTTTCTTTTTTTTTTTTTCTTTAGAACTAAAAAGTTTGGAAAAAAAAGTAAATTTGAAAAGATTAAGGTGAGATAATATAGTTTATAAAAAACCGAGAAAAATCGACTATAAATTCATTTTAAAAAAAAAAAAAGAAGCTAAACGTGTCAAATTCCTTGATCATTACATGCTAATTGAAGTAGTTAGACCATCATATGCTTCACTCGGGCATTATTGGCAATGATTCTCCCAACAAGGATCTTCACTTTTCATTTATACAAACAACAAAAGATTAAGGTATTAGTAAAAGTAAGCCTCATTTTTAGACTTCTAGTCACTTTAATGAGGAACCGATTGCTGCCTCAAATCCTCACTAAATTCCGGCCAAAAAGTGCAGTTTTGGCCACCCCTCAAACACGCAGCGCTTTCACCAGACGAGGAGGCAAAGAAAGCGGCCGTGGGACAGGTCATAACAAAACTATCACTCCTGGAGGAAGCCTTTGGTCAATGCAGCAAAGGAAAGTCTTTCTTTGGTGGGGACCACATCGGTTACCTTGACCTGGCGTTTGGGTCCTTATTGGGCTGTATCTGGGCGACCCAGGTAATAGTTGGGCTCCCAAAGCTGATTCACCCAGAAACGACGCCCATGCTGGCCCAATGGGCCGACAAGTTCAGCCTAGACCCTGCTGTCAGTGGTGTTATTCCCGAGACTGACAAGCTCGTCGAGTATGCTAAAGCCGTCACCTCCAAACTCAAGGGAGCTCAATAGATTGATCTTTGTGGTGGGTTAGAACTTTAGGTTGTGTGATTGTCGTTGAGAAATAAATTTGCGCTGCATTGATTTTTTGTTGTCGTTTTGCATTAAGAGTGTCGTTTAATAACAACATTGTTTGTCAAGACATTTGTGGCCGACACGGCACGTCTTAATGATTCACAAGAACAATGTTTGTCCCAAAAAAATGGCCTGAGTGCTCGTATCGTATGGCATCAAGATTCATATACAACAAAAGTTGGCAAGCCGAACAACTTTTGAGCCCAATTAAATATCAGAGTAAATAAAAAAGAAAATGATGCCGAACATTACAGAAATCAATTTTTGCATTTAATACCTAGTTTCTTTAATTAGTACGATGAGTATATAACACTCAAATAGGCTATAGTACCGAAACAATATTAAGGGGCTTGAATTATTGGTTCTAATTAAAAATATTATAGTAATTCAAAATTTCGTCAAAACTAATTAGAATTTGCTTTTTTTTTTCAAACTGATAAATCAAACATCATTGACATAATGCATCAGTCCAAAAAAGAAAATGGTAACAATTTATATTGAATCTTCAACCGTCATTCCTTTCTCGTCCGCGGTGCCTTTCAGGGATGGGAAAAACTGCAATTATTGGCGGAAATTTATGAGGATTTGAGACACCAATTGGTTCACCATCAATTGGACGCTTAGTTTTACTAACACTTTATAGGGTGTTTGATATGGGACAGTCCGAACTATTATATTCGTTATGAACAATATAAGCTCTCACACACTGTTATAAAAAGAAAAAAGTTACTACAGTATAAAATTTTTACATATTATTATAAAAATACTTCTAACCAATGGTTTCTACCATCATGTCAAACACAAGTGAAGATCTATCTAGAGAATCACTACCAAATAATATCCAACTACTACAATTATCTCACACGCAACTTGAAGATAGTTTGATCAATTCGTAGAAGGGATGATATTTACGGAGTTGGGTACGCTGTACCTACCCATATCAAATGATTAAGGTGCATCTTACATAACACAAATAAAATATTTTCTTTTCACTACTTACCTTTCATTTGACAAAAGTAATTTTATTATTTTTTTAATTATAAATAATATAAAATTTTTATATACTATAATAAAAATAATTTTAAGTAATAATTTTTACCACCCTTTAAACACCATTTCTTTCATTTCAGATTAAGAAAGACAAATTGAAATTTTACTGATCTTTCATTTTTTTTTTGGCTTTATATCATTCCTTGATTTTTTTAATGGAATGCCTCCAACTGTCTTTTCGGAAAGAAATAAGCTGAAAAACGGAAGTCATATCTGTGTGACTGTCTCCATCGCGTACTGAGAACTAAGAAATTTATGCATTCCTCTGTACTGTTTATCTGAACACATCGGGTTGACAATTCGTGGAATCTTCTTTCTTTTGAACGGTTTTGTTATTTAGATTGAAAATCGGAGGAAAGAGAGAGAGAGAGAGAGAGGTTCTCTCTCTAAAAAGGGATGGAGAATGTGAAAACGAAGTCATTTAAAAGAAAAAAGTTTGCACCAGCCGGGAATCGAACCCGGGTCTGTACCGTGGCAGGGTACTATTCTACCACTAGACCACTGGTGCTTTTTGCTTGACTTTCCGCCGTATTAATAAATGGCCATTGGTATGCCGAAAAATCTCTCTACCACCTTTCTTTCGTTTTATTCAATGAAATTAAGTTTCTTGTGTTTTATTTAATTTATTTCATTGAAAACGTAAATTCTTGGAAGATTTTGAAGAAAGGGTAAAAAAAATTTGGAATTGAGTAAATGACCTCTTTTTTTTTTAACCAAAAAATACGTTTTTTTATGCAGATAAACTGTCTCAGTTTTTTTCAAAAAAATAAGAGAAATGACTGTAGTAGGATAAGGAACCTCAACAGGATAAAAAAAAACTAAAACCGTTTTGATGTCTAAAAAATCCTTTTTTTATGTCAAAAATTGTCAAAAAAAAAGAGCCATTTACCAAAAAAATTTTTCCCAAAAAGCTATTTTTAAAAATGCCCTTTCTTGCCTCTGTGTACACATACGAATACATGGTGCTGCATATGGAAGTCAGAGCGGCTTTTTTTTTTTTTTAGTTTTGAAAAAGTAGACTACTTAGTTTGAGTGCAGTTTAGCATCCACGTAACTCTGAAAACTACTGCATTTTAACGTACAATACCTGATAAAGTGATATCTAATTTCATTCCAATACGAGCAAAAGAATCTCCATGTAATAATGCTCTTCTTTGTCCATGAACTTCTTGGTGAGTCTTATTGCTATTGCTATGTTTCAAGGTTCAATGAGTTTGAATCCATTTTTTGAATCGCCCAAGTGTTTGATACAATAAAAACTCAAACTCAATCTTAAATATTAAACTCAAAAAGTGAAGTGGATTCGGATTTAATATCCCTTAATGTTAAGATATTTAAACTCAAGTTTTAAACTTTTTTTTTTTTTACAAAAGTCTTTGTATCTAAACACAGACTTTATCATCTTTACAAATCCAAAATCAATTATCATTCAAACATCAATTCAGATTACATTTTTAAACCAAAAAAAAATTAAACCATCATATTTCGACTTATAAACTAAACGGACATGGTTTCTTTTGCTTTTTTTATTCCTTCTAGGAATGAAGTTTTCCTTCTTCCTTGCTTTTTAACTTTCTACGTCTTTATGATGCTCTCAAATATCTCCGCTCAAGTTGTTTTTTATTCCCAAAAAATTCCATTACTATTTGTTAGTTTGTTGAACTTCCAATGACGTTTAGGCTATTTTGTAACAGGAGCAGCCCATATCCGAAAGGAGCGTCTAGCCTTTTGTCCCTATAATGGAAGATCCTGCTTGAGTTGGCCAAGGGTTTTGAATTGTTGAAGCAGCTTCAATATAGAGTAATTTGTACGGCATTACAAACTATTCATTTTTTACATAATGCATTATTAACTTTCAATATTGACAAAATTCATCATGGATTTTAAAATCATTGACAACTGAGATCCAATAGCTAATAAGCATTAAAAAACATAAAAAATTTTGGTCACAAAATTAGCACGTGATTTTTTTAAGAGTAGAGCTCTTCATTTTTTAAAAAAAAATTGAAGTTCAACAAGTGAAAACAATGCTTAATGAAAATTAAAAGTAACTATTAGATCTTGATTGTCAATAATTTTAAAGTTTAGAGTATACTATCTTAAGGTTGAAATTTTAAAATGTATTATGTAAAAAATAAATAGTTCAAAGTGTAAGAATGTAATTTACTCTTCTATTGCATCAAAAAAAGAAAAAAGAAAGGCGTGGACTGTAAGAAATTTATGCAACAAGAGGAGGACTTGAGCCTACAAAGAAGGCTGGCCCAATAAGGACGCTGAAGACCCAACGTAACGTCAAGGGCTCATGCATAAATCAACCAAGAAAAAAAAAAACAAGGGAGAAATTGACCAAAAAAAAAAAAGGTTAATGAGACACGTGGTCTTTTTTAATTTATAGAATTAAAATATATCTGCACTTCATGAATATCCTTTATATATCCTAATGCATATGTATAAAGACATTAATGACCATAATAATGATTTTGTTAGTTTTAATTTATTTTTTTAAATAACTATAATATACATATTTAAGATTTTAAACGAATTATGATATCATGATATTTAAAAAAATCCATGGAATTAAGGTGTTTGTTGCTTAATTTAAATTGGTATCTAAAATAACGATTTTAAAATTCCTTATGTTGGAAAAACAGTATGCAGCAGAATTTTAAAAAGTTTTTATACCAAAGTATTTTTCAAAACACAAGTTTGACACGCTATATGCATAAATTAACCAGATCTTACTGATGTTGTTTGTCGAAAAGCTCCACAATCCGTGAAGAGAAGTAACGTTCCAGAAGAGCCTCAACCAACTGGTCTTCTTTGTTGTTCTCTATCCATGACCGATGTGTGTGTGGGCACACTCGTATAACTCTTCCACCAAGCGACTCTCCTTCCAACCAATTGAGAAAATACCCAAAGCTGTAGTTCATGATTTGCGAACAACAGCTTTCCGGGGAGTTTTAGAGTCTCATCAGCAGAGTCTCACTTTAGATTTCTCAACTGATCTGAACAACAATAAGTCTCACTTTCCCTTTTTATAGAGGTTGGGCCCAGGAGTCAGTCCTTATCAGACAATGCCTCAAAAATTTGAATCAGAATCAAATCAGGAACAATATCTGATAAAATCTGCGTGAAAATATATGATCTTTTTATTACTCAGTTGGCAGGCCGAACTTACGATAAATGCCAGTTCGGCCTGCCAAACTTACAATAAATGATCCATCTGAATCTTTTATTTCTCACCCGAGATTCTTGAGATAGAGCCTTAGTTTTATTTCAAATAACCCAATAGAGAAGTTATTTGATTAAAATAGTCATATTTAGATAATCTCTAGGAAAATAAATATTCTTGATAATTTAACAAGTTTATCTTACATTAATTTATTCAAAATTAATTTAATCAATAAACATAATGAATTATCTGATCTTGATAATTCAACAAGTTTATCTTGAATTACTTTTCAAAAAAATAATTCAACCAATAAACAGACATGAATTATCTGATCTTATTGAATTTTCAACTAATCTGATAATTTGACACAAGTCACCATTATTGAAAAAACACGCCGTATCGTTACAGGATTTTTATGAGCTAGCAAAGGGGACCTGATGGACCTATACAGTTCAAGCCCTTGATAATTATGAAACCCAATATTCCAAATATACATTTCATAATTATCAACTCCAACGCTACTCCACTAAAAGCTCAGGGCTGCACTCTCGAATTATATAAAATTACGAAGCCCATATAGCTAAGTCTCCATGACATATCATAATGTATCATATCCCCATAGGATTATCCATAATTGGCTTAAGGATAAATTATGTCTTACTTACCCGATTATTTTTCTCTTACGTTCCATTATCTCACCATCGAAAAACTTACCTTCCAAAGACAGTATATTATTCGGTTACACTTATGTATCCAAATGGTTAAACGCTTGATTTTTTCAATTACAAGATAACGCATATAAGAGAATATCAACTGCTCTTGAAGATGAACTATGGATTCCATATTTATGAATAACAGGTCTACGCTATAAAGAGTCATGCCTCCAACGTACCAGCATACGTACCACTATTAAAATGTGGATGTCACCCTTTAGTACATCAAAAGACACAAGTCAATACAACAGGCCCATCATTCATTTCAAGATTAAGATACAATACATATGATTGTCTAAAGTGAATCAATTTACCGAGATAGAATTATTAATCTAAATCAATTCACTTTGTATCTCGATCCAATACATCATCACCCATGACAATGTAGCAATGTTTCTATTCACGGAGTCCTCCTCCGATCCCTTGATTACGGATCTTATGATTTGGACCGTCACCTTAAGAATCGTGTCTTCTGCGTAATTTGTTTATCATATGCCCAATTCTTAAAGGTTTAGACCGACAGTCTCAAACTTTTGTTTGCTTATCATACATTTAACAAATATGAACATAAAGAGGACAAGATTTGGTATATAAATAATAAATAAATTCTTCATTGATAAAAATGTTTTTAAAAACATATTACATTTTTACTCCTTACGGCATACATGTCTAATACCCTAAAAAGATGGAATTTTTTTATTGACAAGTTAGATTTACCGACAAATTGAAATTAGGGTGTTGTAATTAAATTAATAATATGTTTTACTGGCAAATTAAAATTAAGATGTTGTAATTAAATTAATGACACAGTTTATTAAGTCTTTTTATGTGTCTTACTAGTTATATAATTGATATATCATTAAGTTAATGATACGTAATGATAATGATACGCAATAACATTAATTTCTTAAGACATCAAGTAAATGATATTTCTTTTTTTTATAATATGTAATTAAATTAATGATATAATATTTATTAAGTCTTTTTGTGTATCTTATAGGTTATATAATTATTATATCATTAAGTTAATGATGCGTAATGATAATAATACTCAACGACATTTATTTCATTTTTTTAAGACTTCAAGTGATAATCATAATGCATTAATGTAATATGTTAAAATAAGAAATATACATTTATATTTTTCCCTAATTTAACTATTCAAAAAATAAGAAAATTTGTTATAAAAATTTAAATATATGATAATATTTAGTTAGAGGGTATTTTAGGGTTTTGAATATATAAAATTTTTAAAAAATGACATATAAGTAATATTTTAATAACGAATACAGATATTAATTCACTCCTTAAAAAATAGACAGATTAGGTAATTTTTCTTAATTCTAACTCTCGCTTCCAAACACTTGTCTCGTTGGCCTAGCCCAAGTACACGGACTGCTACTTCGTCTGGGAAGGAATAATGTCTTGAGTAAAAATGACATATTCTGTCTCTTTTTTAAAGAGTGAATTTATATCTATCTTCGTTATGTGAATATCACTTATATGTCTTTTTTTAAAACTTTCATATTTTTGAAACTCTAAAATACCCTCTAACTACATATTATCATGTATTTAAATTTTTATAACAAATTTTCTTATTTTTTGAATAGTTAAATTAGGAAAAAAAATACACGTATTTTCTTATTTTTTTATTAAGTTAATGAGTTGTTTTATCGCCTAATTTTTAAATTATAAGTAGTCTGTTTATATCTCAGATGTTTTAACATAAGAAATTCACGGTGTTACTAAATTTTACGAGATATCACTCCTTAAAAGATTCAGGTAAGATTTTCCTATCTTTTCAATTCCTCTCTTTTTTTATTTTGATTTTTATACATCATATGATCAAAAAGTCAAATTCATATTATCTTTTTTGCCATATCTTTTTTTTTTACCTCACGATACACATGATCCGTAGGAATATCAAAATAACCTAATGACTATCCAGAATGAATGTCACAAGCAAGAACATGGTTTGCACCTGCTTCTATAATAAGGTTTGAAACCAGTTTGGCTACAATTGATTCACGTCCTTGGGTATGAGAGAGGAAAAAATAATACAAATTGCGCGGAGAATTCTTTGTTTCTTTCTTTTGATTTCTTTCTCAATTCCACACTTGTTTTTTTTTTTCTTCTTGGAATTTGAATGATGATTATAAAGGGTTCACATTCATTGTATTTGAAGATTATTGTGTGAAGTTCAAATTTTAAATAGATTTATTGAGGTTATAATATATATGTATCTTACTTTTTAATTGTATTTTTTTAATAAAAAAACATGTTAATTTCTTTAAAAAATATTAATTTATTCCATGCCAAAAAAATATTAATTTTTTTTATTGCTAGTGTATTAATTATATTGCTAGTATTTTAATAATACGGAGTAATTAGCCATAAAATATTGCTATTATTTTAATGATACATAGTAATTAATCATATTCATAATGCTAACTATTCATTCAGTTTATATCGACGAAAAAAGTTCCTGGTGTTACTAAATGTTGCAAGATATTGCTTCTTATAAGGTCCATATAAGATTTTTTTATCTTTTTAATTCCTTTTTTATTTTTTATTTTTGTATTTAAGTAACAACCACCTTAAATATAGGGATTAAAAATCTTAAATACATATATTATTGTTACTTAAAAAATAAAATAAATAATAATATTATTAAAGTTATTAATGTCTTTATATTTAAGTATCTGAATATATAAAGAATATACATAAAAGGATGACATATTTTAAACCCATAAATAAAAAAAGAACAGATTCTCGTTACCCTTAATATCGATTCAAATTTGCAGAAACTGCATATTGGGCATATTGGTATCAACCAACCACATGGGCTTGTCTTCGGCAAGTTCTTCAAACTTTTCAACTCTTGATAGTTGATCAGTTCCCAAGGTAAGTTAGATGATTTTTCCCCGTATTAGCATTGGGCTTTGTTTTCCTTTGAATACGCCACTTTGAAATTCTTGTCTCGGAATTTGTATTACATACGTTTACCTGCTTAATGCAAAATAATCTGTTGCCTCTACATAAATTGAATCGAGAAAGTTCTGTAAAACTGGAGCACTGAATTGTTAGCGTCCATGGTTGCCCAGGTAATGTTTGATGTAATGCATGATAGAGCAAGTCTAATGGTGTATATGTTTTTTATTTTTTATTTTTTATTTTTTTATTATTTTTTGGGTGCCAATGGGCAATGGGTCTGATAGATTGTTTTCAGATGCATAAGATTGATTTCGTTAGTGGGTCAGAATACAGAGTGATGTTTTTGTAGTTTGGATTAACTAAATAATGTCTTTGGTTCCCTGAGAGAAAGGGTGGAAAAAACTTCTTTGGCATAGTCATTGAGCATGAAAAAACCTAGATTAGGAATGTCAAAAACAATCATTTGCGGATTTAAAAATCTTAAATTTTGACAGGTGATGGAATAATGAGAAAACTTCTGAGCTTAAATAAATGGAGGAGAGTCAATGCCTCGGGGAAAGAAGCAATTTTGAAACTTCCCTTGATGGACGCCTCTCACAGATATGAAGAGGCTTACCATCTTCTCAGTCCGCTGTTTGCGGATCATCTCTCATCATCCCTGCTTAAGTCTTTCTTCAAACTGTTATCCATTTTTCTTCTTGAGAAGAAACTTGAGCCAAGTACTCTCAGAAAGCGCTACAAATACCAGACCTTTTCCTGATTATTCACCTAAGAAGCCTGCTATCAAGGATGCCGAATTTGTTCATCATATCACAACCACAATAAAGTTGCGCCGCTCTGAGCCCCTGCGCCGTGTCCTGAAGCCTTATGAATCTAAGTTCAGGTCTGACCATCTTATTTGGATTCTCATGAACATTAGGAACGATTATATGTTGGTTTTGGATTTTTTTGATTGGGCATGCCTGCGTAGAGAACCCTCCTTGGAGGCTTGCTGCATTGTTGTTCAAATTGCCACTGCATCAAAGGATCTTAAAATGGCACATAGGCTTATTCTTGATTTTTGGAAAAAGCCGGATTTGGATATCAATATATCCTTCACTCATTTTTTGGAGCGGTTGATATATACATACAAGGACTGGGGTTCGGATTCCTATGTCTTCGATATTTTTTTCCAAGTCCTTGTTGAAGCTGGGCTGCTCAATGAAGCTAGAAACCTGTTCAACAAATTGTTAAATTATGGGCTGGTTATCTCGGTTGATTCTTGTAATTTATTTCTTGCTCGTCTAGCAAGCAATCTTGTTGGAATTCGGATAGCAATAAAGGTTTTCAATGAATATCCTGAAGTGGGTATTTGTTGGAACACTGCATCGTATAATATCATTATTCATTCTCTTTGTAAACTAGACAAGATAAAAGAGGCCCACCATCTTCTTGTGCAAATGGAGTTGAGAGGCTGTATACCTGATGTTGTAAGTTATAGTACTATAATCAGCAGATATTGTCATGTTGGTGACCTACAGAAGGTGTTAAAGCTGATAGAAGACATGAGAATAAAGAGGCTAAAGCCAAACACATATACATATAGTAGCATAGTACTTCTTTTGTGTAAGACTGGAAGACTCTCTGAAGCCGAGAAGGTCCTGAGAGAGATGATGACCCAGGGAGCTGTTGCGGATAATGTGGTCTACACTACCCTGATAGACGGATTCTGTAAGTCAGGCAATGTTTCAGCTGCATGTAGGTTGTTTCATGAAATGCAGAACAGGAAAATGGATCCTGATTTTATAGCATATACTACCCTCATACATGGATTTTGTCAAGCTGGAAAGATGAATCAAGCTGATAAGCTCTTTGGTGAAATGGTATCCAACGGTTTGGTACCAGATGAAGTTACTTATACTGCATTAATTGATGGTTACTGCAAATCAGGTGAGGTAAAGAAGGCCTTTTCTATTCACAATGACATGGTTCAAATAGGACTTGCACCAAATATTGTCACTTACACGGCACTTGCTGATGGTCTTTGTAAACAAGGCGAGGTAGACACTGCAAACGAACTTCTTCAAGAAATGTGCACGAAGGGTCTTCAATTGAATGTCTGCACTTTCAACACTATTGTTAATGGCCTTTGTAAATTAGGAAATATAACAGAGGCAGAGAAATTGATGGAAGAAATGAAGGTAGCTGGGCCACATCCCGATGCTTTTACTTATACGACTCTTATGGACGCATATTGCAAGACTGGAAAGATGCCTAAAGCTCACAGGCTCTTGGAGGAAATGCTGGATAGTGGACTTAAACCTACACTTGTTACGTTCAATGTGCTGATGAATGGATTTTGCATGTCAGGAATGCTTGAAGATGGTAATAAGCTACTTAAATGGATGTTGGAAAAGGGTATAACGCCTAATGCCACAACCTATAATTGTCTTATGAAGCATTACTCCATCAGAAATAACATTCGTACTGCGACGCAGATTTATCGGGAAATGTGTTCAACGGGAGTGGTGCCTGATGACAATACGTATAACATTTTAATAAAGGGTCATTGTAAGGCAAGAAATATGAAAGAGGCCGAGTTTTTGCGCAGAGAAATGGTTGGGAAAGGATTTGCTCTTACGGCTAGTTCATATAATGCACTAGTAAAGGGTTTTTGCAAAAGAAAGAAAATTGCAGAGGCAAGGGACATATTCGAAGAAATGAGGAGACAAGGTTTGGTTGCAGATAGAGAAATATACAACATTTTCGTTGACATGAACTATAAAGAAGGGAACATGGAGATGACTCTTGAACTATGTGATGAGGTGATAGAGAACTGTCTTGTGGAAAGGACCAAAAACAAAGGCTGCTAGACGGATTTATCTGCTACAATATTGGAATTCCCCTGAACTGTTATTGTGATTTTTGGTGTGAATTAACCTTTGTTGGTCCCCAGACACAATGATCATGGTAATTTTTGCTTCGGCATTGCATTCTATTATTTGCTGATACAGCAGTAGTATCCGTCTTACACAAGCATTTGTTCCTCAACAAGTGTTCAATTGTATGTTGTTTTCTATGACATCACAAAACATTTGTGGGATCAGTAAAGGACTATCATTTCTAACTGTTCTCGGGTCGAAAAATGCCAACATAAGCCTCAAGTTATACTTAATGGATTACGAGTTTTTATCTGTTAGTGCTCAGGTGACCACCATTTTCCATCTTGCTCTGGCTTCCTCTTTTCATAGTGTCCCTAAAGGACTGGATGGTCAACGAAGAGGACGAGCCAAAGATGTTTGCTGGGGGCAGTAGAAGGCTAAGAGCAATACAACCCATCATGGGAAAAGATTTTGAGCCACAACTGATGGGTATGACTGATATTCTGCTTATTTAAGCAAACATTTTTTTTCAACTTTTTTTAAGCAATGGCACTTATACGATCTCTCTCTGACGTGGGCCTTTTTCTAATTTTCTGATATTAGAAACTCTTCAAATTATTGGAAGAACTCCTGAAGATATTGTGGGAGGTTTTCTGCTAAGTATTTTGAGTGACAGAATGATCTGTTCCTCTTGAACCAGAAAGGTGGTAACCAACTCATTGGAACCTAATGGTGGCTGCTTAAAGTTGAAGCTTATCACAAGCGTATTCTGAAGCATGGGAAAACGAATCACGGTACAAAATACGTTTGCTCAATATTGCCAGGGAAAGAAGTTTTGTCTACCTAAATGATTCCAGGTGCCACATGGAGGTGTAAATTCTCTCCTTTTTCTCTGTAGTGGAGAATTCGTGCAAAGTTTTGTCCGGTGTTTTCATAATGGTTGTTCCTTTCTCAATACTATTTGTCTGTTACCGGTGTCGTATGAATTCGCCAAGTAGTTGAATTTTCATATGAAAGTGTCTTCTATTATGCAAAAACGACTTGTCGTTTGAAAATTAATGTTGTTTATATATTGAAGATGTTGAGCAAAAATATTAAAATAATAAATATCTCACACACAACATAATTTCACCTATCTTAAAATTTAGAAGCATAAGAGTTTATTATTTCAATATTATAAGAATAACCGCTTAATTACAACTTTCAATACAAGAGAAAACCTTTGGATTCCAATAAAAATGATAAGCCTCATTTATGTAATAATTGGTGAAAATTTGTTTCTTTCTCATTGTGGCTAAACTCGACGAATTTGTTTTCTCGAGTTGGCTACATACCCTATTTGGGGATCAAGCCATTTGTAGTTCTTATTTTAATGTTTTTGTGAATTTATTTTTGTGTTTAGAAAATTTCTTGGTAGACAACCCTATGAGGAATTATGACTTTAAAATTGAATTTTTGTAATCCTTGAAAAAAAATTTAGAGATTTGACCTGGATTTACGACTGTTAGACTGCCTACGTATCCATTTATGGAATCAAGTCAAACTTAGTTGAAGAGTTTGAATTTGAATTTGGATAATTTCTTGGTGTATGACCATATAAGAAATTAAAAGCACTTTTAGATTTTAGATTCTGAGATTTTTTTTATTTGGAAATTCCCTCGGTGTATGACCGTGGGAGGAATTAAAAGGACCTTTTAATTTAGTAAAAATTATACAATTCGACTCTTTTTTAAGAAATGAATTAAAATCTATCTTTGTTTTACAAGTATCACTTACATGTCCCTTTTTTGAATTACATATGTTGAAAATCCAAAAATACCCTTTAAGTAAACTTTATCATATATTTATTTTTTACCAAATTTACTTATTTTTCTCATAGTTGAGTCATTAAAAAAATTGATATTAGAGAAATACCATTACACTTGATCAATTACAATATAACTTAAACAAAAAAATCATTCGAGTCATTAAATTGATTACAATATAATTTCAAGAAAAATACAAGGAGCAATAAAAAATGAATATAATTGACTTAATATAATATTGTTTCTATTTCCAGTCCATAACATAAGCACAACCTAAACAAAAAGTATTATCACTTGAAGTCTTAAAATTGATATAATTAAATATCATTAAAACTTAATGATATATTGATTATATAGCCTATAAGACACAAAAGACTTAATAAATACTATATTATTAATTTAATTATATATCACTAAAAAAATAAAAATATGATTATCACTTAAAGTCTTAAAACATAAATGTCATTACGAATCCTTATTATTTTGCATTATTAACTTAACGATATATCAATTATATAACTTGTAAGACACACAAAAATGCTTAATAAAAATTATATCATTAATTTACTTACATCGTAATTCCAATTTGCTATCAAAAAATCCATCTTTTAGCTGAGAGAATTTTAAAATCACTATTTTGCACACTAATTTGAATTTAAGCAATAAACATCTTAATTCTAGAGATTTTTTTTTAAATTATAACGATATCATAATCTAATTGAAATCTTAAATGCATATATTATTATTATTCTAAAAATAAATTAAAACTAACAAGATCATTATTAAGGTCATTAATGTCTTTATATATATGCATTGAGACATATAAAGAATATTTATAAACTGGAGACATATTTTAACTTTATAAATAAAAAAAGAGCCACATATCTCATTAA
Source organism: Artocarpus heterophyllus (assembly GCA_025403435.1). Classification (NCBI taxonomy): domain Eukaryota; kingdom Viridiplantae; phylum Streptophyta; class Magnoliopsida; order Rosales; family Moraceae; genus Artocarpus; species Artocarpus heterophyllus. The sequence goes on from CM046339.1 coordinate 24,142,681, forward strand.
CCCTTAGAAATTAAAGTATGAGGTATTTAAGGAAAAATCTATAAAAAAAATCAATGGATTGAACTTTGTCATTTTTTAGAAAAGTTTTACATTTACTGTCATATTATTTAAACAAAATTATTTTGTTAGACAATTATACTTTATTAATTAATAAACATTTCAAAAATAAATCATAGAGTTTAGTTGACTTGAATCATAAAACTTAAGAGTATATTTTATATTCTAAATATATTATGTGACATGGTTTTGGTTTTTTTTATAAATATTTTTTGCTTGTAGCCTAAATTAATCCAAGCCTAGAATTATGACATTCTTGTAAAAACTAGTACACTTATGCTCTATACTGTAGTAGCATGTGAGAGAGTTTAAACTCATGAATTAAAACTTATATTGCCAAACACCACTAAGAATTTATAGGCCAGTTCATGTCTGCTCCCTGTTTCTCCTCCTCAAGTGTAGATATACTATCCCTATTTTCTTGTCTTAATGATTGTCCCTCAAATATTTATTTGTCATGTTATCTAAATTTAAGTATTTGACCATTCAAATAAAAACAAAATAAGAAAAATACTTAAATAATTTTTGATGTATCAAAATTTAAATAGAAAATAAATAACAAGACAAAAAAAAAATGTGACAACAAATCATGATTCTACGACTTCTTATTACGTCTTGCTGATATTAGGGTTTTTTTTTTTAGCGAGTTACTCTTCATATTGGGAAAAGACTGTGGAAGCGCCCACGTGAGGTGCACTGCCACTGGGGTTCAGTCCCTCGGAAATGAATACTGATGTGGTGAAATGAACGTCTACAAAATAAGATGTACTCAATCTCGTTGTTTTGTTGTGTACACACGATAATTTTAAGATCTGAACTATTTTCTTTTAAAAAAATTAAAAAGAAAAAACAACTAGTTACTTAAAAAAAAAAACACCGACTACCCTAAAAAAAAAACCACCGAATATATTCTTTTTTAATAACTGGAATTTTTTTGTTAAGAGATCAGAGCTGAAACTTTGCCCTAGTGATTTTTTTTTTTTTTTTTGCTTCCTGGGTCTGCCATTCCTATCAGCACAATTGCTATGGCTCATTTTTTTTTTTTTTTTGGTTGCAATGGCTGAGTGTTTATATTAAACGTACCTTGTAAAAGAGAGGAATAGACGCTCAAGAAAGAGAGAGAGAGAGAGAGAAGATTTGAGGAGAGAGAAATAGAATAGAAAAAGAAGATCTCCTGTTTTCCTTTTAATCTTTTTTCTTCGGTTTTGATTTATGAATATGAAAATATTCAAGAATAAGGAAGATTTTTCTGGGATCAACGCCTACAACAATGGCTCGATGTAGAGATTGGTTCGTCTGAGAGACAGAAGAGTTCATTCTAGCTCAATGGATTGCCACAAAATACCCATTTTCTTTGCTCTAATCTAAATCCCAACCATGGCGAAACGCAAAAAAGAAGACGCAATTTGAAAGGTAGTGTTGACACGGGAGGGGTTGAGGAAGATGGAGGAAAAGGCGTTTGCTTTCCGTTAAGTGAACAATAGAAGAAAAAGAGGGTTATCCTATATGACCAGATGCATTCAATAATTTATGAAACCTATACCGTAAGTGCCATTGGATTCTATCTCAACGGCCTAAAGATGGACAGTACCCGTAATGCCTCTCAGATGCACACTACCATAGAAGCGCTATTTATTTTATTTTTAATTGATCTGAGAGTTGTTTAAAAGTTAGTTTGAGAACATAATTTTTAATTAAAGGTTAAAATTAAAAATACTTTAATAATTTAAATTTTAAGAGATAAAATATTATAATAAATTTAATTTGAACTATAATTTTTTTGTTCAAACCCAAAACTCAAACCAGCTAGAAGTTGTTGCAGCCAAAAATGACATTCATTGTAGAATCTAACATCTATTAACTTGGTCCTTTTGCACTTTACCTTCATTGTGATTCAGAATTATGTGACTTTTTTTTTTTATCTTGTTTAAATCCAGGTTTTCTCCATTCCATTTAAGGCAGGTACTCACGAGTCGTGAGTAAATCAATTCGTAGATATAATTATCATCCTTAATTTGAATTTATGTGCCCAGTCCAAACTGATGCTTGGTATCTCAAATTAGTACTCCAGTTTGAACTACAGAGTTGGTTTAAAACCTTCTCATGTAGGAACAAATTTAATCATAATCTACTCAGATCGTTCATGTCAAATCATTGAGAGGAATCATTCTGAATTGTGAAAGCGTATGTTGATTTATGATTTTGGATCGTTGTATGTTATTGCCTTCCGATTCAATACGTATTTCTTGAAAATTTTCTGAAGATGGGATTTCAGAGAAGCAGGGATTTCTTTAAACTTTCTGAATGAAATAATATGTATAAAAATTAATGACCATAACCAGAATAAATAACTTTCTTTAGTTATTATAATGTATTTTTAGTTTTACCTATCATAAAATCTAGTAATAACAAATTGGTATTTACACATATAATAATAATGATGATAATAATAATAATCCATACATTATATTAATACCTACAAAAGCCTTTTTAACTTTATCTTAATTATATCACTTTAATTTAAGTTTTACCTTAAGATATCATCAAACAATACATTTAATTACATATGTAGGCTCACATGAAAAATTATTTTCCAACATCTCAAACTTTCAATTTGTGAATATAACCCTCGTAAATTCAAATCCTCTGAATAGTTACCAGCCCTTCTAAAAGTGCTATTTTGTCTAACTCCTCGAGTCGATCTACAACCCAAGATTTAGTACCTCATGTAGTCGGTTTTTTGTTTGTGTATAGAACTGTCGGTGCCCTGTGGAAGCATTAGTAAGCTTATAAGGTCGAATCCACCATCAATGAAAGGATAAATGTCCAAATAGCAAGAAGAAGGTTCGTAGGTAAGAAGTTGATGTCGTGGTACTAATATGTTATGTTAATGAGCCAGTAATGAAGCCTCAAAATGAAATTTAACAAGGTAAAAATAGTTTTGTTTTGAAAATTTTTTTTTTTAAGAAATTGTGCTGTTAGTATTTTTAAAAATTTTGCCACAAAAAAACATGAAAAAACATTTTCAAAAACTCCCAAAATAATACCAAATGGGGTGGTTACCTCTCCTCATTGGATTAGATGTTTTAACATAACCCTTTTTGTCCTAAAGAATATAACATAGCCCTTTTGCCTATATTATATGCATTGCAAAATTGATACATAGCCCTTTTGGTTTATTTTTCAACTTAGTTTCTTTAACATCAACATGCTTTAGCCCGTTTTTAAGGGGCACTAGTGGTTGGTGCCGATTCATCAAAATAGTTTGATGGGCCTTCACTATAGAAACTGAGGCTGTCCTTGTTTACGGGATACGAAACTCTGAAGGGCACCCCTTTTCTTTCTCACATAAATATATACATATACACGTAGAAAGGATGTAGGTAGAAACCTCGGATGGACTTGGCAGGAGCTCCATTTTTTTCAAAAAAACAGAGTCCCACATAGAATATAAATGAAATGAAAACTAAATCTCCTAGTAATGTTTTTTACTCCTAAACTCATATTTTGAGAAATTATAACCACTAAGTTTCAAAGAAAAGATCATTTTTACCATTCAATTATTTTTCAAATCAAACCATTATTTACAATATAAGGTTTCAAGACTAGTAGATCTCTGTATCATCTTCAAAGATGAAGTTCTGCCAACATGCTCATAATTGAATGCAATTACATCTTTTTTTATATATGATCACATATTTGACTTTTTTTGTTTACTTTATATTCATATTGCAATTAATTTTTAGATTTTTTTGTTGATCTTGTAAGTAAAGAATTTATTAGATAAATTCACTATTTACGGATATTATAAATCTTCTTCAAATGCAACATTTACAAACTATACATTTTATTATTTTGTATTATTTTTCATATGATACCAGATTAGAAATTGAATATTGGTACTCTAACATTTCGCTACATTGAATATTTATTCGAAAGTAATTTTATTTTATGTTTGTGTTTTGTTATATTTATTCCCTTAAAAGTAATTTTCTTTTCTTTTATATTTGTGATTTGTTATAGTTTTTGTTTGTGTGCTCGTGATTCTTTAGGCGTCTATCTAACAGAATAATAAGGTAGAAACCAAAAAGCTAGCTAAGTCTTTCCTTTTTTTTACGAAGAAAAAGAGGAAAAAAAATCATAAAACAATACTACATGATCGATCCAGATTCCTCTCAGCTTCCCCACTAAAAAGCAAAAATAGCTTCCGTTACATATTAGATATATAGCCATTCACTACATATTACATATACAGCCGTTCTTATTTTAAACACCTTTGATAGTTGCGTTGTTTAAGAAACAACTTTTCAACGTTGTTGTTGTTGTTATAAACTCTCTGTTTATCTTCACTATCCATTTAGGAAAAAGAAATAATCTCTACTCTTCCCAAAACCCACGCGCCCACGAGTCCATATCTACTGTTTGATTTTCTTATTATTTTGGTTGTTTCTCGTATTATTTATTCGACATATTATTCAAACTTAACAACTTAAACACATAAATAAGACTTACATATTAAAAATAATTAAACATGTAATGCCCCTATGTGAAGTTAACAGTATTGAATAAATAAAAATTAAATTTAAATACAATATCATTTCAAAACAATAAAACATTGCCCATGGGTCTTTGGAACTAAATAAAAAATAAAAATAAATTGTAAATACAAACCACAGTTTTAGTTTAGCATCAAATATTAAAATACAGTCATCATCACTATAGTACAATTTTCAAATAATTTAACACAACCATCACAAAAAATACAAATCTTACATGTTCTAGACGAGTTACAAATAAATAAAATCTTCTAATACGAAAACAACAGTGTTGTTGTTGTCTATTTCTCAGTCAGATAAATTGCATTAAGTTCCACCTGAGAGATGTAAGAATGATAAGGATGAGCATCGACATGCCCAGTAAGAAAAATCATTACTCACCTTAAGGTTTTATTCATCACCACATTAAAACTGCATGGTTAGTTAATTTCCATCATATTTCAGATTATGAGGTTTATTATGATCACATTCTGTGGATACCACAGTTAATCATTATCGAGTTTCATACTTATACATATATACAAATATTACAATTCACCATTATTCCTAGGTATCCACGTTAAATAGGGTATCACTCAACTCATCGAAACCCAAATAGGCGCCCTTGGCCACCCTCCAAACATTCCAAGGGTGTTTCGGTGAGGGAACATCAAGCCCCGAGTCCTCACCAAGTCGATTCTTGTACAGTGTGTTCTGGGACTTTCGACCCAAGAAAGCGTCATTACCTCCCCTATTTTACCTTTTACGGTATTCGTGCCCAAGGATGTAACCGCCGCTCTCTTCACGTCTCACCATTCTTTTATATTAAATCGTTATTTATAGAGTCAGTTTTCCTAACTATGCTTCTCAATTTACAACATATGTCAAATCATTATGTTCCTCGTCGAACAATACAGGACGAGTTCTACATTATCATATTATAGATATAATCATTTATATTCAAAACACCATATACATATCTTGCAACATAAAACAACCAAATTTTAATTTACCAAAACCTCATAAAAGATGAGCAATAGAATCCCTACCTTTTTACAAATATCTACTGATAATTTTCAGCTTATACAATTCACCGCTTAAGCTCCAAGTACGCTGTTATCCTAAAACGTATAAAATAACTATACTTTAATTTAAATCCTAATTTATTATTTCTGATTCATAAATTATCAAATAATTTTCCCTGTCCTAATGGTTTGGCCTCTTTTTACTTGACTCGAGGTTGGGGGTTCGAATCCTATATAAAGCTTCTTTTTATTAAATTTTTGTATGGAAAAACGACATGTAGTTTATGGGAAAAACTCATACAGAGAACCTGAAATTCGAGTTCTAAGCTTTTTAATCAAATTCTTAGTTTCCTAACAACTTTTTAAGCATAAAAACTATATATAAACAATACACAATCATTTTTAAACATCAAAAACATATATTTCACAATCTGCATACCAAAATACAGCTTAAAATCAGAGTTAAAGTTTTAGAAATCTAACCTCAAAACTTAGTTCAAAAGTGTTGTTTGATCTTGAATATCCCCAAGTTTCCTTGATCTATGAGCTTGTGGAAGGTTGTTTGTAGAGATTATAGTTTAGAAATCTTGAGATTATTTGAGTTCTTTCCTTGGTTTTTCTATGACTGGGTTTCACCAGGGAAGAAAAGAAAAGAAAAGTAAAGAAGAGCAGAGAGAGGATAATGGAGAGTGAGGCACGGAGAGAAACGAATAGATAGGAGAGTTTTATAAAAAGAAAACAAATAATTGAATGAGACACATTTGAGTGATTTACGGGGCAATTGTAAGAAGGAAACAAGGGAGTAGTTTTCTTGTATTGTCTCATTCGTAGATATTTAACACAGAATGCCATCATGGCATTTTTTTGTTGTTGTAAATATTGAATTTGTGAGGGCAACTCGGTAATTATAAGTACAATTTTTTTTAATATAATGTTTTATACACTAAATGTTACACAATCATACTCGTTAAAATAACAGGTGTGACAAAACAATTCACTTAGGTGTCAAAATTTAATTAGAGGACAGCTGAAGAGATAAGAAAATTAAACAACAAGTCTTAATTCCACGCGCACATAGCTTGCAAAATATTTGATTCAACACATGTCGTCTCTCCAATTTTATCGTCATGGAAAATAAATTCAATATTTAATTAATTGTAGCAAAGATTCTAAATCTACTATCCTATTTTAATGTTTTTTATAAGCTATTGCTCAACTCTTTATTTGACACATTAATTAAATTTAACAACTCAAAACACATAAATAGGACATAAATATTAAAAATAATTAAACAATTTACTTAGGTGTTAAAATTTAATTGGAGGGACAGCAAAGGAGACCTAAAAATAAAACAGTAAATCTTGAAGCCTATAGCAACAGAGTTTGAAAAAGAAAATAGGTGTAATGACCGAGGAAACGTCATCAATAAAACCTAATATTTAATGAGGTTTAATTAATGAATTTATTCTTAAAAATGTGAAATTTTGTAAAAATAGTAATTTTTGTGAAAATTACAATAAAATATGAATGAGCGGCATTGATTGCAAATTTTATGGCATATGTAATGCAATGGTGGATATTGTAAAATACAAATTTTATGAATTTGATGACTCAGAGATTTGTGCATAATATCCATAAAATGAATTTCATGTCACAATTAATTGTGAAATTATGATATAAACGAATGAATGATTAGAATGTAAATAGGACATAAAGGTTGTCCAAACCCTAACCGGAGGTAGAAAGGAGGCTAGAGCAGTATAAGAATACTGCTAAATGAAAACGCAGATACAAAAAATGTCACGATTAGCCCCCAAAAGTAAATGAAAAGTAAGTTAAATATTTTTATACAGTCTAAGGATAGAAAGTACACTGAATTGACCACGACAGTATAGGAAAAATACTGTGTGGTGAAAAATTACATAGTATAAATTTTTAACTCCACAAAGTGGACACTCCTTGATTTTCTATTGGGCCACATGTCAAGAAAAGTGGCCCAATCACCTTGTGACACCTAGTGGTATACTCATGGGTTACCATGAGTCACCAAATGCGATAAGGATGCATTTATGGCAAGTTTATCACAATTTTTCTTTCCTTTCCTTTCCTTCCAAGCTCCGGCAGCCATAACCAAGAGTTCTAAAAAAATTTCTCAGCCCCCAGACTTTGCAAAAATACCCCCAAACAAGTTTTACAAGCAAGTACAAGGATTTCCCACAAGTTTTAAGGTAAAATCCTAAACTTTTTTCATGAGTTTTCAAGGGATTTTTCATGGGTAAAGGGAGAAAATTAATCCATGGTATTTTTGCATGAAAAAGAAGTCCAAGAAGAAGTTCAAGAAGCCTTTGAAGGCTAGAAATAAATTAAAAAAAAGAGTTATTTGGGTAAGTTTTAAAGTTCAAAGTTTTGAATTTTGTTTTGATTTTTATTTCTTAAAACCCATGTGAGTTCTTGAGCACACATTTGATGAAATTTTATGTATATGTGATGATTGGCAAGTTTGAGTTGTGAAACTTCGGTTTATAGTGCAAAATGGTAATTTTTGCAAAAAGTATATTTTTGCAATTTTGATGTTAGACTTTGCAAAAGTGATGTTTGAGTATGAGAATCTTTTGATTAAGGCATGGAATGGTTTCTGCAGGGGTAGAATTACAATTTTTAAACGGATTTTTGTAAAAATGCTATAGGGACTAAATTGAAAGAAAAAGTTCCTTCTCGGCAGATTTGAAAAATAGTCAAAAATGCCCTGTACAGTAAGATTTTGGCAAAAGTTAAAACACAAAAGTTGTAGATCTCGATGAAACTGTTAGGCCATTTAGACGGTTTGTCTAAAAACTCAATCGTTTATGAGTTTTTGATTTTTCAAGAATATGTTAAAAGTGAAAAAAGTGTTAAATGGTAAAAATGTCATTTTTCAAAATGATTTAAGGTATAGTACCTTAAGTAAAAATGGTCCTTGAGAAAAATAGGAAATTTTGATGCAAAGAAGTAAATTTTAGTCCTGGGGGTAAAATCGTCAAAATTTTCAGTTCAGGGACTAAACTGCAAAGTTTTATGAAAATCGGGCATAATTGAGAAATAAAGAGATTTGACCCACTAGTGTATTATTTTGAAATTAGTATGTGATTATTTTCATAAGAATAACATAATCAAGCTCGGGTAGGTTAGTGGACCCACGAAGGGCAAAATCATCATTTTTGTCCAAATAACCCGAACCGCTTTGAAATGTTTCCAATGGGATAAGAAAACGACTAGAAAGGTTCCCGCCCTTCGTTAAAAACGATAAGGTAAAGTTGATAGAAATAAGAAAAAAAACAGTGGTTTTTGGAGTTGTACATAGTAATGCAACTCAATTTATAACTAACGGATGTTTCGTATCGAAACATAGTGGAATTTGGCTAATGGCTTTGTAATTGACCAACAAGATCCTAGGAGTCTAGGAAAAGGGAAATCGAGGTTAAGTTGCTCGACATTCGCATAAAGTAAGTACCCTTCCCACCTACAGTATGAAATGTAGGTTTAGAAAGAAATGTATGTATATGTATACCTGTGCGTATAATTAAGTGTAAACTTGTATGTTTGCCATGATATAAATATCTAGGGGTATAGTCATGTATGAATAATTGTGAGCATACGAATGGATACCTATGTGTATAATATGTTATGTACATGTCTGTACAATAATAAACATGAGCATGTGTACCATGATTTCGTACCTGTGTGTATAATATGTTACGTACCTGTGTGTACAATAATGAAAATGAGCATGTGTATCATGATTTCGTACCTGTGTGTACAATCATAAATACTTGAGTATGTATAAAGTAGGTATCTGTGTGTATATTTTATGTTAAGTACCTGTGAGTATATTATGTTATATACCTGTACGTATATTAATGTGTACCAGTATGTATATAAGATAAGTACCTGTGTGTACTATGCTATGCAAGAGAATTTATGTTTCATGGATAATATGTGATTATCACTTCATGCATGGTATGTCAACCATAATAAATAGACTGGTAAATGTATCACCAAAAATTAAGAAAAGTGTTGTACCGACTCATAACTCAAGGGGAGTTTAAAAGATATGTTACGGTCACGGTATTACGTAGACCTAAATGAAATTGCTCAATGGTACGAACACTTGGGCCCTAGTAAAGATAAGAAATGAAGAGGATAAAGAAAGTTTATAAAAAAGCATAATTGATTCATGCATTCATGTGAATATCCATGTGGGATTTATGGGACTTACTTGGCGTTAGCTCATTAAGTATTTCATACTGTAGGTATTCCGACGAGAAGGTCAAAATAAGTACAAATGGTGAGTTGGCGGAGGGGTGGATGATGTGCAGATTGGGTATAGAGTTCGCTGCTGTAATGTTTTTTGCTGTGTATGTTTCAAGTTATTTTGAAATGAAATGTTTGAAAGAAAGATGTTGTAAAAGTAAAAGTATTAATTATGTAAATACAAGTATGTGAAAGTATTTTGGGAGTTACCAAAGTTAATGTAAGTAAATTATTTATTCCCGTTTAAAAAAAAAAATCCTAAATTTTTACCCTTAAGAACGTAAGAAAGAATTTTATCACAGCCTAAAAAGACGGGTTGTGACAATAGGAGTGTTTTGTTTAAGTTGCATCATGATAAAAACCCATGTTGTAATACTAGAAGGAACGACCTTCCATAACTTTTATTAATTATGGGCCTGTTTGGTTTGAGAACTTTTTGGATTTTTTGGACTTAAATTTAGCTTTGAGTATTCAAAATCTTTTGGATACATGTTTGTTTCCCCCAAAATTTGAATCCTTTGAGTATTAAGAATCCAAGTTTTTAGAGTTCTGACTCCCCTAAACTTTTGATACTCGGATATCTCTGCTACATCTCTCTCTTATATTTGAGGAAAAAAAATCATAACTTCTTTATTTGTTATCCAATTGAGATGATTCTTTTTTTATTGTGTTTCTAGTGAAAAGAGGAATAAATTAAGATCTGTATTGCTTTTTTTTTTAGGATCATTAACATTAAGATTTTATTAGATTTGTTGATAAATCAAAAGATATTTTCACTACCTCTCCAAACATAAATTCTAATTTTATTTCATACTTAGATTAAAACTTAAATATACATCCAAATGTCAATTTGGATAATAATTAAAATTACTAACTCAAATCCTAATTCAAATCACGCTAACTCAAATCAAATAACTAATTCGAATCTATTTACCAAACGAACCTTATATGATTTCAAACACAAGTTTTAAACACACTTTAATTTTTTTTTTCCTTGCGCTTCCACGACTAATGGAGAAAAATAATTGTAAACAAAAAGTCCCCCTTTTTTCTCTTAAACTTATGCCGGTGATAGAGGAAAAAAAGTTGCAAGCAAGAAAAAATGAAAAAAACAAAAAACAAAAAACCAAAAACCAAAGAGAGACAAAAAAAAAAATCAAAACAAAAACAAAAAGTTGCAGCAGTTTTCAAGAGGGGTAGCACTTGTCGTGACACTTAATAGGGTGTTTAGTATGGTGATGGAAACCGTTGGTTAGTACTGTTTTTATTGTAGCATGTGAGAGCTTTCTACTGTAGCGATTTTCTTTATTATTACTGTAACATGTGAAAGCTTTACACTGTTTATAACTGAAAAAATGATCTAAACCACTACTGCGAAACACAAAGTTAAACAATAAACAGGGGTGAAAATTCATGTGTTTAGAGGTTATGTTCGTATCAACTTTTTTATCATCATATTTTATTATCATATTGGAAAAATCAACCCAAACGATGAGTTGAAAAATGTCAGCTTGAAAATAACATGCTTAGCACATTGATGGACATAACTAATCTATATAATCTGTTTAACTCAGTATGCAAAATATATAATTAAAACAATGAACCCATTTGACAGGACTATGACACGTTTAATACATGTATTGATCAATTTATATTTTTCTAAAATCATAAACTTTAATCGCCAAAATTCAAAGTCGGTATTGTTTCTATTTAAAAAAATTATATAAATTTTTACGTATATGATGTTTAATTAACATATAATGGTGTCAATTCAATTATCACTTTATATTAGACAAGTCGACTCAAATATGAATCAAGAGGAAAATTGATGTTGACAAATTAAAAAAATATAAATTTTGAAAATAAAGCCAAAATAGATAATATAAATATCGATAATAAATAATATGAATGATCCAATCAAATAAAATGCATCGTCTGAAAAAAAAAATAAATAAAAAGATAAAAAAATAAAGATGTGTGCCCGTGTAGTCTGAATGGGGGGAGAGTTACAGAACTGTAAACCTGGGTCCTACCATATTGAAAACGTTGCGATTGGGTTTTTTTTAAACACACGTGGAGCTCTCTCGTTAGCCAGGGTTGTGCGGAGCTGCTCTTAATATTAAATTGCACGAGTTCTTATTTAGCAAAAAGAAAATCAAATTCTCATGTACTAACCAATTTTTTAATTAAAAATAATATAAAACTTTTATATATTATAACTAAAGGAAAAAAATATTACAATATAAAGCTCTCATATCATACTTTTAACTAATAGTCTTAACCATAATGTTAAACATCAAATATATTTTTTTTTAATGTCAAATTCTTTATTTTTAAATACAACACTAGCTAGCTAATCTAAGCTGCTTTCTAACATTAGTATTGTCTTGTTCACTAGTTTCCAATATCCAAAAAAAAAAAAAAAACAATGAAGCTTGTCAAACATTCATCTTCTTCATCAAAAACCACCATTATTTTCTCAATTTCAATATTCTTCATAATAATTCCCTCTTTAGTCTCCTCCCAATCCTGCCAAAGAGCTTGCGGAAAGCTCCCTCTCAACTACCCGTTCGGGAGCAGCCCGGGCTGCGGCGACCCCCGCTTCCAACGCTACGTGACGTGCAACAACGACCAACAACAACTAACCTTCACAACTCACACCGGCACTTACCCTATAACCTCCATAGATTACTCCAACCAACTTCTCTACATCTCCGACCCAACAATCTCAACATGTTCTTGTGACCAGCCCAGCAAAGGCTTCGGCCTAGACTGGGACGCGCCTTTCTCCTTCGCCGAGGAGACCGTCTTCGCCTTGGTCGGCTGCTCGCTCGACGACTCGCCTATCTACAACCAGCCTAATAGTGATGATGGCAACGGTTATAACAATTCAAGTTCTAGACAAGTTCCTCTTTGTGACAAACAGGCATGGCCAATATGTAGCTTTTTGTATTCTTGCAGGGCTATTAGTCCTCTCAATCTTCCGATTTCGACGTGTTGCGTTTACACGCCCGTCGATCTCGGGCCGTCGTTCGACATGGATTTGGAGAAGCTGAAGTGCCGTTCTTACTCGGGGTTCTACAGCTTTAATGGAAGACAATCTGACCCGGATAGTTGGAAGTATGGTATAGCCTTGAAGTACAAGTTTAGTGTGTACAACGACTTTCCGAGTTATTGTGCTGACTGTGAAAGAAGTCTGTATTGTGGATATAATGGAGCTTATAATTCGTTCATATGTAATTGCCCTTCTGGATTTAATACCACTAATGACTGCTTCTTTGGCTACGGTCATGGTTCAAGGCTTCTTCCATCGCAAACTGGTAATGAGATATTATCGTGTATAAATATTGTCCATATTTCTTTTTGATCACAAAATATCATTTTTAAAAAAATGATTTTTGATAATTATTTCATTTTATTTTATTTTTGCAGGGTTAGTTTGGTTGGTTTTTTGTGTGGCGTGGCTATTAGTTTATGCTCTGTAGATGGTGAAACGTCTCGGATTGTGGTGGAGGGAAATTCGGAATGCAAAATTCATGTTTGCTTTGGTTTGGACCCTCTTTTGGGTTGAGATTTTCTCATAGTTGTTCAGAAATATTAAGAGAATATTCCAAGTCAATAAGCTAATTTATTTTGCAAGTTGGAGCAAAATGCCAGCATTGTGAGTAAATGTCATCTGTTTCAACCCCCAAAAAAAAAAGTAAATGTATCTGATATATATTAAGAGTTTCAATTTCCAACTCTCACTTCTTGCAATTGTATGAAACAAAGTTTTATTCGTTTTGGGATAAATATGTGTGCAAAATTGTTTTGAACTTAAGCACTAAGACAAGTTAAATTGAATTGGCAAAATCAGTCTACTTTTAACTTAAAATTTTTTGTTGTTTCGGTCTAAAGCTCTTACGTACTAAAGTGACAAGAAAAAGTGAGATACATTGTAAAGCTCTCACGTGTTACATTTTTCAATTCAAAAGTTTCAATTTTAACCAACCTCCTCAAACACATTTTAACTTTTCGGATAACCAGCTGATTATATTGTGTTGCAGCATGGAAAGCATCTCTTTTAGCTTTGAGCCCAAAGACATCAACGGTGCTAAATATAAGATTCAGGAATTAGATTTCCTAATTGCGTGCAAACATTATAGCCGCTAAGAAAGAATCACTTTCATTATGATTGTTCTCTTGTTATCATTGTCACTTTATTCGCCAGCTCTGAAAAGCACACGTATAATACAAGCAGAATAAAAAAAGGCTTTGAATTTGATCAAGACAATGCGCTATTATTATAGGAATATGCATCAATCAACACATCATTGTTGTTGTATACTATTTGCTTGCTAAGGGAGAGCCCGCAACCCCACTAAACTTCTTTTTAGGCCCCCAACCATTGGAGTAAATATTGGGCATTAGAAATCCTTGCATTTTTATTCTCTTTTTTTGCTATAAAAAAAAAAAAAAAAACTGTTGCTTTTTATCATTTTGTAATATACTTTATGACTTTGCACTTTTTCATTGTAACATTTCGTCGCTTTGGAGGTCCATCTACAGAGAGGAGAGAAAACACTAATTAAGGCTAAGGTGATCCTTTAACTAATTAGATATTGGCTTATGATACTGTCTCAATATAACATTCTAACGACTTTAAAATTAACACGCAGAAAAGTGATTGATTAAAAATTTACGGCAATAAGCAAAATTGCGCAGGGGAGAGAGACCTTGTTTACTACGAAGAGTGATTTTCTTGGCAAAACATTTGCGCATGAAGCGTCGATAATAATAGAGTTCGAAGGATTGGAATATATAATATAAAGAAAATTATGGTAATCCTTTATATAGTTTTGTAAAAAAGATGGACAATAATTATTCATTCATATTACTACATTAGTTTATAATTTTTTTGACGGTAAAAGTCTTCTCAAATTTCAATGTGGTAGATTTTTTTAATCCTCCACTGATGAAAGGATTCAACTTGGTGAGCCTGGAGGGAGACTATATCCCGGGGGCTCTCCTTCCATTCGTCCTCTCCCTTCAACCAAACGACGGATCAGGCATCTCCCTCCATCACTCCCTCCAACTAAACACACCGTATCAAGCTGATTAACCATAATGGTTATATTTGAGCATTAGTTTGATGTCTTGCCTATTTATGCATGGACGGAAACATGAATTTCGTTGCAAGGATAGGAAGCCATCGTAGGTGAAATAATTAATGGAATTGGAATGAGGGGCATGAGCATTACAGCCCCATTTTAACTTTAAAGCCTTTCAAATATTTACTTAGATGATATACTGCTATTGACTACAAGAACTAGTTACTCTGTGTTGTTTCTTCTCAAAATTTTCTATTTTGTGAGGAAACAATACCTTTGTTGTTATACTTTTGTTATCTCATGTTGCAGCACTGGGGTGTTCCCTGTTCCTGCAATTTGCCCCACATGCATAGCATCTGTCTTGGGGATTGGTAATGAGCGGTGTAATAATCGTCAATGCAACCAAACTGGCAAAACTTCAGGCTGTGAACATATTCTACCGGTTTTGAACTGTTAAATTGCTCCACCCACATTCCCATGCTCACGTCTTCCATCTTGAACAACTGCACCATAGGCGGTTTGATTTTCACGTAATCGTCAAAACCAGCGGCTTTGACAATTCGGTAAAACACACATATGGCCAGAGGAGAAGTGAAAAAGAAGATTAAGGAGATTGAGACTTACTCTCAACTTGTGCTTTTCAAACTCAGATATGATGAACTCGGCAATGTCACTGGATATGATGTAACCTGGACCATTTGCATATGGTGGATAATCTTCTTCCGGCCATTCCTGAAACGCAGCCAAAAATGTGCATACCGATGATGAAATAACAAAGGTATTAACAGCACATCAACACCAGATGAAGTAATCAGCAAAATGAATTAGCATAAAAGATCTAAATAGCAATAAAATTGAGTCAGAGAAACGAATTTTTTGGCCCCGGTTTAGACACTTCGAGGAATACCATAGATGGCAATCACTTCCAACATTTTCTTGTTTCCCTTTTTTTTTTAACTCATGGCAGGGCCATATATTACGCACTTTGATGATAGAAAAAACTACAATGTCACTATAAGCAAACAAAGCAAGACTACTAGGTAAGAGGAACATGCGGTGGTCAAATTTTTACAAAAATCAGAAGACCATTTTCAGTAGCAATAATAAAAGATTCCCGATCAGAGTTTTTCAAAAAAATAAAAAATAGAAAAAGACCTAATAACTTTTAAAAGGAACCGAGCGGTAAAAACAATGAGGGGACAATTTTTCAATTAGAATTAGAACAAGCAAGCAAAGGACAATAACCAATGATGGATATTGGTGAACAGGGACGGATTAGTACTACCTCATATGTTACTGCCCATTTTCCATAACGAAGGGGTTTGTGGTGGTAGTTGATATTTCCAACGTAGAGACTTTTATCTTCTTGAGCTTTGTGTGCCTCCTTAAGCACAATATCCACCCTAACAAATGTGTCATCATCACACTTCATGATGTGCTTTGCAGCGACTGTGCGATGCTGTAACAAAAAAAAAAAAAAAAATTGTATCCAACCTATTTATAATTATAAGTACGTTAGAGGAAATCGTACGAAATTGAATTCTTATTATTCCACTCACCCCATACTCGCAGATTGCAATTGTCTTCAATACAACAAGGTCATAATTATCCATGTAAGGGACTATAACAATATCACCAAAATAATCTGCTTCCTTTTTCAGCTCTACGTTCACTTCTTTTCTTCCATGCTGTCCAAATGCAATATCTGAAGCTTTAACAACTTTGCGCAAAGGAACTTATGTAGATACGGTCTTTTCAAAAGAAGATGCCTTCTATATTCCGACTTACCAGTGCCACAAAAAAACGAGCAGCAACATGTGAAGATTTGATCAACTTATGTTGCATCCATGACTTCCTCACAGCCATCCGCTCAGCAAAATGGTTGCCAGCAGAAAGGATGCCAATGAAAAGCTCTACACGACCATGAGGAAGAGGTGGAGCTTTCCATCTAGCAGACATCTCAAGATGCATCTGTGGTGCAAAACTAGGATTTGATGTGGGTAAAGAAGCAGCAAATACAGAATGCACATCAACATCACCATTCACAAAAAGTCCTGTGGCATCCTCAAGGACAAATCCCTGAAAGCATCACAACATATTTTAGTATGCCCTGCCTACATTTATGACTGCATGAGAAAAAGCTATTAGAATGCTCACCGTGCGATATGGAAACGAAGTGACATGCCAACCATCGACGTTGACATGGTAACCTTCCAATCCAGCACTCACAGTAAGTACAAACAGCCTTCCCTCCACAAAAGGATACGGCCAATCTATAGTCACCTTTTTGGTTCGGCCAATCAACCTGTTAAACCACCACAATGCCTTTGATTCCTCTGAGTGATCGTCATCATCACGAATCCACTTCTCACATTTCACCTGCCCATCAACTTCATAAAACCAAAAGAATCAGCACTGGTGGACTATTCCCCTTCTATGAGGTATAGAAAAGAAAGATTAACCATAAATAAACTAACATAAACGAAGAGGGTCAAACTCAAATCAAAACAAAGCTAGTTTCCACAAAGAAGATGGTAAGTATACCTACCAACAAATGAGAGACCAAAAATTCAAATTAAAGAGTAAAACGGTTAAAATTTCAACATCAGCGCGTTTTCTTACATGTCCTATATCACGAAATCATAGCCCCAATCTGCAATACGCCCCGGAACAATTTTCCAATCTGGCTATACATAGCTTGAGATACATTCGGTTACTGCCTTAGACTAAAACTTTATTTCAATGCAAAACAACCTCTCAGAAGAGCAGACACAGCAGACGTACCCATTTTTTAGAAGTTAAAAATAGTATTGAAAAAAATTTTACAAATCACCCGCTATTTAATCAAAGGGAAACTCTGAATTTAAAACACACACATACACACACACCAAAGTGGAAGACGGGAATACAAATCCCAGTTCTCAAAATTTGGACATTTTCCTAAAAGGTCCAACCACCGAAATGATTATTACAAATTTGAATCCGAAAGTCAAGCAGACAGTTACCAATAAATAGAAACATATTCGTAATCTACCTTGTTTCAAACCTAATTACAAAAAAACAAAAACCAATTCGTTAGGGGCAAAATCACCTACTGGTTTCTTCGTCAGCCCTAGATTTCCATCCCTCGCAACGGAGGGCCGATCCCCATTGCATCCGATAACAAGTGTTCTGCTCAATCACGGGCTTCCCACTCCAATCCCCTTTCAACCTCGGATTGAAATGCAATATCCTCGGCGGGTCTTCCCCATCAACGGTCTTCAATCCCTGCAACTCCATCATGAACTGCGACACCATCACCGACTCCTCTCCTTCCTTCAACACTGCGATCTTCGGATCATGTTCCTGGTGGGCCCAGCGCGGCGTACCGACCACCGTGATGTGGGACCACAGCGTCAAGCCGCAAGGAAGGACCAGAACCCGGTTCCGAGCCCGGAAATCGGACCCCGAAAGCGTAATCGAATGCGGACACAGCTCGGACCGGTTCTCCGTCTTGGCGGCGATCGGATTGTTCTGGATTTTTCCAGACTCAAGCTCGTCCCAGAGCTTCCTGCCCACTGCCCAAGCGTGCTTGGCCGCCACGTGAAGCTCCGAGGAATCGCCCTCACCGACATTGGAGTCGAAAACGGTGCCGTTGAATACCAAGCCGGAGACTTTCTCGAAGTCCCGCGTTGGCGTCCGATACGGCGAGCCGCCGAAGGCTCGGAGAGGATCGTCAGCGGGTCGACTCGGCGAGTCCTTGTCGGCGAAGTCCTCTTCACTCTCGAGCGCGAGAGGCCTAGGCAAAGCGTCGCTGATGAAACTGTACATTTCGTCGCCGGAGGCTGAGCCGAGGCCGGTTCCGAGTAGAACCACAGGGATTTCGACGCTCATGAAGAGCATGTAGAAGAAGACCACCGCCATAAGAATCTGGAGTAGCCTGAGTCGACTCGGAGACATCAGCGAGTCGAATTTTCCTCGCTTCATTGTCTCCTCTCCCCACAATGTTCCTCAAAAAACCCAGCTTTTGGAAGCCAGTACTCTGCTTCGGCTTCAGTGAAGCCCTAACCCTAGATTGGAAGCAAGAAATGGCGAAGAAGACAGCTTAAACTCGAAGAACGAAAAAATAAAAAGAAAGGAACTTTGCTTTGGTTGGTATTTGGGAAATTTGGTAAAATTTGAAAAATCAAAAAACAATGCCTTTAAAGGAACCATAAAATTATACCCACCATTGCTGCCAACTTACTAGCCTGGAACCGATACGCAAAAGGCAAAATCCAGTGGAAAATGACCCAACTTTGAAAAAAAAGAAAAACAAAAAACAAAAAAATAATAAACATAAACATAAGTGAATAATAATAATAATAATTAATTTTTCTGCTATGAGTTAAAACACACCACTCATAAAACAGTAAAATTTAATCTAATTTATATATATTTTTTATACTCAAATATGTTATTTTGTAAATAATAAGGTTTTACTCTTTTTAAGGTTAAATAAAAGTATTCTAATAATAATAACATTTTTAAAAAAAATTAGTAATAAAAGTAATAAACGAGTTTCCTAAAAGGGCGTCAAGTTGATGTGGTAAATAGAATATTTTTTTCTTATTCGGTAGATTTTTTTTTTTAAATAATAGGATTTTAGGCCAACAAAAATAGAAGTTATTTTATTTCAAAAAGTATATATGCAGAAGTTATTTAGAGCCCGTTTGGTTCGAGTATTTGAATAAAGATTTAAATTTTTATAAGAGAAAATACTGTAGTAAAATGATTCAAACTGTGATTTAAACTATGAAATAAACGCACCCTTAATAGTATCTTTGATTCCGTGCAAAAAGTCCCCGTCCTTGTTGTGAAAATAAAAAATTCCTTATCCTTATTAAGAAAGACATTGGTGAGAGAGCAAGAGTGGTCATCTTTCTTTATTCCCTTCAAGATCTTGCCTTGAAACAGAAAACTCCTAATTGTTGAACGGACTCCTAGTTGGTGAAAATAAAATAATAATAGTAATAACGACAAAAGATGTCACAACATTTTTAATGGAAAACTGTTGCTGATACACCCGTCGCAGTAAAACATATTGGTTGAGTGGAGCCGGACCAGCCGGTCGTGGGGTCTCCTAATTTTCTCTACACTTCTCACTTTTCTCTAACACTCCATTTGATCATAGGAATAGAAATTAGAAAATATACAAAATAAAATAAACAACATTATAATAATCTTTTATGTTATTTAATAAATAAAGGACAAAAAATAAATGATAATTATTTATAAAATTATTATATAATACATTTATATTTTTTTGTTAATAATTTATTTAAATAATAAAATAGTCTTTTTAAAAACTCAATGTAAAAGGATTGCTTAAATCCTTCCAACTCTCGTGAAAGGATTGCTTGAGTCCTAATGTAAGAGAATTATAGTAGAAGGATTTAATTTACCCCCTGTTTGGCATTGTGGTGGGAACCACGGTTTCCACCACAAACTCAGTTATAAATAGTGTAAAGCTCTCACATGCTACAGTAATAATTTAAAAAATTACTACAGTGTAAAGCTTTCACATGCTACAGTAAAAGTGGTTCCCACCACCTTCCAAACACCCCCTTAGTGAGCCAAGGAGGAGACCATTTTCCTTCAATTTTTCCCTCCCTCCTCCTCTCTTTGACCAAACAAAAATTTCACAGCTCTTTTTATTTCTCTCCCTCCCTCCATCTGTCCTCTTACGAAACATTGTTTCTCATCAACACAAAGATAGAGACCCATCATATATGTAGCTTTCAAAGCGTTAAATATGGAAGATTTTAGTTGGGCAAAGATCATGAATAACTGTCTAATATCGTTTAGATCAGAAGAACTTACATTGGAGATAGAGAGCATTCTGCAAAAGCCAAAGATTTTATTTTATTTTTTTTGTAGAGCATATCAATCTGAAAGAGTGTACGAAAATTTATGCATGTTTTTGACAGAAAAATAATTTTACTCGTGTATTTATATTTTTAATAATACTTGATAATTTATCATATCATTTTTGGTTTTTCCACAACTTTTCTGATTGATCGTCCGCGTTTGTTAGAAAGAAAAAAATAAAAACTTTGGTTTCACTGTTTTATTTATGTCTTATCTATTAATTTATCCATCTTGGTTTTCAACGAGAGTGTTTGAAAATTAAGTTTCAACTTTAAAGTCTCAACTGATACAATATAAAGTTCTCATATATTATAATATAAAATTAAAATATACTATAACATAAACTTTTACATACCATAACATTTAAGTTTTAATTTAAGTTCAAACTTAGTTGCTATACACTCTCCAAAGCATTTATGTTTGTAATACCATGGATAAAAAATGGGTCAAATGGTTGTTGTGATTTGGGTTATTACTTTTTTAAGGAAGTACTAGGAGGGCTAGTGGTCTATGTAACGGTCTGGAATTATAAATTCGATAATAAGAAAAAATTTTCCTTAGACAATTTTTTTCACCATTAAAAAAACCTTCCCAAGACTTCTTGCTTGAAAAAAACAAATAAATAATAAAGCTCGGTTTTGGCGGGCCATGGGGACTTCATGGGTTGGTGGCGTATTTAATCCGTGGGAGTTATTGTCCCAAATTTAAAATATTGATATATATGACGCATGTGTGGTGGTGTCGGCACCGTTGTGTGCCACTTGTCGTTTTCAAGAAGAATAATAAACAAAATAAAACACTAAGGCCTGTTTGTTTCGATATTTGAATCACGGTTTGAATTATTTTGCTACAGTATTTTCTCTCACAAAAATTTAAATCTTCATTCAAATACTCTCTTCAAATACTCGAACCAAACGGGTCCGTAATATTTTTTATTTACAGTCAAATACTTGTAATATTTTATCATTTATCGATGTAAAATTATTCATACTATCATGTAATACTCAAGTTTCTTTAATGTAACCGTTAATAAAATTTTTATTTGCAGTCAAATACTTGTAATATTTTATCGTTTGTCGATGTAAATTAAATGTTACACAAATGTATGAAAACATCAGATTTATTAGGTATCAAATTTGATACTTAGCCTAACTATATAAATGTATTTATAATTATATTTTCAAAATTGTGAGTACTTATGTTATTAATTTCAAGGATATAAAGGTAAATGATATTTTTAAAAGTATTTTAAAACAAATAACCATAACTTTTTAAAATTAGACAAATGACCGTTTATCAGTAATAAATTTAAGTTTATCGAGTTTAACATTAAAGTTTATAAGTTTATCAGTAATAAATTTAAGTTTATCGCGTTTAACATTAAAGTTTATAAGTTAAACTTAATTTATTACTAATAAACTCAAATTCAATAAGTTTTTCGGTGTTAAACTCAATAAACTCAAGTTTATCACTGATAAACTTATGAGTTTATTGAATTTAACACTTATAAACCCGATGAATTTATCAATTAAACTTATTTTATTCCTGATAAATAACTATTTGTCTAATTTTAAAAAATTATGATCTTTTATTTTAAAAAGGTTATAAAAATTCAACACTCAGCTGTAGTGTTTTTTTTTTTTGCAAAAGTAATTTTTTCATTTTTCTTTTCCTTTTCGCACCAACACAAGTTAGCTTTTATTATTACAAAGTACATTTTCTTTCTTCCTTGCACTACGGTTCTTAAGGGTTCGTTTGATAAATAGATTCGAATTAGTGATTTGATTTGAGTTAGTGTGATTTGAGTTAGAATTTGAGTTAGTGATTTGAATTGTTATCCGAATTCATGTTTGGATGTGCATTAGGTTTTAATCTGAGTATGAAATAAAAATAGAATTTGTGTTTGGATAGATAGTGAAAATAGTTTTTAATTTATTAACAAATCATATTAATGTTAATGATCCTAAAAAATATGCAATATGGATCTTAATTTATTTCTCTCTTCACTAAGACACAATGAAAAAAGAATCATCTCCATTAGATATCAAATGAATAAGTTATGTTTTTTTTCCTCAAGTATAGGAGATAAAATTTTAGTTTTTACTGTAGTAAAGATATCCGAGTATCAAAAGTTTATAGGGGAATGAGAACTTTGAGAACTTGAATTTTTGATATTCAAAGGATTTAGATTTTTGGGGAAACAAACACTTATCCAAAGGATTCTTAATACTCAAATCTAAATTTGAGTATGTTGAGTCCAAACAATACTCGAAATAAACGGACCCTAAATTTTATTATCGTGAAATGCAATTATGCATAAAGGATAGACCCCATAAAATTAATTTAAAAAAAGTTGATAAATTTTTAGGATACAATATATATAACATGTTTGGTATTAGTTGGTTCTAACTAACTTTTCAGTTAGAAACAGTGTAAAGCTTTTACATACTATAGTAAAAACAAAAAAATTGCTACAATATAAAGTTTTCACATATAACAGTATTTACAATTCTAACCAATAGTTTAAACTACAATGTCAAACACCCTTATAGTGAAAGCTTACATAGCGTTTTGGCAACACACAAATAACAAATTTAATTGTATGGCTCATTCTAAACTCAAAATATTCAAACACAAAGTCATTGAATACAAATAAAAAAAAATCAATGTCTTTTTAAGACATTATAATAGTACACAAGAGTGTTTGAAAATATAGTTGAAATTACAAGTTAAAACTTAAATACTGTAACATGTGAGACTTTTATACTGTATCAAACTTTTATTTTACACTACAACACGTGAGAGCTTTATAATTTGGTAAAGTTCAAACTAGGTTGGCAAACAAAGTCAATGTGTTTAACTCTATACATAAAATTAATTTTATTTTTTAATTTATTTAAGTTTTATGATATGATCTATAAGTGTTCACAATTTTGGAGCACAAAAATATTTTCACTCATACACTAGACCATTAAAATTTAATCAAATGGTTAAAAAAACTTGTTATATAGTGAAGTAAACCAACACGTCCTGTCTCTTTTTTTTTGGATAAAATGAAGTTGTGTTTTTTTATAAAAAAAGAGAGTCGATAGTTTTTTTATCTATAAAAAATGGATCAAGTGGTGCGTTTCATGTTTCTATTATTTATGACACATCGACAATTTTAGAGACCACATAGGAGTAGAAGGGATCCACTAAGTAAAGAAAAAAAAAAAAAAAAAAAAAAAAAAAACAGCCCTGATGAGTGAAAGGGGTTCATAAAAAAAGTAGTACTTGAGTTGGCATTCATATTCAGCTCACACAATTGTAAGTGGTGTAGATCCTCCTCCCTCGAAAAGTTACTTCAAAGCAAAAATGATAATGTGTGTCAATTCTATTCTATTTTCTAAACCAAACTAAAAATATCGACCTCTAATTGAGGGAGGTAATCTGCAACAACAATCAAAGAAAAATAAACTAATTGCGCTAGGTTGAACTTGGTTGGTCAAGTATTTCGGTTTAATGATAGGACCACAGGGAGTACAGAGAACATTGATTGACAACGACCGACACGGGTTTGATAGTGGCATTATGGCAAGGAGACAGAAGAATGTATGATGGCATTATGGCAGAGACAGAAAATAATATTAGCTCCCTCAAAAAAAAAAAAAAAAAAAAGCACCAATGACAATGAAGAACGCTATGTAAGTGGGGCCCATGGCCCGTCCTTTTTGATAAGATGGGCCGATCCAAGTCTTCCAGCTTTATTGGACCAATTACAAAGTTCCACATGGAAAAAAAAGAGAAGTGGAAAATTGTAGGAAAGTAAGGGTTCATTTGGTAAATATATTCGATCACTAACTCAAATCAGACTAACTCAAATCAAATCACTGATTCACTAACTCAAATCAAATCATTGATTCAAATCAGTGATTTGATTTGAGTTAGTATGATTTGAATTAGGATTTGAGTTAGTGATTTGAATTGTTATCCGAATTAATGTTTGGATGTGCATTTAAGTTTTAATTTAAGTATGAAATAAAATTGAAATTTATGTTTGGAGAGGTAGTGAAAATAGTTTTTGATTTATCAACAAATCTAATAAAATATTAATATTAATGATCCTAAAAAATATGTAACATGGATATTAATTTATTCATCTCTTCACTAGGAACATAATGATAAAAGAATCATTTCAATTGGATAACAAATGAATAAGTTATGATTTTTTTCTTCAAATATAATAGAGAAAATTTTAGTTTTTACTGTAGCAGAGATATCTGAGTGTTAAAAGTTTATGAGGGAGTCAGAACTCTGAAAACTTAGATTCTTGATACTCAAAGGATTCGAATTTTGAGGGAAACAAACACACATCCAAATGATTCTTAATACTTGAATCCAAATTTGAGTCGAAAGAATCCAAAGAGTTCTTGAAACAAATGGATCCTAAGTATTTTTTTGTAAAAATTACTTTTTATAAATATTACACAAGTTTAAACATGACATAATTTGAACATATAATGTGAGCAATAGTGTGACATAATTTTGTAAAGTGTGGCATAAATAAATATATTTTTAAAAGTGTTGCATAACATGTAATTTTCTTAAAATTATAATAGTAAAATAATAGTCAAAAAGTTTTTAATTAACTAATTGTAATAAATAAAAAGTTTTGTAATCTATGAATACAAAAGATTAAAAATTGTAACAAATTTCATTATTGGAATCATATGAGATAAAATAGCGAGATCGGCAATATAAAATTGGAAGAATTTTGAGAGGAGAAGCTGGATGCATGTTGGATATACTTGAACTTTATCGTGTAAAATATGCTATTAATTTTTATTCTTTGAATTTTATGTTCTTAATTTTCCCCCTCTCATAATGTTCTATCTCATTCATTCTCCCTTTAGGAAAAGCTTCATTTCAAAGAGACCTAATACAAAAATACTATCTTTTTGTTTCTTTTGTTCTTAGGAATATATATATATATATATATATATATATATATATATATATATATGGACGAACATTCCTCTAGTGATTGTCCGATTGATGGTAAAAATTTATGTTATTTTAAACATTATAAGATTTCTTTCCCATCGTTCTCTTCATATATATACTAATAAGCAATTTAGAGACTGCAACAATGGTCTCACCTTTAGATTTGTCATAGATTTTTGACACAATATTTGTGCCACATAGTTAACTGCAGGGTAATCCAGTAGAATATTGTGGTTATTCTATTAGATTATTTTTCCATCTCGATTAAGATGGTTGGTTGTCGATGAATTGGAGAAGGGAGGGATGGGGAGAGAGGTAGACTTGGCCAGTTTTGCGAGATCTCCGACGTGTAAATTCTATAATACGATCTCCCATGTGTGAAATGTGCGCAAATCTCTGTGAACTGTAGCGATGGTAGAATGACAGACGGAAAGAAAGTGGCGAAGAGATAAAGAGGGAGGGAAAGGGAGAGAAAGAAAGAGATATACTTTAATGACTCTATCTGATCTTGCATGCCACCTAATTTCCTCTGCATTAAAGTTTCTAAAAAGAAAGAATTAAAAAAAAAACCTAAAAATGTGACCTACAAGACCAAATTTTTCTAATTTTCTCATATTTTCCTCTTTCAATAATATAACTTATTTGGATTCTAAATCTAAAACAAGGCCTTTCTTTTTAGGCCTTTCTTTGAAATAACATTAATAGAAATATTTCTCCATGAAACAAATTTTTAAAAATTTTAATTTGCAAATGATTTCGGAAGAACCTCGCACGAACCACTTTTTACTTTACATGTACAAGTAGGTCACTCAATATAAAAATACAAAAGATCATTTCGCTAATTTCGCTTCATAAGATAAATGAGTTTTTGCAAATGACCGTATTAAGTTGATGCATGATCATTATAATTGTATCACGTATCCTTAACACGTATGTCTCTGTCCAAATTTTATTTTCTCTCTCGTGCTCTCTTCTATTTTTGTCGAGGCCAGTGACATGGTCTCCCAAAATTCCGGCGCAATCACTCCGTTCTCAAAACTCCCACATGACCTCTCCTATCTACATGAGGCCAAGGGTGGTCCGCGTCAATTATTTCTGTGACAAAAACCAAATTCCGTTATTATCACAGATCTCATGAAAAATTTTATATTTATTCTTTCACTACAATTGTAAAATCGCAAACTTTTCAAATTCGGTCAAACTGAATTTAGGTTGCTATACTTTCACAATCTCTCTCTCTCTCTCTCTCTCTCTCTCTCTTTTATTCTCTAATTGAACCGCCCCAACTTTCAAACATGGTTGCTATGTATGTCTAGCGCATAACACGACAGTAATTAACAACACTAAACCAAATCTAGTAGTTGTTAATTTCTCACAACAAAAAACTAGAAAAGAATGTCAACTTTTTCTTGTAAGACTTAAACTCCCATAGGTTAGTTAAAAAGAAAAGAAACCATAGAAAGACAAGATGGGACGATTACGTCTATGCATGCTAAAACACCAAAAGTTTGAATCAAGCACCATAACTTCTATAGAAACAAGGAAAATCATACTTGAATATGCCATAAATTGCACTTTACGTCAAAAGCACTTTTGGAGATCTCGGCGTTACCATTCATTGTTCCCGTAAGCCCACCTTTTGTCCCTTTTAACACCTAACACCTGGTTTAATTTTCCACCAACCATCATTTTGTCACCATTAATCTCTATATATACATAACCACTTCTTCGAAAAAACTAATAATAACGTACGAGTAGTGTTAATTATTATTGTTTTCTTTGTTTTTTTTGTAGCATATTCGATAGGTAAAAAAAATGGTTGCTTCATGTGCATTTCCAACGGTGGACAAATGTTCATCGACCGGTCGAGAAAACCACGCCTTGGTGACTGACATGGACGGGACTTTGCTTAGAGGGAGAAGCTCTTTCCCTTACTTTGCACTCATCGCATTCGAAAATGGCGGCGTTCTCCGCCTCCTCCTCTTGCTCTTGTCCTCGCCGTTGGCCGGGTTTCTCTACTACTTCATCTCAGAATCCGCAGGAATCCAAGTCCTTATTTTTGTGACATTTGTCGGGATGAGGGTTTCAGACATCGATTCCGTGGCGAGGGCTGTCTTGCCTAAATTCTACTCGTCGGACGTGCATCCGGAGTCATGGCGGGTGCTCTCATCGTGCAGGAAGCGATGCGTCCTAACGGCGAATCCAAGGATAATGGTGGAGCCGTTTCTCAAGGAATTTGTTGGGGCTGATGTAGTTTTGGGGACCGAGATTGAGACGTACAAGGGCCGGGCGACCGGGCTTATTCGGAAGCCAGGGATACTTGTGGGAAAGAACAAGGCTGATGCACTTAAGAAGGCTTTTGGAGACGCCAAGCCGGATATTGGACTTGGTGATAGGGTCACTGATGTTCCTTACATGACACTATGCAAGGTATACATGGCTAGGAAAATCCAACAATATTAATAATATATAAATTGTTTTAAACTTTATCATTCAAACTCTTAATTTTTTGGGTGAAATTGAGTTTTACTGCTAGACTATGAGATTGTTTGGCAATTGTGGTTCGAATCGCTTTTTCAGTTATAAATAGTATAAAGCTCTCACATGCTACAGTAACAATTGCTAAACTATGAGATTGTTTGGCAATTGTGATTCGAACCGCTTTTTCAGTTATAAATAGTATAAAGCTCTCACATGCTACAGTAACAATAAAAAAATCGCTATAATGTAAAACTCTCACATGCTACAGTAAAAACAGTTCTAATCAATAGTTCTAACCACCCTGACAAACATGCTATATAGCTTGCAACCACAAAATATTAATAATATTAGTTCAATGATTTTCTTAAATAACTAAGTGTGGAGGTTCGTTGTTTAATTACAACTTGCACGTGTTCTATCAAATCCGAAACCTTTTATAGATTACAAATTTTTAATACAAATTAGTTATTTCGAGATTTAAGCATGAAAAACACTAAATAGTAGCAGTAGTTTTTTTTTTTTTTTTGGCTAGAAAAATAGTAATATTAGTAGCTACTAGTACTAAACCTATGTTCAAGTTGAAAAATACCAGTACTAAACTTTTGAGGCAAACTGGCCTGGTAAATATTTGAACATGAAAAATACTAAAGAGCATTGGTAGTACTAAAAAGCACAACGTATATGTGACAAAATGATAGGATTGTGATCATAAAAATGGAACAAAAATTGGACACTAATGTTCTAATTTTATACTTTATGAAAGGAAATAGCTAGATCATATTATAACTATTTTAATCATAATTAAATGAAATTTGCAGGAGGGATACATGGTGCCACCCAAACCAGAGGTGAAAGCAGTACCAAGTGAGAAGCTCCTGAAGCCGATCATCTTCCATGACGGTCGCCTCGTCGGCAAACCAACTCCGTTCATGTCACTTCTCATCATCCTCTGGCTCCCCATCGGCTTCCTCCTCGCCTGCCTCCGCATTGCCGCCGGCGCCCTCCTCCCCATGCACCTCGTCTACCACGCCTTCCGCTTCCTCGGCGTCCGCGTCTCCGTCAAGGGCACCCCTCCGCCGCCTGTCAAAAAACCGGCCGCCGGCGAATCCTCCTCCTCCGGCGTCCTCTTCATCTGCTCCCACCGGACCCTCCTTGACCCCATCTTCCTCTCAGCTGCGCTCGGCAGGCCGATCCCAGCCGTCACCTACTCTGTTTCCCGCCTCTCGGAGATAATCTCCCCCATCAAGACCGTCCGCCTCAGCCGCGACCGGGCCTCCGACGCCGCCATGATCAAGAAGCTCCTCCAGGAGGGAGACCTTGCCATCTGCCCCGAGGGGACGACATGCCGCGAGCCGTTTCTCCTAAGATTCTCAGCGCTATTCGCCGAGCTGACCGACCAGCTGGTCCCGGTGGCGATGGTGAACAGGATGAGCTTGTTTCACGGCACAACGGCTAGGGGCTGGAAAGGGATGGACCCATTCTACTTCTTCATGAACCCAAGCCCGGCTTACGAAGTGACGTTCCTGAACAAGCTGCCTGTTGAGCTCACTTGTAGCTCAGGAAAGTCAAGCCATGAAGTGGCGAATTATATTCAGAGAGTTATTGCATCCACGCTTTCATATGAGTGCACCAGTTTTACAAGGAAGGACAAGTACAGGGCTCTCGCTGGGAATGAGGGGACTGTGCAGGTTGATCAGAAGAAGAAAAAGTTGATCCAAGCTAACAAAGTTATGGGATGTTAATGTTTTTGTTTTTGGTGTTTTGTTTCTGATGTTTTTTGTGATTTTGTGGGGGTCTGTGTGAAAATAAGAAGATTTGGTGGGCTTAAAAATGGCCAGCAAAAGTTTAATTTGTAGTGGTAATAATTTACAGCTGTGTAATTTTCATGCGGCCGTTCCCAAATGTATTGTGTGATTAGTTTTGCATTTGAAACAAATAACACGCTTTCCTTATGAATCAATTATCAATTCGTGTGGCTAAATCACATAGCAAAGTTGAAATGCTTGGCAATACTTTTGAAGAGAAAAATAAAGGGAACTCCATGATAGTCAAGTATTAAATTCACACATTATACTATATCATAAAATGTAGATCACACTCTAAATTTAAAAAAAAAAAAAGGATTATATACACATGTACGTTTCAACACAAAAATTTCAATTATTACAGTATCAAGTTCTTATATGCTACAGTAAAAAGATTATATACACATGTACTTCGTCATAAAATGTAGATCACACTCTAAATTAAAAAAAAAAAGAGATTATATACACATGTATGTTTCAACACAAAATTTTAATTGTTACAATAAAACTTTACATACTATAGTAAAAAGTAAAAAATTACTAAAGTCAGTGACGGAGCTAGGATTTATTAGAAGAAGGGTCAAATTGTTTTATTAAGATTATACTAACACGTATATATATATATATATAACAGTTTTTGTTTATTAAATTAATATATGACATGTTGATACATGAAAACATTAATTTAAAGGGGGCTAAATCTAACTTATACATATACCTACTATATTAAAATTAAAACCACTATATTTAAAAAAAAATCCTTGTCCCCTATCTTCATCATCGACTGCAATATAAAGCTCTCACATATTATAATTTTTACGTTTTTCCAAACACACTCCTATTCGTTTAAGGTTATACTTAAGTCATGCAATTGTGTTTGACCATGGAAAAAAATTGTGGGAACCATGTACTGTAGTGTCGGATTAAATCTCCAAACAAGCACCAGTTCAAATATGGCGGCGGAAAATATAAGGGTACTTTAGGGTGTGGAATTCCAAACGCTCATGGTATATGAGTATCACTACAACACTCAGCGTAATTCTACAACCGGCAAATTTTATGAAAGGAAAAAGACCTAGAAAAGACTGTTATAGTTTTCACATAACAAATTTATAGCCCCTCCTCTTGGCGAAAGGGGGAAAACTTACTCATAGGTTAACAAAAAGTAAGTTGCCCGATTTATTCTACCTACCAAGATAGGACCATATCAGAAATGATATTCTTCATTTCTCATAGGAAAAATGTCTAAAGTGCTCTTTATGCTTTTGTATGTACTTTTGCCCTTTTATTATCAGAATGTCTAAAATTCTTTTTGCCTTTTACAATCATACTCAAAACATCCTCTGAAACAATCAAACTATTTAAAGTTCAAAATCACCTTTTTTAAGCCCTATTAAATACAAATTATAACATTATTACAGAAAACTGCTAAATAAAATCAATCTTAAAAAATTAAAAACTCTCAAAATAATAGGTTATGTACATCTCATGTAATAATTTTTTATCCCAACTCTGATGAAATTCGTGATTAGGGATTTAGTTGTTATACTTGGTTAAATTTAAGGACTTAATTGTCATAAAAATGTTTAAAAATTACATTACAAAAAAAACAAAGTTTAGGGGTAAATGCGCCAAAAACTCCTCTCTCTTTTTTGTATTATCTCTCCCTTCACGTGGAATGAAAATCTTGCTTTAAAAAAAAAAAGAAAATGAAAAAAGGAGGAAAAAACAACAGAAAAATAAAGAAATTACGATGGAAAAACGAGAGTGAATTAGCTTCGCTGTCCAAGCGTGGTTATAAGGGTAAAACCAAGTCATGCATACGCGTTTAATTCTAATGGCTGCATAAATACATAATTTTGCCTACGTCCGTCTCATCTCAATGGCCAAACTAAAACCCAATTAACAGATTTGCTTGTTTTATGAGCCGCATTTTCCTTCTGCAATTTTCTCTCTTTCTTTCTTCCTTCACATTCTGGAATCATTTGAAAAAGAATAAAAATAAAAGACTCGTCAACGATGTCATCTCCATCGAGAGGATCGTTCTCGTCTTTGGGAGACGACTCAGAGATTGACGCCACTTTAGCTCTCAGCGAAACGCTTAAGGCTTTCAAGACTTCTCAGTTCGATCGTGAAGCCTATGTTTCCTCCAAATGTCGAAACATGAACTAGAAGGTCTCTTTTTATCTTTAATTTCACCATTTTTTCCCCTTCCAAACACATATTTTAGCGCTCAGATTATTATATTAGAATCGTTTCAAGATTTTAAAAAATTATGACAAATTAACAAATGACAGGGTCAAAGACTATCATCAGTGGGGACGTTATTAAAGAAAAATAATTTTTTCCTTAAAAGAAACATAATTATATGCTTCAGCCATTGATCAGGGGCTCGTTTATAATTTTTTCTTACAAAGTGGAGGCACGTGTTCAATGGAAATTTTATACAAAAATTAATGCAAGCTTGTATCACACTCCCTTATATCTCCCTTCGCCCCCGAAATTAACAGAATTTAATGAATATGTGACAGTTGAAAATTGTGTCCTTGATTGTAACTCTACATTGGATTTTCATTGCTTTTGAACTAATCATTAGGATTCATAACTCTTTTAGGACTATTTTAAAATGGAATTTTAATGTTCAACGGTCAGTGTATGGGTTGAATGACAGGAGATAAAGCACCTATGCTCATACCTTGTTTAGCTGACGAAGGCGTCTGCTGAGGAAATGCGCAAAAGTCTTTATGCTACTTATTCTGCCTACATTCGGTGAGCTCAAATTCTCACGAAGTATGTAAAATTGAGTTTCAAATAATAAACAATCCAAATAGAATAATTACTTTGTCTCTCTGTGTTTTCGATTTTGCAGAACATCAAGGAACATTTCTGAGCTCGAAGGACAGCTTCTTTCCATGAGAAATCTCCTATCAAGTCAGGCAACTTTCGTTCATAGTTTAACTGAAGGAGTTCGTCTCGATTTACTAACAAATGACCAAGAAGATTCATCTTCAGAGGACTCATATTTTGAAGACAACGAAGAAATCTCAAACACTGAGAATTGGTTGTTAGAGTTTCTCGGCAACCTTGAAGTCCTCTTGGCGTAGAAAAGACTGGAAGAAGCTTTAACTGCATTGGACGTAGGCTAAAGGATAGTGGAAGAAGCCGATCGGAGGCATGCCTTAAACCCATCTGCATTAGCATCATTACAAGCTGCCATCATTGAGCAGAGGCAGAAATTGGCTGACCAACTTGCTGTCGCAATCTTCTACTCGTGGTGTTGAGCTCCGTTTGGCGGTTTTAGCCCTTAAAAAGCTCGGGAATGGCGCTCAAGCACACACGTTGCTGCTCAAATCTCACCAGCGGTAGGTGGAGACCAACATGCAGAGTCTTCGCTCCCCGAACGATTTGTGTGGAGGGGCATACACCACCGCGCTTTCGAAGCTTGTCTTCTCAACCATTGCACAAGCAACCAGCGATTCTCTTGGCGCTTTTGGGGAAGAGCCTGCGTATGCATCCGAGCTTGTGACTTGGGCCGTGAAACAGACTGAAGCTCTCGCTCTTCACCTCAAGAGGCATGCCTTGGTCTCCTCAGCAGCCTCAGGTGGTCTAAGAGTGGCTGCTGGGTGCGTCCATATTTGTTTGGGCCATTGTTGCTTGTTGGAGGCTCGCGGTTTGTCACTTTGTTCGGTGTTGTAGAGGATCTTTAGGCCATTGATTGAGAAGGCGTTGAGCGCCAACTTGAAAAGGATTGAGAAGAGCAGTGCTGCACTGGCTGCTGCAGATGATTGATTGCTTGTTCACCCTATAGGTAGTAGTACTCGCCCTCTTGGTTCCAGTTCCACCACTTCTCTTGGAAGTTTGAATGCTTCTCAGCCAAAGCTTTCAAGCAGTGCTCACAAATTCAACTCAATGGTTCAGGTGCAATTGAAGTGTTTTTTGGTTTCTTTTTTCTTTTTCCTTTTTTTATCTCTTATCATTAAAAAGCTACATAGTACAAGAATGCTAAAAACACTAACTTGAGTCATGATTTAGCATCACAGTACGTTGTATTATTGGCTCAGTGGTGAAGCTACGTATTGTTGACAAGGCCGCATGTCCCCATTTAAATTTTAAAAATTTCATTTTAGAAAGTAAGTCATGATTCCACAAAAAATTATAACCGTACCTTAATGTCATCATCAAATAGATAAAAATACACAACTATTATGCCTTTATTTAATTAAAAATATATAATGGCCGCATTGAATAATTTTCCAACTCTACCACCATCACTAAACTATTTCAAATTTGAGATTTGGCCCAAGTCTAGAAAGACTAATTGTATGACCGGAGAAGAAGAGAAGAAGAGAAGATTGGGTAATTCACTCTTATTTTTATTTATTATTAATCATTAGCCAGAATTGCAGCATATATAGATATTACAATAATCTAATCTCAGGAAAAAAAGGAATAAAGAAAAATTAGGAAAGTCCTAGAAATCAGGAAACAAATTAACATCCTCCTAATATAAGGAAACTATCTATCAAACAAAGAAAGGAAACTAAGACTAATATGCCCACAAAGCGTGGGATTTCGTTTGTCTTTCCTACACTCCCCCTCAAGCTGGTGAATAGATGTCTGTCATTCCTAGCTTGCTCACATAAAGATCAAATCTTGACTTCTGAAGAGCTTTAGTGAAAACATCTGCTTCTTGTGAGTTGGTAGAGATATAAGACAAGTTGATGATTCCACTTTCTACCTCTGTCTTGATGAAGTTTCTATCAATCCTCACGTGTTTCATTCGATCATGTTGTACAGGATTATGAACCAAACAAATAGCTGATTTACTGTCACTAAACAACTTTATAGGCCCTATTACTTGCATATTCAAATCTTCCATAAGCCTTTGTATCCAAATAAGCTCACAGATCCCTCGAGCTATAGCCCTATATTCTGCCTCAGCACTACTCCTGGCTACCACAGATTGCTTTTTGCTCCTCCAAGTTACCAGATTTCCCTAGACCTTTGTGCAGTGTCCTGTAGTAGACTTGCTATCATCAACAGCTCCTGCCCAATCTGCATCTGAGAAACTAGTCACATTTCTAACATCAGTCCTTTTAAGCAGCACACCTTTGCCAGAACACCCTTTTAAATATCTCAAAATCTGATTTACTGCCTCCATGTGCCCTTGTTTGGGAGCATGCATAAATTGGCTTACAACACTGACACTGAAGGTGATATCTGGTCTAGTAAGAGATAGGTAAATTAACTTCCCAACCAAACACTGGTAGCTTTCTTTGTTTACAAGAGGATCATCTTCTGCAATCTTCTGTTTCCAATGCTGTTCCATGGGAGTACTTGCTGGTTTACACTAGAGTTTACCTGTTTCTTTAAGCAAGTCAAGTGTGTACTTTCTTTGTGAAATAAAAATCCCTTTACGACTTCTTGCAACCTCCATTCCAAGAAAGTACCTTAGTTCTCCCAGATCTTTTACCTTGAACTTAGCTTGTAGTTGCTTCTTCAAGTTATCAACCTCTTTTTCATCATCTCCCATAATTACCATATCATCTACATACACAATTAACACTACTTGCTTACCAGACTTGCTCTTCTTGACGAACAAGGTATGGTCAACTTGCCCTTGAGTATAACCGAAATCCTTCATCACTTTACTCTCGGAGACTGTTTTAGACCATAAAGAGATTTTTTTAGCTTACGCACCTTGTCTAACCCTTCTTTTGCTTCAAATCCTGGAGGAGACCTCATATATACCTCTTCCTTTAGAGTGCCATTGAGAAAGGCATTCTTGATATCTAACTGATATAGCCCCCAGTCTAAATTAGCAGCAATGGACATTATAATTCTGATCGAATTCAATTTGGCTACTGGTGCAAAAGTCTCATCATAGTCAATTCTATAGGTTTGAGTAAAACCTTGGGCTACTAGTCTGGCCTTATAATGTTCTATAGTTCCATTCGGTTTAAATTTTACTATAAATACCCATTTGCTGCCCACTCCTCTTTCCTTCAGGTAATTGCACCATTTCCCACGTTCCATTATCTTTCAGTGCCTTCATTTCCTCTAATACATCTTCCCTTCAGTTAGGATCCTGGAGTGCCTCATGAACATCTCTTGGAATTGGTGTCTTATCTACTCTTGAGATAAAGACCCTTAGATTTCTTGACAATTTAGAGTAGGTAAGATAATTTGAAATTGGATACTGTGGATTCCTAATACATGACCTTACCCCTTTCCTTACTGCAATTGGTAGATCAAGATCACTTATTTGTTCCTCATTATCATCCCCTGGCTCATCCTCATCACACGTCGTATTCTCGCAAGGTTCCTCTTGACTTTGATTGTCTGTAATGGTAGGAGCTAGATCTGCCACCGGTTTGGTCTCTTGAGTTTGCCTTGGAGTTCATGGTCTCCTAGAGTACACCAACAATGGTGGTTTCGGATCTGCAATATTGAGTTCTCCCACTTTACTTAAGTCATCACCACTAGACTCAGATTGGGACATGACATGTGAAGACATATTTTGGACATCTTGAATATTTAAGGAAAAAACTCCGGATCTTAATGTTTATCTCCCTGAGTAGAATTCTCCCCCTAAAGAGAAATGTGGGAATAGAAGAATTGATCCTCGACAAATGAGACATCACAAGAGACAAAAAAACATTTTGTGGAGGGATGATAACATCTATAACCCTTTTGAGTGGAGGAATAGCCAAGAAAGACACATTTAATAGCTTTTGGATCAAACTTGCCTCGATTTGGTTGAACATTATGAACAAATACTATGCATCCAAATACACAAGATTTAAGAGAATTATGAACACGAGTAGAAGGAAATACAGATAACAACTCACTGATTGGGGTTCGGTACTTGAGGACTTTTGTAGGAACATGATTGATAAGGAAGGCAGACGTGAGAATAGCTTCACCCTAAAAAGAATAAGGGACATTACTAGCAAGCATGATTGATTTGGCAACCTCCAAAAGATGACGATTTTTCCATTCGGCAATCCCATTTGGTTGAGGAGTATAAGCACATGAACTTTGATGAAGTATCCCATGCTCTTTGAGATATTCATTAAATTCATGAGAAAAAAACTCCCGACCATTGTTAGTTCGAAGGATGTGTGTAGAAGATTGAAATACATTTGTGATGACTCTGTGAAATTGCTTAAAAATCATGGGTATCTCATATTTTTCTTTCATTAAATAGACCTAACACGCCCAGGTATGACCATCAATGAAAGCAACAAACCACCTTTCACCAGTTAAACTTGTGACTCTTGATGGTCCCATATGTCGCTATGAATTAGATGGAATGGTTTAGATGGTTTGTACATATGAGAAGGATATGATGCATGTGTTTGTTTTGCAAGAATACAATGGTCACAATGAAACAAAGAGGGATCTTTATTAACAAACAAATGAGGATACAAATGTTTTAAGTAAACGAAACTTGGGTGACCCAATCTACTATGCCACAACTGAACATTGGAATCAGAAAATAACAAGAAAACAGTAGATGACTTCGGACTTGGAGAGGAGTCAACACCCGATAGATAGCATAGACCACTTTGCTCCTTAGTATTTCCAATTGTCATCGTCGATGAAAAATCCTGAAAAGTAGAAGAGGAAGGAGAGAAGGTTACAAAACAATTCAAGTATCTAGTTATTTTACTAACTGAAAGTAAGTTACACTCCAGGTTAGGAACATAAAGAACAGACTTCAACTCCAATCCATTAACCTCCATGTCTCCTTTCCCTGTTGATGTGCACACAGAACCATCTGCTACGGTAATTTCGATATTCTCACTACAAGGTTCATAGTTCCTAAAACCTGTGCTCAAGCTTGCCATATGATCAGATGCACCAATATCTACAATCCAGGTGTTATGTGCACCTTTGTGTGACAGGAAAGATACAATACCTCTATGAGTAGCTAAGGCAGCAGGTCCTATGGAACTAGATGAATTAGAGCCACCTATGGAACTAGATGAATTAGAGCCAGACTCCTTTGTAGTAGACGAAGAACTCATCAGTCGTCGGAGAACCTCCATCTCTTCTGCCGTGAATGCTTGAGGGGCTGTAGCAGTTGCTGTCTTTGCCACATAAGCATTTTTACTATTTTTCCTCTGACTTTGAGGCTTCCAATCAGCAGGCTTTCCATGGAGATACCAGCACGTATCCTTGGTGTGATACAACTTCTTACAATGCTCGCATCATATCTGCTTGTCTTTCCCATGAGATGCCTTTGAATCCACACGACTTGTGGTCAACGCAAATCCTTGGGCTGCCACTGGGTTCTGTGAGGCTGAAGTCATCACTTTCCTTCTCGTTTCCTCCCGCCTCACTTTAGCAAATGCCTCCTTCAGTGAAGGTAGAGGCTTTGTGCCAAGTATACGACCTCTTACTTCATCGAGATCTTGATTTAGGCCATGTAAAAAATCAAAGACTCGATCATTCTCCGCCATTTTGCTGTACTGGACTCCATCTTCAGGATGTTTCCAAGAAACATTTTGGAACAGGTCTATTTCTTGCCACAGCTCAGAGAGATTATTGAAATACTCAGTGACAGACAATGTACCTTGTCTAGTATTCCGAAGTTTAGAACGAATCTCAAATCTTTGTGAGATATTCTCCATATCCGAATACATCTCTCTCACAGCATCCCATATTTCTTTTGCCGTTTGATAAAACAGGTACAAGCGTCCAATCCTCTGCTCCATCGAGTTGATCAACTAGGCCATCACAATCGAATTCTCTGCCTCCCACACGCTATTATTTGCTGCATCCAGTTCAGGTGCTGCTCCAGTGAGATATCCCATCTTCCGTCTGCCCTTTATCACAAGCAGGACAGATTGATACCATTCTCTGAAATTGCTTCCATTTAGTTTATGTGTGGTTATTTGGATAGACAGATTTTTTGGGTGGTTAGAAGTAATAGACATAGGAGGATTTGTAATGATTTGTGACTCGGTTGATTCTGACATGGATGACATGATTTCTGAGTTACAACCAACAAGCTTTGCTAATCAGTTTTTCACCAGTGACTGCCGGCTCTGATACCATATGACCGGAGAAGAAGAGAAAATTGAGTAATTCACTTTTATTTTTATTTATTATTAATCATCAGTCAGAATTACAACATATATAGATATTACAATAATCTAATCTAAAAAAAAAAAGGAAACAAATTAACATCCTCCTAATATAAGGAAACTGTCTATCAAACAAAGAAAGGAAACTAAGACTAATATGCCCACAAAGCGTGGGATTTCGTTTGTCTTTCCAACATGAACTCTATTTCATGTCTTGATATTTAGGATTTTCTTGAGGATGTGGGGCCTCTTTAGAGCCTGCAATTGAAAAGTCTAACCTTAGAAGGTGTTCTACAGGTGTTTAACTCATATGTCAACTTGCCGATAAATGCATTGCCCTGTTCAATGGAGAACGAGGAATTCGGGAACAAAATTGTGAGGATAGCAGAAACTGAAGCCCAACAGAGAGCTTTACTAGCTAATCCATCATTATAGCCGATGAGATACTCCCTCGCGCCACTCTCAAGCTTCTGCCCTTGCAGCAGACTAACAACAGAACGTTGGAGACTCCCATAAGGATTCCTGCTGAGAGGCAAAGCCGCATCCCGGAGCAAAGGGAATGAAAGAGACACCTTTAGCGCTCTGTTGACCGCCTCCGTGACAGCTTCTGCCGACAGCACGCCCTTGTACACCAATGAAACAGATGAGAAGACGGGGATACTCATCTCACTGCGCAAATGTACACCAATAAAACAGATGAGACAGAGTGGTTTCCTTCTCCAATTTTTCAGGTAGTTTTTTGTTAATCTTGAAAACCTATAGTTAGAGTAGAATGTAATCTAACATCTTTAATTTTCTCAGGCACTTTTCGTCAAATTAACGCGGATTGCAAGCGCAGTGACAGATATGTTTGTGGGGAGGGAAAGATTTGCAACTGTTCCATTAATAAGGCACTTAGAGACTGTGATCCCTTGGCTGTCTAATGATCAAAACTTTGGGAAGAAATTGAGGCAGGACCACAGCCTTTAGGTCCTCTTGGCCTTCAACAGGTATATATTTCATTACTATACAGAAAAATAGTCAAAATCCGTAGTTCTAATTTGACGCTTCTATTTGATTCTTTTTAGCAGTTCTATTTGGATATGGAGTTTGTGTTGCTGTTTTCATCCCAAGGTCGTTACCCTTTTAGGAACTTACATCAAGTTATGAGAGACATTATTGATAGAGCTGTTGAGGCAGTTGACGCTACTGAAATTGACCCTTGCAGGTACAACTATGCAGTACCATAAAAATAGAACAATGCTAGGAGCATCAGTGTTGTCCAACACCACACACTGATAGAAGGTGGTCCTAGAGCATGAACCCTATAGATAGCCTCATATTTTATTAGTTGTGGTATTGAATATTATTAGTGCCCCAAGCACTTTTCTTTATAAACACGATTGTTTGTGGGTGAATTGAGAAATCTGTTTGTTTCTATTCTATGACTAGAAATTGAATGCCTACAAATGCAACATAAAATCCTTGTAATTGTAGGAATGAAATATCATCGGATTTAGTAACAGCCTGCGTTTTTTATTTATGCTATTATGTTGGCCAAATTTTTAAAATTACATTAGACTTGTAACAAAGAATTTAATGACAGTAAATTCAGCATTTCTACTAGATTTCTCTAGGAAAAGTTGAATTTGCTGCCAGGACCTTAATTACCTTTCCTTTTAACTTTTTTTCTCTTGGGGCAGGTATTTGCCAGAAGGTGATTTGTTTGCAGAAGTGGCCCAAATAGCAATAAAGATGTTTACTGGGAAAGCCAATTTTGGAGAGGTAGAAAGAGATGTTACCAGCCCCTCTGCACCATCAATATACTCTCATGGGAGTAACCAACTTTAATAAAACCAAATACATAAGGGCCCTAAAGATTAGCTATATAGCAAATCCAGTGCCAACTTACTTTTGAATAGATCAGCTGAAAATGCTATCCCAAACTTGATGTTAATATGATTTTCATATCATTGTTTGTTTCCTTGAAAACCTTTCATATCATTGTTTTAATTAATAGTTCGTTTGAAAAATAAGTTGGAACCGAAAACACTGTAGTAATTCAAATTTAATTAAAAAAACAATGTAGCTAAAGTTAGTTAGACTTGAAATTTGGGGTTGGGACTGTAGATCTAAACAGACTAACAACTCTCTCTCTCACTACATGCACACTGCTAAAAAAATTTCAGGTGAACATCCCTAAAACCATGAGCCAAACATACCAAGCCAGGAGTACGATTCTTCCACAAATTCCAAAGCATATAAACAATGGTCCTAAGAGTCCACTACAACAAACTTAGAAAGCACCCTAAATGTCAGAAAATGAGATTTTTTTTCTTTTCCTGTTTTTGAGAACGTCGAAGTGGTCAAACTTGCATTGAAAGTTGAAATGGGGAAGAGATTCTGCCATTGGACTGTTTTCTTTATTTATTTATTTATTATTTTTTTTAACGTTGCTCAAG
Organism: Artocarpus heterophyllus; assembly: GCA_025403435.1. Lineage (NCBI taxonomy): Eukaryota > Viridiplantae > Streptophyta > Magnoliopsida > Rosales > Moraceae > Artocarpus > Artocarpus heterophyllus. The sequence goes on from CM046339.1 coordinate 24,184,372, forward strand.
TGTCAGGGGCTGAGTTGGAGGCATTAAACGTAGAAAGCTTAAGGACAATTATTGAATTGCTCTTTTACTGTGTCCTGCTGTATATGGCTTGGATTTTCCTAAGCCAAGGACAAGCTTGATAATCTGGAAAACAGTAGATGATGTCGCACAACTTGTGTGCAGAAATTAGATCTTGTCTCGTGTTCTTCAAAACTTGTCATTAAATAGTTATTTCAAGTCCCGAAGGGTCGCTCATATAGAGTTATCTCAAGTTTAAATGTGTGAATTGGTGATTGGGAACTTTCTATGTATTGAATATTAGATTTTTTTCAAAATCAGGTAAGAAAAAAACATACAAAATGAACGGTCCAAAACAAAACACTAAATGTGTTTGACAAACGCAAATAAAACTAAAAATTAGAGCAAGTTTTATCATAGCATATGAAAGTCTTAGACTATAGTCTATTTTTGCTTTATATTGTAACATGTAAAATGCTTTATAATATAGCAATTTCAATTATATAGTTAAAGCAAGGTTACCAAATACATTCACGGTCAACAGAATGTTTTCTTCCTCCTTTTTTTTTTAAAAAAATCTTTCGAATAATTAGTTAAGCTTACTGTCAAATTACAGCTTTTTCCAAATATATATTTATATATACACACACTTGTGAGAGTTGGCTTGTGTGAATTAGACCATTACCATTTATCTTCTTTTAATAGAATCGTATATTCTTGGATTAGAATAAAGCTATAACTTCACATGACGAGTATCAAGAAATTTGAAATCTATGCTTCCTATTAAAAGGTTTTTTTTTTTTTTTTAATGGGATATGCTGCTTCATATTGGAAGTTGGGATGTGGATTTAGGTTAAGCCTGTAACCATAATGGTTGGCTCACTTATTTGAACTGTAGTGAAAGAGTAAAACTTATCCATATTTCTTATGTAATAAGTAAGCTATAGAACAAAGTTTAATCAAACAAGAATTCTTTTCCTTAAAAGAAAAGGAATTATTTTTTGGTAATTACGTGTCTAAAAAGATTTGACATTATTAGCATGCCTAAAATGGTCTTAGAAGGAAGATATCACTATGATTAACAGGCCGAAAATTGAAGATTCTTTTTCTTAGTAAATATCGAAATTGGAAAATTTTGAATTTCAAAAAGAAAATATAGAATTTTTTTCTTTGGTAGTACATATCTAATAATATCTGACAATATTAACATGCCTAAATGGGTTTTGAAATAGCACAACTAAGGCATTGCTAACATCCCTAAATTTGAAGATTCTTTTATCTCATTCTTTTTAAACTTGTAAATTGAAAATATAATTCTAAAAGTAAAATTTGGTAAGTGTTTGCTGGCACGACTAAATATGAAATGCAGTTCTAAGTCCCTTTGGTCTTGACCCTAATGGCACGAGAAGGGACTGAAGAGGCTTTAGTGGGAAATTATGGGTTTGAACTAGGGCCGACAATTTCAGACACAGCACGATGACACGATACAAAAACGACATGAGATAAACGGGTTTGGATCGCATGTTTATTAATTATGCCATAAACGGGTTGGCACGAATAACATGAAAATAAACAGGCTGAATTTGTGCTAACACGCTAAACACACCTTAACACGTTTAATTAAACGGGCCATAAACGTGTTAACACGGCACGATACGATTCGTCCATTTATAACACATTTAAATTTAAAAATAAAAATATTTGAAATATTTATAGTAGGTTAGTATTAATTAGATATTGTGTTTTTGTTAATTTTCTTTATTAGTTTTTAAAATTTTTTAATTTTTTTCATTTTTAGTTAATTGGGTTATAAACGTGTCATATGCGTGTTGTTATCGTGTCAACCCGTCACGGCACGTTTAATAATTGTGTTAATCGTGTCGTGCCGTGTTACGCGTGCCATAGGCGTGTCGTGTTCTTGTTTGCATTTCTGGCACATTTATTAATCGTGTTGTATTCGTGTTCGGGCTAAACGTGTCGCGACACGAATATGATTATTGTCACCTCTAGTTTGAACACACTTGTGTATTTATTTCTTATTTATAGAATAATGACGCAAGTTATAACATATTTTATGGAATGCAGTTAGTAGAAAAGCGTTTAAACATACACACCCACACCCACACGGTCAACCACTTGAGCTAGCCTCAAAGGCTCAAAACATAAGGTCCTCCTCACTTAGATCAACATGAAGAACTAAAACTCTTATAACACTAACACCATTGATTTACAATGAAAGAAAATTTATTTTCATTCGTGTGGGGTTAAGTCTTCACTACTCATAAAACTATTAATCTCATTCTAGTATGTAGTGTAATTTTTAAAGTGGAATCGAATATTTTATTAATAGAGGGGTTGTAATCCTATAAACGTAAATAAAATTGCACACAATAAAATCTACCTCCAGATTAGGGCTCATTTCCAACATGCATTTGTTGCGATTGCCTTGGCATCACCCTTAAAAATCAGCTGATTGGAACCAAAACTCTCGAGTCATTAACACTAGTTGATTCTTAATCCACCTTCCAATTAGAAATTTTTAAAAGTCTCTAAACAACTAATCCAGGACCACCTCTATCCCTTTATTTATTTATTTGTCTTTGTGTAACTGATACTTTGAACGATCACAGCTTTAACTGTTTACCATTCGCTAATATACGTCGTTTGGATCTTCTGAGGCTAAGGACAAGTTTCAATCATTAATTCACTCTTGGGAAAGATATCTTTGCAATTTTATAAAGTAAAATACTCCGCGTAAATCATAATTTACAAGACTCCTTTTAACCGTAACAAGCGCCAAGGGCCATCATTGATTTAACACAAATATGCTTTTCAGCAACTACAATCTGTAAAGGTTGAAAAAGACAAAAAAGGACGAGAAACAAACTTGACATGTTTGACCTATCTAATGGCTCTTTCCTTTTCTTTTCTCTCTCTCTCTCCGTTTCTTTTTTCCTGAAAGGAGAAAGAAAAGGCAAAATTCAAAGTGCAAGCTCAGAATCAAATAAGCAAGTTCAGATAACATAAATCCCAGAAAACAAAGCCTCATTTTCATCAAAATCCTAAGCACTAAAATCCTTAAAAAACGAAAAACAAAAAAAGTCTCAACTCTCAATTCTCAACCATGTACTCAAACAAAATGGCCTTTCAGTTGCTTTTGGTTTTAGTCCTCCTGGTGAGCAGTACTTCTAGCATTATGAGTGAGGATTGCAACCCAGATGACCTCCAAGGCTTGACCAGCTTCAAGTCCGGAATTTCATACGACAATTCGGGCCGTTTGGAGAAGTGGGTTGGTCAAAACTGTTGCCAATGGGAAGGCATTTCTTGTGACAACACAACTGGCAGAGTCACAGAAATAAATCTCCCCGGGTTCATAACACAAGAAGGTTTTCCTCTTCAGACACAAATGCAGGGCACTTTATCTCCTTCACTGACCCTTTTGTCATCCTTGGAAGTCCTTGACATTGGAGGGCAGTCTGGTCTTTCTGGGTCAATCCCAACATCAATCGGTCAAAGCGTACCAAATCTCCAAAGGCTCATTCTCTACAGCAACAATCTCACTGGTCCAGTCCCTGAGAGCATGGGTAAGTTGACCAAACTTGAAGAACTTGCACTTCATGAAAATCTGTTTTCTGGGTCACTTCCTTCAAGCTTTGGAGGGCTAAAGAGTTTAAAAAAATTGTTTCTGCACACAAACAATTTTTCTGGTGTAATTCCTGAGGGGATCACAAATTTGACCAATTTAGTAGAGTTGGATCTTCATGCCAATTCTTTTAGTGGAAATATCCCAGAGAGGATTGGATATTTGCAGGCTTTGAAACAGCTTGACCTCTCAGAGAATAATTTAACTGGGAATATCCCAAATTCTGTAAGTAACTTAAATTCCATCTCTGTTATGTATTTGGACCAAAACTCACTTGAAGGTCCAATTCCTTTCCCATCAAGTCCAGGCCAATTGCCACTGCTTGGCTTCTTGAGGCTTCAAAACAATCGTCTCGCTGGGAAAATACCACAAACTTTTGGAAATCTTGTTTCCATGGAGAGACTCTCTTTGGAAAACAATAAGCTTGAAGGAGAAATCCCTTCCGTCCTCGGTAATTTAACAGCTTTATCAGAGCTTTATCTTCATGGGAATCAGTTAACAGGAAAAATTCCTGAATCAATTGGTCAGCTTTCTCAGCTCATTTTGTTGACTCTCTCCAATAATTTCATTGAAGGACCACTTCCTATTCAGATGTCTTCCCTCCAAAACATTCAAACACTTGACTTGTCTTTCAATTCTCTAAACCTTTTGACAATCCCAAAATGGATAGCAGAATTGCCCTCTCTATCTAGGCTCTACTTGGCAGGCTGTCGAATCGAAGGTGAAATCCCGGAGTTTTTGCAAAACACTCCAAGCGAAATTCAGGAACTGGACTTGTCATCCAACAATCTCATTGGCTCGTTACCAACTTGGCTAGGAAAACTCTCTATGCTCTATTCCCTGAACCTGTCGAGGAATTGCCTCAATTCGGAGATCCCAGATTCGATGTTGAATTTGCAGTATCTAGGGGTGCTTGATCTTCACTCAAACAATCTAAGCGGATCAATAAGGAGAATTCTTGAGATGGGGTCACATTTGACATACGTTGATCTCTCTAACAACAGCTTTTCAGGTGGAATTGAGGAAATGGACAACTCTGAAGTAGATTCCGGTATTCAGTTTCTCAACTTGTCCAACAACTTGTTGCAAGGAAGATTGCCAATGTCAATAGGGAGATTCAAGTCATTGCAGAGTTTGGATTTGAGCTCAAACAAGTTTAGTTTTGGCTTGCCTGATGCAATAGCAAGTCTTAGTGGCTCCTTAAAGATTCTGAAGCTGCAGAAGAACAGGTTTACTGGGGAAATTCCTGATGGGTTTTTAGAGCTGAGAGAGCTCAAGCAGTTGGACTTGTCTGATAATCTTTTGGTTGGTGAAATCCCAAAGGGAAAACCTTTGAGTGACTTTCCCGCTAGCTCTTACAAGGGTAACAAAGGGTTATGTGGGAAGCCTCTAAAACCATGTATGTAAATGAAATTGAATTTTATATATATATATATATATATAAATGTTTTTACTTGAGAAATCTCGCATACATGACAATTAGAGTGACAACTTCATATGCATGGCCTAAAATTATTAAATATATGCCAGATTTATGACCCACCGCTTGTTTTGGAAAATTAAAAAAATAATAATAAATAAAAAAGTTCGTTTGCTTGTCTGAGAATTGTGTTGGGAGATCCTTTTAAGTTAAATATTGCAACCCTGAGCCACAACTATAATAATAATATTGTAACCAACGTTTGGACGAGGCATATCATGTAGTTAGGTGGTGCGTCAAGTATCATTGAAACATAACAAAATAAAGTAGAGGAACAAGCATAGTTCTGCTTTCAATTTTTTAGAATCTCTAGGTCATAAGTACTTTATTTTTATAATGTGCCTAGTACTAAAAGAAAGGTGGACTCAGAAAACGACTGGGAATAAGAGCAAAACGACGTCAACATGACGAAACTAAATCCAAGCTGCTGCGAAGCAAGAGCTTGTTGGCGGTGGTGATTGTGAGTTTATGACATATAGTAGGGAGAGAGATGGGAATAGTGATTATGGTATTGCTACCCAATTGCATGCTCGTGTCGTTTTATGGTCCTTCTCTAGGTGTCCTCATTATCAAATAGATGTCGTCTTTTCACAAGATGCCGTTGATGGATGTCGTTCTACAGATTGTTATTGTGTGACTTATGTCGTTTTTCAAATTCTCATTGCTCCCTCTTTGATGTCTTTTTTTGAGCTTAGGGTCAACTCATCATTAAAAATATATATTCTTGTCCTTTTTAATTTGTGTTCAGTTTCAAGGTTATCCACGAATTTCTTATAATTTGTCTGGTACGCAAGTTTAAAATTGTGTGGTTTAGAACTTTATTATTTAAACTATAGGTTTTAAACTGTATAGTTTAAATGGTAGTTTTAAACTGGCGTTTGAAACGTAAAGGTTTAAAACAAGATAAAACATCACATCATGTTTAAAGTGAGAATTGGTGTTTGAAAAACTATAGTTTATAAAAAAAAAAAAAACTAAAATGAGAATAGTTTTTACTATTAAAAAATAGTTCAAATCGTAAGAATTCAAGGGGCAAAATTTTGATATTAGGGTTTTAACTGTTTTAAAATCGCTTTTATGGTTCAAACTAACCTTAATTATTACTCTACTAAACATCAATTTAAACCGTTTTTATGATTTAGACTGCCTTAAACGGTTTTACACCTATGTACCAAAAGCCTATTATTGTTTTAAGGCCATTATGGTTTTTCCCGGTTGTATTTCGTTTTCAATGGGTAGTGTCGTTTTCGAAGACTGTTGTCATTTCAAAATTAGTTTTCAGATGTTTGTTGTCGTTGAACATTTTTTACGATGCCGTTCTTTTTCGACTTCATCTCTCATTTTCAGTTTATTTCATTTTTAAGGCTATGATTGTTTACCAGGCTTTTTTTAAGCGTTCAACTAGGCTGTCATTTTTGGATTGTTTCATTTTGTATTTTGAGAAAATTATATATTATACCATATTTTTAAATATAATGTTTATTTATGTCGTATTTAAAAAAGTTTATGCTACAGTACTATATGTTAAAGTTGTACCATAGATAAACATGTGATATTTATAAAAAATAAATCTAAAAAAGATGGTATTTATGAAAAAAAGCTCTTATATTATTCCTCTTTTTTTAAAGATCTTTTTCCTCTTTTGATTTCATTCTCTTTTTTATTTTTTTAAAATGTTCTAATGACTCAGTATGACCCCCATTCCTTCCCTTATTTTTCTTTCTTTTTTTTTTTTTTCCTTTAAAAGGACAAAAGTGTTTTGTCTGCGGCTAAATGTGGGACTCAAAGGTTTCGACTTTGGAAGGCATCACTCGTAATTCTCTACAGACCATTCAAAAGTGAAAACCTTTTCCTTTTCTTGGTTTATTGCGATTTCTCATTTTTACTAATTATTTTGTTTCCTTTAATTGAATATGAACCAAACGTAAGATAACTAGATGAGTATCAACTTTTCAATGAAAACCAAAAATAAAAATAAAAAAATGAAGGATTATCGGGGAAAACCACTTACGTAATTATTAACTATTTGGGGATGAGAGCAAAACGACGTCGACACGGCGAACACTAACATCAAGCAGGTGTTGTCGGGTTTCCTCAGATTGTGTCGTTTATTATTATTATTATTATTATTTTGGTCGAGGCTCTCGTCCATTTTTGAAGTTGTATCACATTTCTTTGGTAGTTTTCGTTTTCTCTATTTATGTCGTTTTTCAAGTTAATGTCCTTTTGTTGGATTATTTTCCTTTTGCATTGGTTGAGCCGCTTTCCAAATGTTGGTGGTCTTGAAGTTAGTTGCAAGTGTAGTTGTTGTCGTCGTTGTCGTTTTTCTTTTCTTTTCTTTTTATAGCGATATTGATATTTCTGACTAGACTAGATTCATAAGGCTCTTCGGACTGCTTAATTCACGAGGTTTTCGGTCGTTTTTTAACCAAATAATTGACGCCCTTTTTTTTGGTCGATTTAGTTGTTAGTCGTTTTAAAATTGATGTCGTTGTTTAAGGTCTATTGTCGTTTCTGAGTTGGTGCTATTAAAGTATTGTCGCTCTTCTTATAGGGTGTTTGGTAAGGTGGTTAAAACCAATAGTTAGAATTGTTTTTATAGTAGTATGTACAAGCTTTACACTGTTTATAATTAAAAAAGTAGTCCGGTTACAATCGTTAATTAGAACTATTTTTACTATAGCATGTAAGAGTTTTACATGATTTATAACTAAGAAAGTGGTTCGAACCATTTTCTGCTAAACATCCTATTATAGTCGTTATTTTTCAGGGTGATCTCTTATTCTTTTTTTCCCCTCAATTTATTCTTTAAATAAAAAGGGTTACCCAAATGACTGTCGTTTTCTTGGTCAGCGTCGTTTTTTAGATTGTTGTATATTGCCGAACTCATGTCATTTTGCAGATTGTCAACCTTTTTGGGGTCATTGTCGTTTTTATTCTTTCGTTGTTTTACAGCTCACATTCTTTTTTGATTTCATATACCATCGTTTTTCCATTTTATTACGTTTAGTAAATCGTTGCTTTCTGAGGATGTTTTCTTTTTAACAATGCATGTCCTTAATAATTTCCTTAGCGAGCTATGTCGTTTTTCAGATGGATGTCGTGTGTCAGGTTATTATCGTTCGCGTTATCGTTCTTTTTGAGGCTATCGTCGCCTATTGTCGTAGGTTTCTTCTCGTGGTTGCCGTTTTCCTTTTTATTTTATTTTTTCTGACGCTGCCATACTTTTTTACGTCGCCAGGCTTTCATTGCGCGCCGTCGCTCATTGGATTGTTTGTTTTCTACTTCTTTACTGTGCATTGTTTTCTCGGGATCCCTTAATTGCTTCCATTTGTCTCAAAAGGAATGTGTGTGCAAAATATAAACAAGGGTTATTATGATTTTGGCATCCCTATTTTAGAGAAACATTTTATTAAAATCTTATAGTTTAAAAAATATCAAAATAATACCTTATCATTTTTAAAAGTATTATGATGGTATTTGAGTTCATGTTTTTTATATGAAATTTCTATTACCCTTTTACTTATGAACCCAAATGAATTTTGTAAAATAATAATTGACAATTAAGATTAAAAGATGAAACAAAACTCACAAAAGAAAGCATGTATGTGGTTTTACTTGTTTTTGTGGTATTGTTTGCACTTATTTTCTTTTACAGTTTTAACAAAATAGTTTGAAATTTTTTAATAAAGGATAAGTTTAAAATTTCATGTCAGAAAACTCATGGTATCAAAATAATATTTTCAAAAACTAAAAAGTACTATTTTGATATTTTCTAAACAAGATATCAATATGATGTTTGATTAAAATATAAGTTACTAAAAATGATTAAAACACCCTATAAACAAACATGGCAACGCTGCAAAAACTACTTGAATAAAAGAGACCAGCTAAGGATTTTGAATAATCAAGTCTCAACATCCATAATCAAACGAAGGATTTTGTGGGAAGCCTCTCACTCTCGCACCATGTTAACAATAACTCTTCTCTAAACTTTTTAAATGAATCTATTTAATAGAATAATTGTGTTTCTCAAGGCACTTATCCGAAAATTATTTTTTTCCTCTTTTTTATTTCCCCTTTTGAGAAATGTATGAAAAGGCCTTTTGTTCTTAATTCAATAGGACAAGGCTTCTCCATCATTGCATTTAGGTAGTACATCAATTATCGAGCAACAAAAGAAAAAAGGATAAGAACCGGCCAAAGAAGCCTCCTATTTAAAAAAAAAAAAAAAAAATCCTCCATACTCTAAAAATAAGAATAAACTCGATTAACTCGGTATATTAATTGGCTATATTATAATGCTTAACCACAATTTTTTTCTTGGACGCAATTATTAAATTCATGGGCATTCATGAAGTAAACTAAACTCTCACAATTCTTTAAAAATTTCTATTAGGAGTAAAATTTGTTACCCTATTGTTGTCGCGGGCTTAAATATTATATGATGGTTAGATTTTAATATTGGCGGCAAGGACACCCGTGTGATTCGTCTCCTCAATATAATAGAAGAGAAAGACAGAGAAAGAGAGAGAGAGAGAGAGAGAGAGAGATGTCATACAATTGCCTAGTACCTACAAGAGTGGAAAAGATGTCTCTTAAAATAAGCTTTTTTTTATAATTAATTATTGATTTTAAAGCCGCAAATTTTTGGTGTAGCACTTAAAAAAAAAAAGATATCAGAGGGGCACTTAATTCAACCCCAGTTGCTGATAATTTACGTAGTCAATTCCATTTAACCGTACACAACATAATATCTGCTCTGGCAACTCTTCAGCTTTGTTTCCCTGTCAACATATTTATGCAACACGATAACATATATCAGCAGAGGAACAAGAATTTTTTTCTTTAAAAAAAAGGAAAAAAAAATAGCAGCGTTGAGAACTTTTATTTAAACTTCTGTCAAGGTACACTTGCCTGAATAGTGAGGCCAACATCCAAAATGCAAAGCTTTAGTCTGTCCAAGAAAGCTTCGAATCCTTTCCTTGAGATGTAACTAAATCTGTGCATGTCCAAATCGATTTCAAAGTAGTTTTCGCCCTGAAGGAAATCGAAAATACAGATGAACAATGTTCTGTAAAAAAACGATTCCTATCATTAAACAGGTTTTTATGTGTAAAATGAAGGACAGGAAATTGATCTTACCCAATTTAACTAGCTCAAACTTACCGAGTAGAACTCGTGCTGAGGACGCGAAAGAACCGGTTTTTCGTTGTAAGCCTGCATGAGTTTCCTTTCTGCTGCACTTAGATGAAGTTCCTCTGCATTAACAACACGTCCCAATATCTTCAGCCTTTCCCTAAAGGGTGCAATAGAATCTACAGGGAAACCTTTGACCTTCTCAACTTCATCATCAATCAACCTCTGTATTCAGACAAAAGGCGAGTCTACAATAAAAACATAGAAAGCAGTAAAAACTATGAAAAGTTCAAAAAGGCTCTTCATCTTTACCCTGATGCTTTCTTGAAAATGAGGTGGAAGTTCCTTAGAGTACCTTTCGGAAAGCTTAAAGTATAAAACAAAACTCATTCCTTCACCGTCGGTTTCACCCTGAAAAATTGCGGTGGGATACAGCGGTATCTGGAGACCAAGAAAAAGGGAATATCAGAACATCTGAAAAAAATATTGCGTGCATGTGTGCTCTGTCGCTATCTGTCTGTGTGTGTGTGTGTGTGTGTGTGTGTGTGTGTGTCTGTATGTGGTGGTGGTGGTGGTGATGTCTTCAGACAGAGAAGAATGGTTTGCATTGCCAACCTCACTTGACTGATTTATGATCTTTTGAATAATGTTTTGAGTTGTTTCAGACTCATTACAATTCTATAACTAGTAATTCGCTTGTAAAATTATCAAATTTCCAGCAGAGTAGTATCCAAAAGTCTAGCAACTATTGTTCCTAACCAGGGACCAAGTTATCTCAAAAGTTGTGGTGAACATTTAACACACACACACACACTGAGGCACAATCTATATATATATATATATATAAAGAGAGAGAGAGAGAGAGAGAGAGAGAGAGAGAGAGAGTCTGAAACCTGTACATTTACAACAAGGATAGAAGGGAGTTTCCCAGGAGAATTAATAACAGGGAGTTTCACAAATCGAGCAATATGATCGATTTTTCGGGGACATAAGAATACATCTACACCAAATGGATAATAAGCAGCATAGTTGGGGGCAAACTCTTTCTTCTTATCACTGCAGGAAATTTTAAAACGAAACAAACTGTTAGAATGCAACTCCGATAATAAGAGATCGACCATGCAAGACTCAGTTTTGATTTATGCGTATCATTTATAACAAAGGAGAGCGTATTAATATGTAAGAAAGAAACATATGTATCTGTACTCATACAGGAATTTACATAATAGCCATGTAAAACAAAACTAATTCAACACTGTCCTCGCAGTCTTACCGGATGTAATTCACACCTCGAACTTTAAAAGTACTTGGCTCAACCTGAGACCAACTGTCTAGGATTTTCTTTTCTATGGGGCAAAAAGGAACTTGAGAACCAGCTATCGGTCGTTGCAAAAGCGTCTTTGAGGAAACTGTAAATACAAATAGGAAGGAATGATTAAAGGAACTAAATTTTCAAGTATTGAACATTCTTCTGTCAATATAAATACCAGAGGAAGGATTCAAAGAGATTTTAAAAGAAAATTCACGTAAGCAATTAATGGTTATATATTGGAGATGTGGCGGTGGAAGTATATGCTCTAGAAGAGGCAAAAGAAGGTTCTTTAATGCTAAACAAATATAAAACTTTTGATGATAATAATGATCAGTATATTCTAGAAATATATGACTAGATTTTGTGCCAAAATGACATGAAAACATAAGACATTGAGTTTTATAGTACATACATAGAGCAGCAGCGGCATGTCCTTCTTTTGACTTGAAAGATAGTTTCAGAGCTGCCTTTTTTCTAGCAATTGGGGGACTAAAACTTAATGATCTTCTCTTCTCAACCGGGGGAACTGTAGAGGCTGCAAGACAAGGCAAGCAAGTACTTGAAAGAATCCCACAGTTATCCAATACTCCATCCTGCTTGCCAGTATTTTCGTCCGCTAAGGAGGAGATTTCATCTAGGAATACAGGGTGATTTGCTTCATTTGTTGGTCCATCTAATTTCGAATGGGAATCACTGTCATCTGAATTCAAGAGTCGAAAACTTGAATTTCCTGATACGGACAGATTTTCCAAGCCACTAAGAGAGAACAAATCTGCCCCGGTCAACATTATTAATGTTTTAAACAAAAGAAGGTTATTACTGAAAGAACAAATGGAAACAATCTTGCAACTGAATTAAAAAAAGAAAAAGAACACTTTAAAAATCATACCCTCCTGAACGCTTTGGTAATCTTCATCGCAATCAGAATCAAATCGGACGTCTGAATCAAACCAGGCCTCTTCAATACTTCCTGCCAAGATGCCATTACATTGCAAACGATATAAGAGGTAAAACCATTAAAAAATAAGTGAATAAAAAAGCTGAGGAACATGTAATCATGTATTTTGTTCTCCGAGAATGCTTGTGCTTGCTAACAGATTGCTGACAAAGCTGGATTAGTTCATCAGATAAAAGGACGAAAGAAAACAATGATCGTCAAGATAATTTGGATAATATATAAACCGCTAAAAAACATAAGAATTACCACATTTTTAAAGAAAAAACAGTGGAGAAGACAACAAGAAAATACAGAGACAATTCAAACAAGAATTGTCATTTCCAGTTTTCTATCAAACTCTATACTCTCCTTCCTTCACATAACACAGCCGCACATTTCATGCTAAGGAGATTATTCACCGCCGAAAACCCTCCAAGAAATCAAAAGAATCCAAAACGTCCAAAAGGGTCTCTCTCTCTCTCATCCAAACAATAGACGCCACCAGCAAGAAAACAGTCAAAACTCAAGAACCCACCAAAATTCAACCAAAAACCACCAAACCCAGAAAAACCAAATTCCAAAAGAGCAAATTTTAGAGAGAGAGAGACAGAGAGAGAAGGTAATGTACCTTGGAGAGTTGGGTTGGTGACGGCGGAGTGATCAGCTGGGGCGGCCCTACCAGTTTTCTCCCATGAGGAATCGGAAGACCGAGACGAAACTCTTCCCTTGAGACCTCTCTTCCTCCTTCTCGTACGACCTGTCGTATTCTTGGACGAGCCCAATCCCCCTCCGACGCACCCCCGAGGCGCAGAAAAACACCCTCCCATCTCTCTCTCTCTCTTAGAGGTTGATCATCACTGTATCACCACCAACTTGTAGACAATTGTAGAGAGAGAAAGTGAGGTTTCAAGGAAGAGAGAGAGAGTCAGACAAGCATAGAGTTTTTAAGCTACAGCTGATGATTTTTTTTCTTCTGTTCTGGGGTAGTCGTTGTTATGCTTGTTATTGAATTTGCGTTTCCACTAAGCCTCCATCAGACGCGAAAGCTTTTATTTATTAATTATTTTGTTTATTATTTATTCATATTCGATTGAACAAGCTTTTTCCTTTGTCGAATCCATTATTTAGTCAAATATTAAAAGGCAAAAATTAGTTAAAAAATGTGAAAAGGCCGAAAAAAATAAAAAAAGAAGAGAAATGAGGAGCACTGGGGGAGGGGAGATGACGGCAAGTTGCTGCAAAAGCGGCCAACAGCAGTGGAGTCGGGCGAGAGAATTGAATGGGACCCACGCAACAAGGCAAATCATTGGCCACGTGGCGTGTTTGGCTTACGCAAACGTGTGGGCTTGTCTGGTGAACTTTTTTTTTTTTTTTTTAAATCTGAAACTTTTTTTTGTGTTTTTGGGTTGATAAAAATTCGTTTTTTTAACTTTTTGGTGATGTTGTAGTTGGTGTTGTTTGGTGATGGTGTTCGGTGTTGGCGTTTCTTGTTTTCGCATATTTTCACGGTGGTGCGCTGTACTGTTGTTGTTGTCGGTTTTTTTTTAATGCTTTTTGTAATTTAGAGTGTGCTTATTTTGGTTTTTAAATCACGGTTTGAATCATTTTACTACAGTATTTTCTCTTATAAAAATTTAAATCTTTATTCAAATACTTTACTTAAATACTTATACTAAACGCATCCATACTATGGTCTATCCAAAATTTGAAACAAAGAAAACCCTAAGGCACAATTTTGTCAGTGTCCTTTTTCCCTGCTAAAAATGGGAAATTTTCGTTAATTACAGTAAGGTCGGCTAAATCTTATTAAATTGATTGAGCAAATAACTCTCTTTATGGTTTTAACACCCAATATTTTTCACGAGAATTATATATAATTAATTTATTATTTTGAGCGTCCAAGAAGAAAGATTATTTTATTTTACAATGCCAAAAGTCAAAATAAGGAAAACAAGCGACTTTTATGATTAAGGCTGTGTTGGGTGGTGATCCCCACAAGATATTTTCTTTAATTTTGACGTTCTTTAGGCTGTGTTGTAGCCTGTATTTTTTTGGTGAGTTGGTTTTACATTGTTGAATTGGTCTTAATTATTAGTTATATATTTAAAAAAAAAAAGAAGAAGAAAAAATAAGGGAAATGAGCCACTTTTGTGATGATATTTGATTTTTTGGAGGCTTTTAATTTGTGGCGACGGTTGACAGTACGTCCACGAGGATCAAGTGAACTAGAGTTCACCAAACTGCACCAAAATTTCAGAGCCATGTTTTGCAGCTTTGGTATTTGACTAAACTCTTGCTAGATTTGACGCTTTCGTTCACACAACAAGCTTACACACGTGATTTCATGTATAGATATGCCCGTTAAAATTATGTTTGACAACACAATTAAAAATAGAAACAATTTTATTATAATATATAGTTTATTTTTATTTTATATTTTTATATATGAGAATTTTATACTATAATAATTTTAACTAATTAAAAATTTGGCTTTCTTAGCACTACAACAGTTTCAATTTTACAATTTAAATGAGGTTGTCAAATGTACCTTATTTTCTTCTAAGTTCTGACTAATTGAAAGTTGGCCTTCTTTCTTGTTTTATAATTCTTTCCATGTGTGCGGACAGTTTTTCTCTTATAGCAGTTATCCAAGCTTCTTCTTCTTTTTTTTGAATAAAAGGCATTAAATTTTGGGGCTTAAAGATGTTGCTCAAAAATGGAAAAATATCCGTTAGGAAAATTGTTGTGACTAATATGTCTAAAACAAATGCAACAAATATTATCTTTTTTTATGTGAATAAAATTCCTTGCTTGTGTAACACTACACAGAACTAGGAAGACAACGACAGTATAAATAAATCAAAACAAAAGATAAGAAATGAAAAAAGCTCATTAAATAACCAAACTAACATTTGGGTACATGATATTTCACTCCTTTCTAATCTTCCGCCTAATTGTCATAAAATCCTTGTCTTTTCCTTTTTTTCTTCTTTTTTTTTTCGCTTTTTTTTTTTAGGAAAGTTAAGTTTAGTTTGTAAGCCTACTAAATAAGTGCATTTCACTAATGCAATTGCTTTTCTTACGACAATGAAGACTAATAAGCGTCATGTCTCATAACTATAGCTTTTTTTCTTTCTTCTTTTTTCTTTTTTTTTTAAAAAAACAAACACCCAACCTATGAATATGAACATAATTTAAAGGTGGAGCAATAAATGTTGACAGGGCAAATAGCTTCACATGTGGTGTACATAAATTGGCAAAGGGCCCATTGCCACAAGCATGTGGCGCACAAATTTGGGATCCCCCAAAACCTCCAAAAGAGGCCAGACGTGAAAATTTGTGAATTTCACGAATACCAAACATTGGTCAAAGCTCTCTGCCCCACGAGGAGAGTTCATAGCCTGGAACTGGCATGGACGGTAACAGCTAGCAGCTAAAAGAAATTAAAACTATCCAACTTCATTCAAGAGATAGTGACGTTGGGACCCTTGTTGCGGGTGAGGGAATCGCACGCCGTTAAATGCCGCCAGATCTATTTCAATGACTACCACCTTTAAAAACCAGCGCCATGATTAGAGGGACCCGTTTCTGTAAATATTTTAGAATAATATCATCTAAATTCGTCAGCTGAGCGAAATGCCACTACTGCCCCTTAAGTAACCGGATATCTCAACAGTTTTCGCGTTTAAAGTGTCCCAACTGTCCTAACAAACGTTACGCGACTTTTGACCAATATCGTGTATGAGAATACTGCTAATCTGACCAGATGTGATTTGGGATATTCTCGCGCAAGTTAATGTTCGATGTGATTTTTTTTCCTGTGTGTTAAGTTGTAAAGTTTAATTATGGTTGAGACTTAAAACTGAGGGTAGTTTCATCAAAAATAGTTTGGGGATTTCAAAATTGTAATTTTAATTATCCTAATTTTTCTTTAAAAATAAGGAACATCTTTATTAAGGTTTATTAGACAAAGGTTAGAAAACAAAGTTAAGAGATATATGAATTTTTTTTATAAAATCCTTCATTAGAGTAAATTTTTGCAACAATTATAAATGGGTGTAACTCTCGTATTAAAGATCACAACCTTGTTTTCGCGGTTTAGACGAAACCTTTACAAATCTTACATGATCATGTTTGATTTTTTAATGCAATTTTGTTGTCCTACTCTAGCAATATAAAGTTAGGAAGTCTTAATTCATCTTGATATAGAACTAGTCAAACTAATAGTTGAAGTAAACAATGGTAAAAGAAACACCATCGGAGTTAGGCTTCGAAAGTTCAAATCTTGAGAGTGACAATTTTGAGAAGCGGGATACATAATATGCATTTCTTAAGGGAGAAAAAAATAGTAAAAGAAAAAAGACTACCTTAGCCTTAAGATGCCCAACTCCAACCCCTAAATATTGTGATTATACTAAATTGTCAAAAGAAAGAAAAAGATTATCAAGTTGCAGATAAAATACCCGCTGAATAAGTCATAAATAAGTGCAAGCCAACAACCAATGCATGAAATCAAGGGCATCGTGCTAGCTATCGAGTAGTGCAAAGAATTAATATCAAGCGGTTTTCCATGAACGACATAATTTGGTAAAGAAATTTGGAGAAAGCTAATTCGATAGCATCTGGATCCCACTTGCTGAGAAAAAATGCCTTTTGCAAAGGGCACCCTCCTCTCTCTCTCTCTCTCTCTTTTTGAGGGATCTATCTCTTTTGTGCCAATGCGAGATTTGACACCTAACAAACTAATGCACATTGCTTCTTCCGCACACAACTTCTAAAGCTGATTTTCATTATATTCAACGAATAAAAAGTGACAAGCATTTATATTAGTTGCGGCTCTAGATGAGTCAAGTAGGCCTCTGAGGTCCAGTAGTTTAGAAATCAATTGTTGGAGTGCCACTTACTCAAAACGCTACTGTTGATCTACCTGCTTTACGGCTACTAAGCATGGGGCCCCAGATTTCACGCAACCATAGTCAACGGTGTTCAAGCGGGGAAAAAAAGAGTGACTTATAATAATCAAGAGAGAATAGTTACTTGCCCAAAAAAATTCCGAAAGAATTACAAATGGTTACTACTTACGCTTCAACTTATATTGAAAAGCACCATAAATTGGAGACCCTTCTTAGCCATTTTATACATATGTGAAATCAATGGCACACACCCCAAGCCATAAGCAAGCTTGTCAAAGACTTTGAGCTAATTCATGAAGAATGAATTAAGCCAATAGAAGATAGGTCTACATCCTATTCTTCGGGCAAGCATGCCTTAATTGACAAATCAATGTAGGAACGTACTAGAGAATAGTCCATTTCATAGTTAGCGTCGGTTCACAAGGACCGGCACCATTTTGAATGTCATCATGTAATTTCTATGCCAATTATTTCAACATATCTCTGAGTTTTTTTTTTTTTTTAATCTGAACTGATCGATTAGTTTACAATCATACCTTAATGACGCTTGGTTCCACGTCACTTAATGGTCTTTAATGAGTTTCCCTATGCCCAAAAAGATTAGTGAAAAAAATATTCCATGGATGAATAATGAACAATCACAACGGCATCCACGTTAGTCTCTTCATTTTGTTTGGTCTTGGGCATTTTCCAAGTCAGGAGGACATCAATTGGCTCACATGCCGTCCAGGCAAAGCTGCACGCCAACCTAGCTTGTACTTCCATTTTTATTTATTGAATGCACTTGGATTTTATTAAAAGGAAAAAGTAGGCAAAAAAAATCCTGCTTTCTAGAAATATTTCACTCAAAAAATCTTCACAAAGATGAGGGAAAAGGAGCAAACGAAGCTCAATGTATTGTGATGTCTGCTTTCAGCTAAAAAGAAAAAAGAGAATGATGAGTGGCCAGCAATGTAGCTAGAAAATCATCCTAAATTTAGGATCTCTTTTATTATCATCAGTCTGTGATGTAAGGGAAAAAAATACCTTGTGGCTGAATGCCATGTGTTAGGACAAATGATTCTGCGTCCAGTTGTCCACAGTACATCCAAATACTACGTTCCAAAAGAGCTAGGCAGTTTTCTTTATACGTTATGTGAGACACGAACACAATCCATGACATTTTTCTGAACAGAGTCTGAATCCTCTACAAATTGATTGGTTTGACTATAAATTGATATTTTTTCTAAAAGATTTTGTATCCATCTGGCTGACTTTCTCTGAAAACTCGCACCAAATGAGAACACAACCATGTCTGTGTGATCAACCGAGGGCGACGGTTAATTCAAAACAAAAGTTGGGAGCTTTCTGGGTTTGACATATTCCTCTCAAGTCGGTATGGCCCAACCCAGTGGAGAACCAGGTGGGCCCAAGTTGCATGGGCCCATGCCCACCACAGTTAACATCCAAATGGGTTTCACGGAAGGCTGACACTCAAAAATCAAGTTAAAAAAAAAAATCCATTCTGAGTTGTCAGTAATTGTCAGTTTGTCACAATACTTTTGGGGGGAAAAAATGGCATCACAAGAACAATTGCTGATATGTGGTACCAGATTTAACGAGGGAGAAAAAAATTGTGTAAAGCGACAGCCAAACCTCTAGCTGGTAAAACTTATTATGATCTTGAAGACAGTAGGACATAATGGCTGCAATGGTATAAGTGAAGAGAGAATCTAACCTGGAACTTTGAAAGCTTCTGCTAAGGCTGTTGAGGAGTGAGGACTCATAACTCAAACTGTATACTGACGTTGTCTTGTAATCCTGTGCACGGGAAAAGAACATACAGGTTACTCCTACGCATCAACTAAATAACTACCAGTACCAGGTCGGGCTTTTCTTGAGTAATTTGTTATTGAAACAAAAATTCTGTGACAAAATTAAAAACGGTAATCAGATAGAGTAGAGCAATAGCATGGGATAAAAAGCAAGATGTCACACATTCTGATCATTTGCGGAGATACATGGAGCATTGGCTGCTCACTGAGGCTTTGAGGAAGCTGACTGTGGAGGGAAAACAGTCCAATGAAACTCTCAATGCAGCAATAAAACAGTAAAATAAATTCTTCTCAAAGTATGATCACCGATCAATGAGTATCTCTGACAGCAAACAGAAAGAAATAAAAATCTTGCACTTGCCTTCGACACACACGAATCCATGTGATCGCTTTCAAGTAAGTGTTTTCCAACTGATTTTTGAGATAGAGATGAAGCTGCATGAGGATTTTATTTAAGTGGTATCAGTAAAAATTATATCTTTTCTCCAAGCAGCACCTTCTATTTGCGAAGGAACATATAATTTATTTTAGAGCTCCATAAGAAATTATAGAGTGATATAAGCGTTTATAGCTATATTCAACGGAACAAAAGCTGGAAGAGAAAACCCGTACATTCCGCGGCACCTATCCCATAATCCTCGTTTGAACATTTTCCCGTGATGTTTTGAATAAAATGTTTGCTCCTGGAATAATTATGGCGTCAACAATTGAAAACTTGATTGTCATATTGCATTTGTTCACTATCTGCAATAGGAAATTACTCTGACATTTCCATTTATCAAATCTTCAGGAAAACAAAATAAAAAAAAGAAGAAGAAAGGACAGCAACCATAAAAAT
The DNA here is from genome assembly GCA_025403435.1 of Artocarpus heterophyllus. Taxonomy (NCBI): domain Eukaryota; kingdom Viridiplantae; phylum Streptophyta; class Magnoliopsida; order Rosales; family Moraceae; genus Artocarpus; species Artocarpus heterophyllus. The sequence goes on from CM046339.1 coordinate 24,204,445, forward strand.
TGTTGTTCCCTAGAAATTTAATGTGAATCAGTATATTTGAGGTATTGGGAAAATTCTGACCAACTACATTTCCGAGCGAATTTACACGTGTGCAATAAGAAAATCAAATAGCTGATGCAAGCGTCCTTCAGTGTTTTGGATCAATCAGCTGACAAATTTACGCTACCTATCCAAAGCCGTGGCTTTTACAAGAGAACTAGGTTCAAAATACTCCATCTGATAATTATGGGAGTTCATCTGTTAACTCCTTTTCCTATTTAATTAATTACTTACAGATTTGATAATATCCTAAAATACAAGTTAAAGTCTAAAAAGTGTATGCAGGACAATGAGTAAAGTCATCTACTCTTTCTACGTATCGTCCTTTGTCAAATCCATGTTGTATCCTTCTTGGCATCCAAGCATTGAGGAGAATCTCGCCTTATCCTGGCGTTGAAATGAGGGAAACAAATGTCTATCTTACAAGATCGTGAAGCAATTGTTAGGATAATAATTGCTAGGTGCATCAAAAGGGGCAAAAACATAAGATTAAAACGAAACCAAACAAAACAAAATTAGCATATAACAACTGGCATCTTGGCACCTAAAGCTTTAACTTTGTAAAGCTCTATGAGACCATAAATTGTGCATTGTCTCCTTCCATCATTTCTAGGAGAAACATGGTATCCATAAATCAGTTTTTTTCTTTCACTATTCCAGATATTGAACTGTTTCATGAGATTCAAAAGTTTATTCTGTACGCATCTCCTATATCTGTGAAGTTAAGAAACTTATAGTACTGGAAGTAAAGTTGAAATTTATCTATTAGCTCTTCGTTTACGTTTGCAAAGTTGTCCTGAATCTTCTTTATGATAATTCTCAAACTCCCAAGTTCCAAGAGCAATGCGTGATCAGAGAATATTTACAGTGAAGTTTGAACAATAACTCACAGGAAAACAGAATCCAGTGATCAAATTCTGATGTCCAAACCTCTTTCTCGAGAATCAGATTCTGTATGACCATGTCCAATAATATTTTCTGCAGGTGGGACTGTTAAGAAAAGAAGCCTGTATAGAACATACTTTCCATGATAAAGAAAAAATGATATTTTCGGTGGGAAGGTCTCAAGTCATTTTTAGCATCAATGAAGTCCTAAATCTTGGTACTGGATTGGATACCTTTTCTATCTGAGTTTGACAGGCGATACTTATTGTTGCTGCCTCCAGTTGTGCTTCTAGCTCTGAAATTACTTCATTCTTTCTCCTAATTTGATCTTCATCATTTTTCAGTTTCTGTTCCAGATCAGAGATCTTTTCTGCATAAATTAGTTCAAAATCAAATGAATCCTGAATGGACAACAAAATAGTACTACCATCAAATGGAGATAGCTCATCAGCTTTTGGTTCAAAGACTTATTGATGCAGCATCCAACAACAAAAAGAAGTCATCATTCTCACTGGTACAAATATTATACTGATTGATCCTAACAAATAAATTAAGTGTTCAGAAAATCCCAACCTGCATCAACCTTAAAAATGATCGACAAGAATTACTGTAGAGCATAAACCAAATATCTAATAAATTACAACTTGGCAAGGCCACAAGCAAACTACTCAAGAATCCAGGTAAGAACGTCAATTACCAACAGATGCTTTCTCAAGTGCAGAGACTTTTTCCAATTTACTATTCAAGTCAGCCACTACACACAGAAGTCCGAGGTGGAACTACGAATATGGCTAATGCCTATTGGCTGTATTTTGTTAACTCTTTTTTTTCTTTTTGCTATTTTCTCTTATTTAACTGTTTAATAGTCTATAATAGAAAATAGTCATATATCCTTTCAAAAAAAGAAAAAAAAAGAACATAGTGATATATTAAGTAAATAGTAAATTTACTATAATTATTAATAAATAATATTTTAAATTTTAAAAGCAAAATTGTAAGAGTAAAATAATATTATTAAAAATTTGTAAATAATAAATATACATAATTTAGGTTTAATGGAAGTAAATTTGAGATCTATATCTAGATTTTTTAAATGGGATAAAATATCTCGGATTTACGGAACTCGATCATAATATAAGTATTAGTTTTTTTACTCTTCTCTTAAATATATGCTATTTGCTTTTGTTTCCCTTAAAAATTGTTACTTACCCCTTGCTCCGAAAGAAAAAGTAAAATATGTCCGAACGAAAGAAATTATTGTTGTAAACTTTCGTCCTAGGACTAAAATCTAAAAAAATCATTGAACTTACAATATAGATTAAAGAAACACTTCAACATGAACATGATAAGAACACTTCAATAAACACCAAGAACTCTGCACAACGCAAATAAGCAATTGAACACCATGCATGCCGGTCAGTGGCATTCTGATGCTTAGTTAGCAAACTTGTGGAGAAAATTTATTTGATAGAGTTCTAACGTTGTAAAAAAATAGTAGTTGGCTTCTCAACTAAGAGTAATTTATAGACAGTCAAAAATAACCTGTAATAATGCGCGAGTTTACCTCCAATTGCATGTTTTACGCAGCGGGGGCACACAAAAAATGTTACATTCATTTTATTTTTTTTTGGTTTGAAAAGATTGTATTCTTTAATTTTTAGTTTGTGCCAATATGAATAGTATGTATAGCAAGTTTTGGGCTTTCTTTTTTTAATTTTTTTTCCTCAACTAGCTTACCTTTTGGGCTCAGTTAAAATCCTCTCCTTTTAGGTGTTTGATTATGGGAAATTTTCTTAAACATCATTTTTCAAACTTATTTTTTATAGATACCGCGTTTATTTAAGTGTGATATGACTTAAACATGTAATATAAGTGAGTACAACATATCTTTTTCAATGTAACATGAATAAACATTTTTTTTAAATGTTTGGCATAACATGTAGCAAGGTTTTTGAGAGTATTGGTTTGAACCGATTAGGTTGAATCAATTGGTTCAAACTACTTAGCTTACTTGTGTTTTACTAGGAGCTTTACACTATAACAACTAAAAGTTTTAGTTTGAACTAATTTTATTAAGCACCATAGTAATTTTCTCTTGGATTTTTGCACCGCAAATCCCCAAAATTGGTAACAATTGGCAATTGGGTCTATATTTTAAGGTTTAGGCACTTTGGTCCCTAAACACTTAAATTGTTGGTTCCTTAGTCCTCATTTTAAGAATTTAGATACTCATATCTCAAACTTTCAATTTGTTAGCACTATAAGTCCTCATATTAAGAATTTGGACATTTAAGTCCCAAAACTCTTAATTTGTTTTGCATTGTTTGTACCTTGGGGACGTTTTTGCCATTAAACGACATAAAAGATGTCAATATTTTGAGATTTTTTTTCTTTGGTCATATATATATATATATATAGAAAAAAATGTTCCTAAAAGCTTTCTTTTGTTTTTTGAAGTATAACTTAATATTTTATGTCTAAAATAATGTTCAAATGCTCTAAAATGAAGTTAAATATGATCATTATTGACAACAAAATGATCGACTACAAACCGAAAAAAATTCACAAATATCATTGGGGGAATTTGTCATCTATTATTGTTTGAGCGATTCAAATTATAGAGACATAACTGAATGCAAATAACACAATAATTAGTTGTCTGTCTTTAAGAAAGAAAAGTATGTATTTGCATGACTAATTGTTGCGTTACAATGATTTAGTTGCACCATTGTAATTTAAAACCAACTCACAAACAATAACATATAATGGATATTCATGCATTTATTGGTTTTTTTTGTTTATAGTTAATTGTTTTATCGTCACTGATTATCATAATTTACTCTATGTTAAGGTATTTAAACATTGTTTTTGGACAAAGAAATAAATCATGCTTAAAAAATGATAGTTTTGGGACCATTCTATTAAAAGCAAGGAACAAAAAAGCCTCAACACATTGATATTTTTGAGTAAAAAGAATATGGGGACTAATTGTGTCAATAAATTAAGAGTTTCAAAACTTGAGTGTCTAAATTTTTAAAATAAGGACCAAAGTGTCAAATGTTATAAAATTTGAAAATCAACCGTTCAAATTTTTTTTTTCTCTTTAAAAAACTTATCGTCTCAGTTTGCTCAAACACCATTTTCACCTTCTTTTTTTTTTCCTTCAAGTCTCCATTTCTTTTTATCAAAAGTTTAGTTGATCCTCAAGATTTAGCCACAATTAACATGGTGGGATATATAAACTTAGGCCAATTCTTAAGCACATCAGACGCACTAGAACATCACACATGTAGAAGATATACAAGCTTTACAACCAGTAGCCAAAGGGAGCGATTTGACAGCTTGCAGTACAATATACCTATATATAGGCTCTTCAGCCGGTTTTTTCTTTTGAATTTGCTCTGAATCAGGCGGTTTCCATTTGTTTTTCTGTACTGGTGCTTGGGCTTTTTGGGGAAATAAGGAAGTCACTAGGAGCATAGTTGTCGTTGCAAAATGCAAGTTATATTAATTTAAATGTGTTAATGCCTGAGAGAGGAGATGGATAACTCCATGGATGTTTGACATGGTAGTTAGAATCATTTGTTAGAAATGTAAATATTATAATACGTGAGAGCTTTATATTGTAGCAATTTTTGTTGCTTTTACTGTAACATATAAGAGCTTTACACTGTTCCTAACTAAAAAATTAATTAGAACCAATTAATGTTAAACATGCTAGTCTCATGTACGTAAAAGCAACCTCTATTTCATTTTTCATAGTAATAAACAATTGCAGTAGGGCAGCACAGTACAAGGGACATGTAGATGGAGAAGAAAATGTTGTAAAACACCTGATCCCAAAGCATTGCATCTCATTCAAATCCCCACAAACTTGCTCATCCTAATTTATGGTCCATAACTCAGCATATCCTACAGGAGCATATTTACCAAGCGAAAAGCATACTAAGACATGATGCTTTCTACAAGCGCGCGTGGGGTGGAGAACACGGATTTCAACTTGCGTTTTCCATGATTTCCGGATGAATATGGTTGAGGGGGTGTTTGGCAGTAGTGGGAACCACTCAGTTTCCATCACAATCTCAGTTATAAACAGTGTAAAGCTCTCACATGCTACAGTAACAATAAAAAAATATATTACAGTGTAAATGTAACGCCCCGAAATTTATTTAACGTTAATGTAATGTAAATGATAAATTAGTGTGTCATAACTAATGTTTTAACATTAATTAGATTATTTGGTTGGATTTTGAATTTTTGGTTGTTTTGTAAAATTGATGCATTCAAATGATTTCTTATTGTTTTAAAATGATGTGTTGAGTTTTAAAACACAACAATTTATAAAATGTTAAAAATACTCCGTTTTACAAAACCGTGGGCGGCACATGATTTTCGTACAGTAAAATCGCCCACCGATTTTCTCTATTTATTTCCTATCCCTCTCTCTCTCTTCACTCTCACGACACACACTCTCTCTCTTGATCTCTCTCTCGGCAACCCTCTCTCTCTCTAACTCTCTCAAAATTTTAAACCCAATTTTGAATCCAAGCTTCGGGTTAGCAAGGAGGAAGCTCGGGGACATGATTCGGCAACCAAGAACGCGGATTGAAGCTTCGATTCGAGGTTAGTTTTGAAATTTCTAAACTTTTTCAAAATTTTCAATTTTGTGCATTTTTGAAATCTAGGTTTGTTTAAGCTTAGAAAACCTTGGATTTGAGTTAAATGAACTTAGAACACCTAGAATCTAAGCTTAGATTGAAGAAAAATGAATTGGATTCAAGATTTTTCATTTTTCCTCAATTTTTCCTATTTTTGGATTTTTGGGATTTTTGTGTTTGAATCTTGTTTAAATGAGTTTTAAAGTGTCTAAATATGTTTTTCTATCATCTATGAATGTTTTCTATGCCTGGGATTTGAGAAAAACAGGTTAGAATCAAGATTTGGGTTTTGGGGAAATCGAAACCCGTGGCTGGAATTTTTGGGTTTTCCCAGTTCGGCCCGAACTGGGTGTTCAGTAGGCCGAAATAGGGATCGGCAGGCCGGTATTCTTCAGTCCGGCAGGCCGAACCTGAAAATTGTTCGGCAGGCTGAAGCAGGGAGTCCGGCAGGCCGACCGAGGCATAGAAAATTTTGTGATTTTTACCCGTTTTCACTGTTTTGAACCCTGATTTAAATTCAAACCTTATAGAATGATTTTAAAGATACAAATGGCACACTAGGACATCATGAAATAGTTTAGTAACATAGGATGTCTTGAACTAGATATTGATCGACTTAGTTTGTATCTAGGATCGTTCGTGGTTCTGCGGAGCTAACGTATAGTGGATCGGGATTACGGTGTGGGGCACCGGCACGAGTATTGAGGTAGGACTTCTACCCCATTTCTTTGGTAGCCTGGTTTTGAAATGATTTGGCTTTGAAAAGGATTTCTATCAAAATGTTTTCAACGGTTGTTTGAAAATGAATTTATCGGTTATATTTTAATATACCGTGATCTGAAATGAACTTCATAATGAATGTAAATGACAACACTTGGTAATTGAGTTTTGAATGATGATGATAATAAACACATAGGCATGATGCCATATCAGAGATCGGGTCGTGTAGCGATCGACCTTGGGGGCAGGTCCCGAAACCCAGCTGGGCCACTACGGTGGTGATACTATGGTTTGCCTAGGAAAAAGAAACTGATATTTCTGATTGTCTAAGTAAACTGTTCTGGGTAAGAACGGCTTTACTCAAATTTATTCATTTAAGGTTTCTTTTAAATGTCTCCTGAATAATGACCTGTTTCTTTAAATTAAGTTATTTTATAAAATATAGTCCTACTGAGCCTTTCGCTCACGTTTTGTTTGTTTTAAATTTTCCCCTCTAGGTGGTTTCCCATTTAGGTTTGGAGAGGATTCTTCGGACCAAACTCAGGAGCAATAGGAGGATTGATTTATATTTTGTATTATTTAAATCAAGGCATGTAAGATTTAACTTTATTAGTACCTGGACTGTGATTGTATTTATGATATTGTCAGTACCATGTGTGTGCACAAGTTGTGGGTTGTGGAACTCATACTCGCGGCTTTATTATTTTAATATTTATTCGTTTAATGTTTTAAATTGCCTAATGTACATGAACTCTTTATAAAGTGTTTTTAATGAACCTCACATTTTATACTCAATTCAACCCCTTAAACTCTGGATTTTAATTAGATTCTCTTTTAATTAACTTAAATAATCCGCCACGTCACCTCCCGTACTCCGGGGCATGACAGTAAAACTCTCACATATTACAGTAAAAGTGGTTCCCACTACTGGTTCCCACTACCTTTCCAAACACCCTATGAATTTCATTCCAAGAACACAGCCAGAGTAAAAATGCAGACCCAGTCCCATTATCTGAAACACATTAAAAAGCAATAGCAACACAATATTACCGAGCTAACTTCAGAGCCAACGCAACAGACCCAAAATTGAAAACAATTATGCCCATTACTGTGACCACTACACCGCCAGTTTCCATTCCAAAAGATTCTAACTGATCGGTAGAATACATATCGTCCAACCCAAATTAATATTAGAAGCTGGATTACTTATTTTATGCAGACCTGCGGATTTGAAGCGGGACTGCTCCATATCAATTCTAATTCACGACATTGACATCGGTTCAATCAACTCACAAGTTTCTGGCTGCCTTTTTCACTTCTCACATCTGGAATTGATCCAAACAATCCGCCGTATTAGGCTTCCTACCGCCTCCGTGTCTGCCGACTGCTGCAATGATTGCAACAGGGAAAGCAAAGTTACCGGAGTTGCTAGTTATTCCCCTACACAATTGGCCCTATATAAATTATGACCGTTAGATCTAATCTTGACGGTGAAAAAAATGTACAGCATAAAAACTACAAAAGTTGGGTGATGGATCAAAGAAACTTCCATAAACTTACGTTTATAGATAAATATTTTAAAAATTTATGATTTTTAAAATTTTAGGAGATTATTTAACTGTCATATTTGTATTTTTTGATTTACATGATATTATTTTAGAACGGGTATTAGAAAAAATAAAATGTTATTATTGAGAAAGGTTAGAAACGTTACCTAATTTTTCTATGTAAAATTTTTTTTCTATTATTCTTAGTTTATAAATTTTTCTTTCTTAGTTAAACAAATAATAATCTATTATCGTTGTTCCACTGGACTTGAAATCACTTTGTACTTCCAAATAAATAAAAGGATTTATTTTTCTTTTTTGACGTTGATTGAATGAGGAAGAATTTAAAGTAGTTATCTCACGCAACAGACCTGATAGATTAGACGATGACTATTGTGATGAAAAAACCTTACAACAAAGACATTGTACATACCATAAGCATTACGAAAAAAAAAAAAAAACAAACAAAGAAAAAATAGATGCTTGCAAAATTATTAAATATTTTAGGACATAGTGTTGTCAATGTTAAGAGCTGCTCAATAGTATTCCTTTTTCCTCTCTAGATAAATACGAGCTGCATACAATATAAAACCTTCATATGCTACAGTGTGATGTTACAGTATAAAACTCTCATATGTTATAATACTTAAGTTCTAAGTCACAGTTCTAACTGTGTTGTCAAATGCACTATATTTATATATAACAGTTTTACACTCAACCAGTTTGTGTTGTCATTTTACAGTTTTGGGAATCGTAGCATGCTATAATCAAGACCAATGCCTAAACTAAATTGACACCTTTTCTCTGCACACAAGGTTAAATGGAGTTTTCCAACATGTGGGTTTAGCACAACATATCATTTCACTTTTTACACAAATTTTTAAACTACAATAGATCTCATGTAACAACACATTAATTCTAAACACCATAATTAAAAAAAAAAAAAAAAAAAAAAAACCCTAAAGACTCTATGGAAGAGTACTGGCAAGCCATTGACCTTTTTTCATGAGTTTGCCAAGGTTGAAAATCAAGTGGTGTGAATGGAATTTGTTTCTTTCTTTTCAAGATTTGCACATTCAAAATGGTGTCCAGCAGGTGACAAGCAATATAACCATGGAAAACATGTTTCAGAAGTTGTTTCAATCGCCTAGTCACTTGTGTCCCCCATCCAACTTGTACTATGAATTTATTGCTGTTTCGCAATTCGCAAGAGCTTATGTCTGCCTTACAGCTTTGATTCAACGAAGTCATAATTGAAGAAATTTTATTTTTTAGAAACTTGAAAGTACCGACCATGAAATTAAAATCTCACGAAGAGAGCAAAATCTTCAACGGCAGAGCCATAATTTTTTCTTCTTTTTTTTTTTCAGTTTAGGCATTGTAAAAAACAGGTATAATGTTTTATTGAATAAATATATAGTTATATATTTTCATTATTGAGTTATATAAAATGAAGACTAAAAGTTATCTTTCAATTATTTAATGGAGGCACGGTAAGGATGTATTTAAAATTTTTCAAAAAATTTTAAGGCAAAAGATTAATTTTCAAAAATTGGGTGGAGAAATATGCCCCACTAAGTTACGTTAGCCTCTGCCAGTGAAAGTCCAATATCCATTCAAATTAGTAGTCATCAAAGGGTCCACATCCCAGCAAATGTGTCCCCATGGAAGTCAAGAGAGTGACCATTTTTGCTTTACATTCATTAAGCTAAATTTGCTGGCAATGTATAACATTTGGCTCAAGTTTCGTATCTTTTGACGTTGCAAGCTAGCAGGTAGACTCTCTTATACCTACCGCCTCCACATGGAATACCAATATGAGCATGACCTTTTAACTCTTTTAGGAGAAGCAAAGTCTATTAATTCGGTAATGTAGTAAAGTTTGTCCTAACTTTTTCTCTTCTTTTTTTTTTTTAAAGATAAAGATAAAGATAATATGGGTTTGCTGGCTAAAGATGCTTTGTAGGCTTATGTGTAAAAATTACAAAAATTAAAGTGTGCCTATATGGATATCACTTATTTATTTAGTTATCCAAATATATGGGGCTCTATTATTGATTTTATGAGTTCATCTTATACAAGTCAACAATTAGAAAATAATAGTTGTAATTGTCTTATGTCATGCTTAGTCTGAAATTGAGGGGAATTAAGAGCACATCTACTTTGCAAGGAAGGAAAAGAAAGAACTAGAAGTGATTCTCTTTTTTCTTATCCAATCAACTGGTTACTTGTAAAATCAATAATTAAAGGTTTGATGGATCCCATAATACCCTATAAATACCACATTAATTCACTCATTAAGGTATAAACTTTCTCCGCCCTCTCTCTTTCCTTGGCACGTTGACTTAAGTATCAAAGCCCCTTGACATCTCTACACTAGTGTCTCCCTAATTACTCGAAGATCTCTTCACCTTTGCATGCCAACTCAGATGGAGTTCAGTGTCTAACCGTCATGCCTTGCCACACATAATGTTGTGTCGCGTCAAGACATGAACAATAGATTTGAACAAAAAGTTTAAACATAAACTATAATTTTTGCAAAAGAAAATATATTGTAACAAAAATATTTAAACTGCGAACCGAACCAAATGAAGGTGGTTACTAAAATATACTTTGGTCTATTTCTGATTAATAGGAGTTCACATTACACAGATCAACAATTAAAAAATGATATTTTAATTATCTTATGCAAGGTTTAAAATTAATTAGCCCTATTGGGACTAAAGTAGAGATAACAAATTAGCGAAGATAAGACTCTTATGGCCAGCATATTTTATTCCTAGGTTGCATGAACAGATTTTATTTTAAAAAAGGTTGCACAAGTGTTGGTGTCTTTTGGATAAATAACTTTAAGAAAAAAAAAATTTAGACAAATGACTTCCTTTTTTTTTTATAAAAAATCAAACCTTCTAAATAAGAAAACTGTTTTTAATTTTTTTTTATTCTGTTGAGATTTTTTTTTATTTAAGGTGTTTTTTTATCTTTCTAAAAAAAAAATTGTTTCATTTTTTTTATCCAAAAGACTTAATTTTTATGTAAAAAAAAAAAGATCATTTTCTTAATTAAAATTTTTGGCCGGCCTTTTTTTCAAGTTCTTCCTCTCTCTTTTGTTAAGTTCCTTTCTTTCATTTATTCCATACAATTTAGAAGACTGTACGTATTGTACATTTTTGCGCACGTCTGACAACTAACTTATAGCCAGTAGCTAACTAATTGAATTATTTGTCAATCATCAATGAAGTAGGGACCCAACCCTGTCAGTATAGGTTACCCTGAAGTGGACCTTTAAAAGCATAAAGCCACAAGAACTGGCGCCTCATTGTTAGATGGATCTGACACGTATAATTGTCAATCACTCCTCCTTTGTACACCACCCAAATTAATCCAGAGTTGGGTCTTTATCATCTGCTTTTTTACCCTCAGAGAAAGTGTTAGTACATTTTCCACATTTATAGTCCATTTTGAAACTTAAAGGTACATTTGTGATTTTAATTAATTTTTAGTTTAAATTTTATGAAAAAAATAATGTAACAATTTTGATTAAAATTATAAAATATAATTTCAAACGAGTTATTATTTTTTTTATCAATATGGTACATTTTATTTTAGAAGCCCTTTCGTATTGCTAGTTTAATTGGTTCTGTTCTCAATTTTGAGAATGCAAACTACCAAGGAGGATGTGATGAATCTTATAGCTAAATCAATATAAGCCTTTACGAGGGGATCTTATCAGTTTGATACCCGTGTTTTAAATAAAACATCACATTGCTATAGTGTTGTTTGAAAAATATCAATACAGTACTTGTTTTCAAAAATATTATTTTAGTACATTGAGTATGTGTTTTTAATATGAAAATTTAATAAATCTCAAATTAAATTTGTAAAACTATAGTAAAAAAATCAAAACAAATATTAGACAAAACTCATAGAAAGCATAAATGTGGACTTATTTATTTTCTGACATTATTTGTAGTTATTTTCTTTTATAATTTTAACAAAATAATTTAAGATTTATTAATAAAATGATAAGTTGAAAAATTCATGTCACAAGACACGGATTAAGGATATCAAAATAATATTTTCAAAAACTACAACATACCATGTTGACATTTTTCAAATAACAATAATATTTTCTTAAAATACAAGGTACTAAAATAATAAAAATACCTTTTACGAGCAGAGTTTTCAAAAGATCTCACAAGATAATTTGCCTAATACAGTTTTTTTCATTTATTTTACTCTCTTTTGTGCTTTTCTCATCAGAACTTGCAAGTTGCAATTAAGCCATATGATTTTTTTTTTCCTTTTTTTAGGATCCCATCTCGCGCCGTCCATCGAACTCGTCATATCTTTTAAATTCTTTTCTCCTTCTTTTTTCCCCAGACCAGAAAAATCAAATATGTATATATATATATATATATATATATATATATATATATATATATCTACATATATGTATTCAACCACATGTCATGCCTTGCATTGCATGACGATAAATACCCACTTTGAATTTGATGTAACAGTGCTTTCCCAAAACTGAAATTCTCCACGAGTTCAAGTATTTTGCACATGTGGAATATTATTTTACCAGGCATGTGACAGCTACACATATTACCACATGCTCAAAACATACCCAAAAATAGGAAAAAAAAAACGAAAAATCATGAGATTTAAAGCTGTCTAGCTATCTTGCTTTGCTATAACCCAAATCTTTGATGCGAATTTATTTGGACCGCATAAATTTGTTGCTATCTTCTTATACACGTGGCAGAATAGTTTTGAGGTCTCATATTTTGCAATGACCAAGATAATCTTTTTCATAGCTTTTCTATGCCTAACTAGAACTGACATTTAAAATGACAACGGCTGGAATTATTAATAATATTAGTTGTGCTCAAGTATTAATCGCATCCATCAACTTCTTTGACAAAAGGGTCTTTGCATTACACTACTTAGCTGCAATTTGCAAACTCTAAAGTACTAATGCTTAATGTTTAAAATGTCAGGTTGGTTTTTAATGCGGACTTATTCTTTAATGAATAATATTAAAGAGTTTGTCAACGTGTGAATTTTAGGCCGAGTAAGCAAAAAAATATCCGACTGATATTCTGCTTTGAATCGTCAGATTTATCTTGGATTCTATAGGGTTTGTATACTTTCTCATTTTGATCGTATGATTCAGGGGCGGAGCCAGAAAAATTAATAAGAATAAGTGGAATTGTGACTGAACTAAAAAAATGAATAACTAAATTGGTTTTAAGGAGGGCGACATATAATTTGAGGGGCGGCGGAATGTAGTTTTATGGGGGCGAATACAATTTTTATAAAAATTTATATACAAAACTATAAGAAAAAAAAAGTTTACCCGCTTCGTCCTTAAGTGACTCCACTCTTGGTGTGATTTTGACCAGATTAAAGGATATCCTCCGCATCAAAAAGCTACTTTTAAACAATAGGGACTTCAAATAACTCAAATATGACATGAATTTTCAACGAGGTAAAGTTGGTTTTGCTTCACTTGATTTGGGGATGAGATAAGAACGAACTGATTAGATGCCTTATCACATGTAGATGCTTCAAAACGGCAGCTTATGTTCCATTAAAAGTAACGACATTACCATTTTCCAGGGCAAATTCTTTAAGCATGTGACAAATACAATCCTAGATTCTTAGTCCACTGATAAAGAAATATCACTTTCATGTGGTTGTCCAAAATGTTAATTTACTTGTTAAAACTGGCAAGGACACTTGGGAATCTTATTTTACCCAAAAGAACAATGCCCGTTTCAAGCAATATTCCTAACGGCACGTGGTCATATACCAAGTGGAGAGGCAATGCCCATTTCAAGCAATGCTCCTACCCGCACGTGGTCATATACCAATTGGGGAGCTTGCCTCTTCACATGGTTTTTTCTTATGGATTACAGTGGAGATTGTTTTGGAGTTTTGGTAATCTATTTGTGTTTTAGATGCAAGAAAAAAGCAAAAGAAATTCTAGCTTTGATTAGGCCATAAAATGTTTTAGGCCTCCTTTTGCAAAAGAAATTTTTTCTTAAATAATCTCCCATTTTGGAGCAGTATTTCGAAAATGGATAAATTACAAAAAATACGTCTTAACCATACCCTTGTAATAATGTGTAATTTGGTTTCAAACTCGATGCGTGAAATATTAAAGGAGTTTCTTTCTCTTAGGATTTTTTGATTGAAAATTTATACATTATTAGGCATGTGGTATGAAATACATGAGCATTTTGATAAGTCTATTATGTACTAAATTGACTTTAAAAGTTATTATAATGTTAAACTTTTCATTGTTAAGGAAAAGAAACTAAAATCCTCAAAGAAATTTATTGAAAGATAATCTTTCTTTTTACTTACGACTTCGTGAATAAGAGCTAACAAAGTAATTGTTCACTCAATTAATTTAATGGCCCTATTTTTTGTGTGGTACGTGTTATTCCTATTAAAAAATCCTAACCAAAAGAGTTTGTTCGATAATATTTTTTAGATCAAGGAAATAAATATTAAGGTCTGAAAATTGAGGGGCATATTGTTACAAGGGCTATATTTGATGTACAATTTTCATAATTAATTGATTATCTTTAGAAAGGGAATGTTTGAGGTTGATAATTAAGAATTCTATTAGCTAATTGCAGGCAAACACCTGCTTAATTACAGATACAAAATGATGTGAAAGCGTGAAAGGCACTTGAAAAGCATCCTAACTTAAGCTAATCTTCTATTATTATTTTTTTTATTTCTATTTTTTGGCTTTAAGTTCCATTATTACATAGAGATTACATGGAGGGAAAACGTCCAACATTGCAAGCATCAACCTTAATCCTATTATTATGAGTCATTAAGAAAGAGTTTTTCTTTTTCTTTTTTTTTTTTTGAAAGACATTAACAAAAAAAAATTAATTGCTTTATAAGAGAGGCTAATAATAGCTACAAATCTCTCATTTTTTTAATCTTTACCATATGATCCAGCATGACGACACTAATACAAATTGTTTATTCAAAATCTTAGAGTATTTGAACATTTTTTTTTAGTTTTAAAAAAGGAATCTTTACATTTTATTGACGGTAAAAGATTCTGAAAAGTATAATTAAATAAGAAATTATTCATAGATCTCTAATTATATAACATTTATATGATTTTTCTTATTCAGTTAAAGTCTTCGTACATCAGGTGCACCTATCATCCCCTAATCAAATCTAAAAGAGACTAATCTATGGCTGTTGAAAACTGTACATTAAATAGACAGTTAATTACGCATTACAATCATAACTAATCATTTAATTATTGAAAGGCCCGGATTAGTAAATCACACGGTACGCAGATCCAAAATATCGTGATTCGAGAAAAACGGTAAACTCGGCTTCTCCAATTTATATTTTGCACTTGACTTTGTTGAAGTCAGTAGCTAACCCCGCAAAGTACGTCTCTTGTCCCGTCTAACGTGTGAGCAACAACCTCTTCTACTTTGCCGTTGATAATGAAAGAACTTTGGTGGGCCGAAGATACGAAAATCTAACGGCGTAGAATGAGGGCAGACCATGGAGTGGGCCGAATGGTAGTAAATAGCATGTGTATTTAGCAACTATATTACAGTATAAAACTCTCATATGTTACATTAGTATAAAACTCTTATATGTTACATTCTAAAGTAAAAATATATTACAATTTAGAGTTCTCACATATTAAAGTAAATTGGTTTCAACGGTTTTAATTACATTGCCAAATGCCCCTATATTTTTTTGGCATAAAATACTTGAAGTAAACCGTATATTTATTAAATGTCTATTCGACAAATCAACTCAAACTAATTGGTTCAAACCAATTACAGTATAAAGCTCAGCAACTATATTGTAAAGCAAAAAATATTACAGTGTAAATCCCTCATATGATAAATTTTGAACCAAAATTTTTTGTTCAATCCAGTTTATCAAATACCTATACATAAATAATTTGAATTTTTTTAATAAAAATTATTTACCTAAATATGCCATTGACTTAAAACATTTTAAAACTACTATTTACTTATTCAAGTCTTAAAACACTCATTATTTACTCTTTCACCCAACCAAAAAAAAAAAAAACACAACAGTAGTGTAAGTAAATGAAAAACTATCAATGGCGGGGTGTAATAGTAAGATTTTTTTTTAAAAAAAAAATTCCTTTACAGTGGATGTAAAGTTTAATACTTTATTGCCTTACTATTTTAAGGTCCATGTCCCACCAACAAATTGTGCGACATTATTGTGGCGTTTGGTGCATGGGTTTAGGTCAACTCAAATCATAAGGATGGTTCAAATTAGTGTTTAGTGAAGCAATAATTGAAGTAGTTCAAACCTTATAAGGTAGGTTTTAAACTGATTAAACAACTTAAAATCCGAACTTTGCCCCTTTAACCTCAATATATTATGGTTTGAACTATTTTTTACAATAAAAACTATTTTCACTATCATTTTCTTTTATAAACTATAGTTTTTTAAACATCAGTTCTCGTTTAAAACTTAATGCGGTGTTTTATTCTCATTTTGAACATTTACCTCTCAAACGCCAATTCAAAACTAATTTAAACCACATAGTTCAAAACTATCAATTCAAACTATAAAAATTCAAAACCGTACTATTTCAAACTCGTGTATCAAACAAACCTATATTTTTAGCACAGTAGGAGTAAAACTTAATTCAACCTTTGAATATAATAAAATTAGTAGAGTGTTTGAGAGAGAGTTTAATTCACAAGTAATGTAAAACTCAAACTTTCATATGCTACAATGTAAAATAAAAATATATTATTTAAATTTTAAAGTTGAAACTATTTTCTTAAACATCCTATCGGTCTTTTTGATTCTATCAGTAGACCATTCAACTTTTTGTTATAGACTAGTGGGATGAAACACGATACCGGGATTGCACCGGTGATCCCTTTTATTGAGGAAAAAAAGCAAGTATAATACAATACAATAAATGCCTTGCATGCAATATTAATAAACTTAACTAGTTGCACATTTTGTCATATGATGTGATGGTCGTTGCAACGAACTGATTAGTATTAAGGAAATTCTACAACATGACATGATTACTCTTATCTGATGTTATCTTTTAAAATTTTAAAATTTATATTAGATTCAATTATTTTTATTTTCGTATGATTTTGACCGTATTTAATATTATCAAGCCACGTAATACATTGTTTCTATTAATTAAGAACACAAATACCCATTATACATCTCTGTAATATGACATATGGAAATGCAATTACTTTTCACTTAATTTTGTATTACTCATATTGTGATTCGGTATCAAAGTGCTTTTTGGTATTGCAAGGGATGAAAAATAAATGGCCGAATTACTATATAAAATGCCATCTTGTGGCTAGATGACTACAAAATGGTTGAATTATTTGCTATTTATCTTTTTTTGTAAACTTTTACTTTGATGCTTTAATACTGATTCATTTATCTTAAGATCTCCAGCACAGTGTCACCAATCAATTCTCATTATATCGTGCAATGTTTTTTTTTTTTTTCCTGTCATCTAACGATGGTTAAAAAAGATATACCTTTTTTTTTGTTGTCAAGTCCTATTTAATAAAAACAACTCAAATTTAAATAGCTCAATTCTAGGCTTTTTTCAATCACCTTTTTTTTATTTTTTTATTTTTCATTTTGTTAACCATTTGATATTGTTTTCTCTTTTTTCTTTTCTTATTTATACATTGGAGTGGAGGATTTATTCCTATCTTTAATCAATTTTTTCATTATCTAAAGTCTCACAAATTGCTTATACTGTAAAAATAAATTAAGGCTTCGTTGGCAACTTACTTGGTATCAATTCTACCTGTTAGCTTTTACATGCTATAGTATAAAACAAAAATTTACTACATTATAAAGCTCTTATATGTTTTACTTTCAACGATATTCTCAAACATTCTAATAAGTTGCTTAGAAGAGCAGTTCAAACTATTAAATGTGAACAGTATAAAACTTTTACATGTTATAATATAAAACTCTCATATACTATAATTTTAAATTAAAATTGATGGTTTAAATTATTTTTTTGAACACATTGTAGAAAAGAAAGGCTGATCCCTTATCTTAAAAATACAAATACCACCTGTTTTTTTTTTTAAGTTTTTTAGTCTATTTTTAATAATAATATTAATAAATTGAAGTTGGATTGTACGGGGGCGTTTGATAAATAGGGAGATGCTGGGGAATTTAAAAGAGAAGCAAAAGCAGCAACACTGAAACGCTGTAAGCTCCGAGAAAAGCTCAGCTGGGAAGTGACTTTGATTTGCGATTCCCGAGGCTCTTGTCTGTTTGAATAGTGCTGAGATTAAGTGGGCACAGTGCGCACCAATCCCCACCGTCCAAGGAGATCACACACACACGCACAAACACAGACACACGTACCAAACACAGTCTTTTTCTCTCTCCTCTCTCCTCTCTCTAACTATCCCTCGCTTTCCAGTTTCTAACTTAAATGCTCTTTCTGGCAGCTTGCTTTTCGAAGCCTACTTAAAAGCTCAGCTTTCTCTTTCTCTTCCTCTTTCTGTCTCTCTTTCGTATCCGTATTTTTAAAGGACACACACTCGGCTAGCATTGAACTGCCCATGCTTTCTCTTTCTCTACAGTTGAGTTGCTTCCAGAATCTTTTTTTTCCCCCCTCAATTGGAGAGCTTGAGCTGGTTCGGATCGGATCGGGTTCGCGAGATGGATCCGCCAGCGCTGATGAACGAGGGCTCGTTCCCCAAAGCCAATGCGACGTCGTACAACCTGGCGGAGATCTTGCAGTTCCCGATCAGCGGCGCCGGCGTCGGAGACCCCGGCGGAGGGTTGGGGCTCCGGCGGCTGCAGTTTGGGCAGGGTTTGGCGACGTTTGGGGACGTTTCGGGCGTCCATCGAGACGTTTCGAACAATGATCCCATGTGTTTGGACCAGAGAGGGAATCATGGGGCCGCCAGGAAGCGGCGTGATGTGGTGGAAGATGATTCGCCCAAGGGCGTATCTACTAGTAGTGGCAATGGCGTGGTATTCCTTCATTTTGAATCAATATTTAGCTTTACTTAGTGCTATATAATCTTGATTAGTTTGAATGCAAAATGTTTAGCATTGACCTTCGAAATATTATACAACGTACTTTTTATTTAGTCTGTTGTTTCTATTGGTCTCCATTATTTTATTTTTAATATTTGATATCAAATTATTACCAAATGCCTTCTAGGACAGAGGATGAAAAATGGGTCGTTAAGAAATTGGTGATTTGTGTTAATTGCTTTGCAAGTAATTCAAGTTAAGGGTAAATTTGGCATGCTTAATATGATGTGTATCCGTTTTTTGTCATTTTTTTTTGGGCAGAATGATTGTGAGGGAAAACGGCTAAAAACTTCGGGATGTAAAGACGAGAATAACGAATCCAAAGAAGAAGCAGAACCGAGTTCAGGCACGCCTGCAGAACAAAACGCTCGGCCGCCTGATCCGCCTAAGCAGGACTACATCCACGTACGGGCAAGAAGGGGTCAAGCTACTGATAGCCACAGTCTCGCAGAAAGAGTAATTTACTTGAATCCTCCTGAACACGTCGTAATTTCGTATTAGCAAAATCATTTCAAGTGAACTTATTAATAATCGCTAAAATTTGAAGGGTAATTTAGATCCAGGAAGAATAAGATAATTTCCTTAACTGAAATTGTCATTATCTTGTATTGAACTTCTGATCCAGGCACCTGGAATTTCTTTTTATTATATACGTTACTGTAATCTAAATGACAGTGGATTGAATCTTAGTCATCTTGATCTATTGAATGAGAATTGCTGATTGGAACCGTACGGTGGACAGGCTAGAAGAGAAAAGATAAGTGAGAGAATGAAAATTCTTCAAGACCTGGTCCCTGGCTGTAATAAGGTAAGCTTACGGTACTCATCTTTTCTTAAATTCGTTTCGGAAGAATAATTTTTCTGTGCTTGCAAACATGACGATAAGATTAGTCTTAGCCAAAGTTGGAGTCCCTTTTCTGTTTTTCATGGTTAGGTGAGAAATTGAGAGAGTTGTAATTCAGTGTTTTACATGCTACACCAGCGGTGTGGATATTAATTATCAGTTTACATTTATTATGAAATATTTGGATAAAAATGTTTGTTAAGATGGGTGTTTTTATTTAGGTTATTGGAAAAGCACTGGTTCTTGATGAGATAATTAATTACATCCAATCATTACAGCGTCAGGTTGAGGTATGTATTATCATTTTAGGCTGCTTTTCATCTTTTCTGTTTATACTTTCTCGTCCGTAGGACTTGAGCTTCAGCCTTATTATCTACTGGATTTCATAGTTCCTATCAATGAAGCTTGAAGCAGTTAATTCCAGAATGAATCCCGGGATTGAAGTGTTTCCTTCTAAAGACGTGAGTCCTAACTATGTGCTAAGATTTCATAGATGTATTTTGTCTAATGTCATCACCAATAAATATGCCTGTCACATATATTAATCCCTTTGCTTCTAAGATCCCTGACTATTTTTCTTCAATGCAAGTCAGAGTGTTGGTGATTTTTGTTATCCTTTGCTTGCCTAATTTGTGTGAAGGAACAAGGATTTATGCTTGAGATGTGATTTGTCAAGGATGGCTTAGAAACGTATATAGTCTTTCTTTTATAACTGACATGTCCCTCTAATCTTAATTCTGTTTCACTGCCCTCTCTCTCTCTCTCTCTCTCTCTCTCTCTCTCTCTCTCTCTCTCTCTCTCTCTCTCCCTCCCTCTTCCTTTTTCTTTTCCTAATAAATTATTTGCTTAACGTTCTGGACTGGTTCCTCACATTTAGGTTTTTTCCGCATCGAAATATTTGCACATTTTAATTTTTATGTGCTTCATGGGTAATATGAGTTCAGAGTGTAATTTATACCGTGTTTGGTTTAGTGGTTGGACTAAAGTACAACTTAGACAAGGTTTAGGCTTCGGCTCACTCACAAGGTCACAGAGAGACAGGTTAAAGCTTCCTCCTTCTCATGAACTTCCATTCTTTTAACAGATCAATTTAGCATCTCAATATGGTCAACAAACATTTGGGGCAGCTGGAATGGCATTTGGTTCACAACCTCCAAGGGATATTAGTCGTGGATTATCGCCAGAGTGGTTACATATGCAGGTTGGTGGCAGTTTCGACAGAACAACATAGTTGAGGGAAAATCCTCTTCAATCGTTAATAGAAACATGAAGAGGCAGTGTTTACTCCTTTAGTTGTTGTCAAAAAGAAAACCCCTTATGATAAATCAAAGAAAGGAAATTTTATCTCATTTTCTACTTCAGGCCTGCAGTTGTCGTCTATGAAGACTGCAAAAGTAGGTTATTGAATATCTCCCATCTGTTCGTCGTGGTAGAAAATGAATCTTCTGTCCTCATCTCTCCTAGAAGGCTCCTCAATATTCTTCTCCTTATCAGTAGTTCAATACCAAGCGTAACACGATTGAAAAAATTATTGTTCTTGTAATACAGAATGTTTCTTGTTTGTAGCTTTGATGCACACATCCTATGTAAACCGTATTTTGACATTGGATTTGTTAAACGATGAAGCTGCATTAAATAAATTGTCCATTTTGTTGAATTGCTTTCGGTCCAAAGTTGAAGTGAAATTCATGTCTTCCATGTCAAAGTGTTTAAGAATGGATTGGTCCAAAGTTGAAGTGAAATTCATGTATTCCATGTCAAAGTGTTTAAGAATGGATTGTTGCTATACATTTTTCCGCAATAGCAAATTGGGACGGAAACTTCTTTGTTTAACCCCTAAAAATTTTCTTATTTATATACTGTTGTAACATAAAAGCCAAAATCTAATGTCTTTGTGCAGAAATCTTATGCAACATGAAGGTGGTCCAAGAGGAATTTTAGACTTAGCTGCTGATAAAATTATGTTACTGGATGCACTTTACTATAGGAACTTCCTCCCTGATTAAAATTATTCCCACTTGTTTGGAAATATGACACAGTGGCCCAGATGACACGAAGGAGCAGGATCGACACGAACACCGTGCCTCCAAGGGTGCAGACAACCTGACATTAAAGTTCACCACTCTGTTAGTGCTCGTTTCTTCCTTTAATTCAATGAAGTTAAACTAATATAACATGAACCAAAATGACGCAAGGCTTATCAACAGGACAAGATTCATGGACTTATGGACCTTATAGGTAATTGTTCAATAGTTAGTAGTTTGGTTTTATCACTGAGCATTTTGCTTAAATCATTAAGTGTGACAGGTAAGATTCATTTCATAACTTCTTACCCTTCAGATAAAACATTTAGACATACATGGTAGTTACATCAGCATGCAATTTGGTGAAAAGAAGGTAAAAGCAAAGACCTCAAGAACTGCTTTAACGATAGAGAGTGAAGCCAATAGCAGACACCCATCAACTGCAAAAGACACCTAAATTCCACCGTTCGCAAAGGGGGAGAAATTAACAAAACAAAGAAAAAGGAATGAAAAAAGAGAATGAGCATATAGTGGCCGTTTGGTATTGTTTTTAAAATAGGTGAAAATATTTTTGTTTTAAAAAATGAGAATTTTTAGAGAATTGTGCTTGGAGTGTTTCTAAAATTTTTACATCAAAAAGCGTATAAAAATATTTTTAAAAATTTTCAAAACAAAAATAAACGGGCTATAGTTTTTTAAAGACCAATAACCACTTTGCTTTGGTTGGTTTGCACATGCGCGTTATCTTTATATTGTAATGTTGATAATGTGTCCGCGCGATAGTCTCTATAAGCAGAAAGACACCATTGTTTTTAGTTAGAAAATAGCAAAAAAAATTAGGCAACAAAAAAACTCAAAACAAAAAACATACAAATATACGTGAAAAATCCTAGAAAAGAAAAACCAATGATTGAGACAGAAGCAAATTGTAATGACTGAGGAAATGTCATCAATGAAACCTAATATTTAATTGGGTTTAATTAATGAATTTATTCTTAAAAATGTGAAATTTTATAAAAATTGTAATTTTTTAAAAAATTACGATAAAGTAGGAATGAGCGGCATTGATGGCAAATTTTATGGCATATGTAATGCAATGGTGGATATTGTAAAATACAAATTTTATGAGTTTGATGACTCAGAGATTTGTGCATAATATCCATAAAATGAATTTTATGTCACAATTAATTGTAAAATTGTGATATAAACGAATAGATGATTAGAATGTAAATAGGACATAGAGGTTGTCCTAACCCTAACCGAGGGTAGAAAGGAGGCCAGAGCAGTATAAGAATACTGCTAAATGAAAACGCAGATACGAAAAATGTCACGATTAGCCTCCAAAAGTGAACGAAAAGTAAGTTAAATATTTTTATACAGTCTAAGGATAAAAAGTACACTGAATTGACCACGGCAGTATAGGAAAAATACTGTGTGGTAAAAAATTACATAGTATAAATTTTTAATTCCATAAAGTGGACATTTGCTTGAATTCTATTGGGCCAACAAGCTATGCAATGTGGCCCAATAAGATGAGGACACCTAGGGTAGTCTAATGGATGACCATGAGTCATCAAATGTGATAAGGAAGCATTTAATGCATGGTTATCACAAAATTTCATTTCCTTTCTTTTGCTCCAAGCTCCGGCAGCCATAACCAAGACTTCTAAAAAAATTTCTCAGCCCCCAAACTTTGCAAAAATACCCCAAACAAGTTTTACAAGCAAGTACAAGGATTTCCCACAAGTTTTAAGGTAAAATCCTAAACTTTTTAATGAGTTTTCAAGGGATTTTTCATGGGTAAAGGGCAAAAATTAATCCATGGTATTTTTGCATGGAAAGGAAGCCTAGGAGGGAGTTCAAAGGAACTTTGAAGGCTAGAAATCAAAAAAGTGCCATTTGGGTAAGTTTTTAAGTTTTAAAGTTTTGAAATTTTATGGATTTTATTTTGATTTCTATTCTTTCAAACCCATGTGGGTTCTTGAGCATGTATTTGATGAAATTTCATGTATATGTGATGAATGGCAAATTTAAGTTGTGAAACTTTGGTTTATAGTGCACAATGGCAATTTTGCAAAAAGTATTATTTTTGTAAATTTAATGTTAGTTTTAGTAAAAGTGCTGTTTGAGCATGAGAATGTTTTGATTAAGGCATGGAATGGTTTCTGCAGGGGTAGAATTGCAAGTTTGAAACGGATTTTTGTAAAAATGCCATAGGGACTAAATTGAAAGAAAAAGTTCTTTCTCGGCAGATTTAAAAAATAGTCAAAAACGCCCCTGTACAGTGAGATTTTAGGAAAAGTTAAAACATAAAAGTTGTAGATCTCGATGAAACTGTTAGGCTTGGTAGACGGTTTGTCGAAAAACTCAATTGTTTGTGAGTTTTTTATTTTTCAAGAATAGGTTAAAAGTGAAAAAAAGTGTTAAATGACAAAAATGTTATTTCTCAAAATGATTTAAGGAATGACACATTAAGTAAACATTTTCTATATGAAAAACAGAAAATTTTGGTATAAAGAGAAAAATTTTAGCCCCGATGGCAAAATTGTTAAGATTTCCAGTTGAGAGGCCAAACTGTAAATTTTTACGAAAAAAGGGGTTTTGAGAGGAAATGAAGAGGTCCGACCCATTAGGGTATTATTTGAAATAAGAACGTGATTGTTTCCGCTAGAAAAGCGAAACCGAACTCTAAAAGTTTGTTAGCCCACAAAGGGCAAAATCGTCATTTTTTTCTGAGTAGTCCGAATTGTTTGAAAACGACCCCAAAAATGAAAAAGAAGTAGTTTCGCTTTTCGATAACGATAATGGTATAGGATAAGATAAGAATAAGGAAATATAGTGATTTTCAGAGTTGTATAGAGTTATGCAACTCGATTAACTAAGCAACGAATGTTTTGTAACGAACCGTAATAAAGTTTGGCTAATAGTTTAAAATTGGCCAATAGGATCCTAGGAGTCTAGGAGAAAGGAGAACCAAAGTTGATTTGGTGGTACTCAAAAACAAGTAAGTACCCTTCCCGCCTATAGTATGAAATGTAGGTATGTATATGTATACTTGTGTGTATAATTAAGTGTAAACTTGTATGTTTGCCATAATATGAATACCTAGGGGTATAGTCATGTATGAATAATTGTGAGCATACGAATGGATACATGTGTGTATAATATGTTATGTACCTGTGTGTACAATAATGAAAATGAGCATGTGTATCATGATTTCGTACCTGTGTGTATAATATGTTAAATACCTGTGCGTACAATAATGAAAATGAGCATGTGTATCATGATTTCGTACATGTGTGTACAATGATAAATACTTGAGTATGTATAAAGTAGGTATCCATGTGCATATTTTATGTTAAGTACCTGTGAGTACATTATGCTATATACATGTGCGTATATTAATGTGTACCAGTGTGCATATAAAGTAAGTACCTGTGTGTACTATGCCATGCAAGAGAATTTATGTTTCATGGATAATATGTGATTATCATTTCATGCATAGTATGTCAACCATAATAAATGGACTGATAAATGAATCACCAGAAAGTAAGAAGAGTGTCGTACCGACTCCTAACTCAAGGGGAGTTTAAAGGATATGTTATGGTCACGGTGTTACGTAGACCTAAATGAAATTGCGCAATGGTACGAACACTTGGGCCCTAGTAAAGATAATAAATGATGAGGATAAAGAAAGTTTATAAAAAAGCATAATTGATTCATGCATTCATGTGAATATTCATGTGGGATTTATGGGACTTACTGGGCGTTAGCACATTAAGTATTTCATGCTGTAGGTATTCCGACAAGAAGGTCAGAATAAGTTCAAATGGTGAGCTGGCGGAGGGGTGGATGGTGTGCAGATTGGGTATGGAGTCTGCTGTGTATGTTTAAAGTTATTTTGAAATGAAATGTTTAAAAGAAAGATGTTGTAAAAGTAAAAGTATTAATTATGTAAATACAAGTATGTGAAAGTATTTTGGGAGTTACCAAAGTTAATGTAAGCAAATTATTTATTCCCGTTTTAAAAAAAAATTCCTAAATTTTTTTGCCCTTAAAAACGTAAGAAAGAGTTTTATCACAGCTCGAAAAGGCGGGTTGTGACAGTTGGTATCAGAGCGGAAATCTTGTCATCCTACTGCACATCGTCGTCTGCTCCATTGCTATAGCTCAAGTAAGATAGTTTGATTTTAAGTATATTAATGTTTAGTTTCTAATTTTATATGGCATTGATATGTTAATTACGAAAATAAATATCGTATACAGCGGAGCCACATCATAATCGTGATATGGAAGCTGATCGAAGAGCAAGTATTGCTTTCCAAGATGCTATGCCACCAAGATACTATGGAAGTCGATAGCCTATGGCACTGCTGAATGGCTTTACGCTGTAGAGGTGATCTTTGATGCCTGTCATACGCCACCATACCTCTAGGATTTATTGGCCTCAGGATTGTTGATGAGGGAAGCTTTAGTATGGTGGTTAAGGATTGAACCTAACGAGCGACCACGGGATTGGTAAGGTTTTAAAGGACATATTCTAGCTGAGTTTGCACCCTTACCACTAGCAAATGATATTCCAGTCTAGGTGATTCTGATGTTATGGCGAATTGGAGACGTTGATTGTACCTACGAGTAGAATCGATATGGGGAAGATACGTACGAGAACCGGTAGGTCATTACATTCAGATTTCGCCATACCATGGTACCACTGATTCCACAAGAATTACCCTTATGGCGCATCTTCGATCTGGTTTGGAGAGATCTTCCCAATGCGATGCAGTAGCAAATGCCGTATCTGGAAAATTACCTTAGCATCCATGATTTTTTTTATGGTGGCATTACATGCAGACCAGAATGTAGCCACGCCATTAGACAATCCTTCAGTAGGCATGGAGGATGATGATGATGATGATGGTGATGATAACAATGATGAAGAGCCTATGCTTTCAGAGCCTACAATCGTAAGTGATGATAAGTTGATAGATTCGATATGGAGGAAGAAGAGGAATCCTAAGGAGGGTTCCGAACATAGTGACATGTCTAGAGTCGAGTCCGACTAAAAAAAAATTCATAAGAAAATCCTTGTGTATTATGACGTACATAGATGAGAGATTAGTACAGTTTTGGGCTTTGATGCCTTTGTATATGCATGTATGTTCGGCTAGTGGTGTCCTTCTCGACAAGAAGGTATATGTAGCCGGAAGTGATAATTGCTCCCGGAGATGATATGAATAGTTATGTATGAAAGAAAAGTATGTATGTATGTTAGTTATGCATGTAATGTTATGAAGAATGTAAAAAGTGAAATGAAAGAGGTTCATGAAATGAAATGCATGAAAGTAAATGAAATGAAATGTACGAAAGGAAATGAAATGAAATGCATGAAAGTAAATGAAATGTATGAAAGGAAATGAAATGAGATGTATGAAGGCTAATGAAATGAAATGTATGAAATAAGATATTGAGTTTATGTAATTGTGTATGTTGCATGTATTTATGTTGTTTGAATACATTCAGTTATTGATTGGATACTATTAAGTTAATAGTATGTGCTAACATAGTAACGGAAATATACGATAGGTATAGAATAATTGATATCAATGGCTGATATACCAACTGCTACTGCTGTTCCGGTAGTATCTACCAACGAATTTTATGAAAGATTCTGGAGAATGAAGGCCCCAGAATTTGATGGATCTATAGACCCCTTAGAGGCCGACGATTGGTTTACAGGCATAGAAAGAGTTTTGAAATTTATGGGACTTAATGACCATGAAAAAGTCCTATGCGCGTCACTTTTTTCTCACTAAAGATGCTAGGAGATGGTGAGAGTCGGTAGAGCATAGAAGAAATGTAGACGAAATGACATGGCCATATTTCATTGAAAAATTTAATAGGGCTTACTTTAATATAGAAACCATGGCAGCCCAGTAAAAAGAATTTAATAATTTTAAGCAAGGCAGTATGTCTGTAGCTGACGCTGTAAAGAGGTTTAATCAGCTAGCATGGCTTTGTCCCGAGTTAGTACCCACTGATCGGGAATGAATAAGACAGTTAATGAGAATGTTTAGAACCGACATTGCCCTTGTGGTCAATAGTGGATGGCAAGCTCCCAATGATGTAGAGAATTGCATCGAGCGGGCGACCAGAGCTGAGTTTAGAATTGCCCGCGATAAGGAGGAAAGAACAAGGATTTTCAAAGCACAGAAGGAGGAGAAAGCTTTAGCCAAGCAAAGTCAAGCTGTATAAGTAAAAGGACAAGGAAGTGTTCCAAGTCAAGGGCCATCCTAGAACTTTCAAGCGAGACGTAGCTGCACTACTAATAGCAAGAGGAAACGGAACGTGAATAATGCAAAGAATCCAAAAGGTCAACCCCATAAGAGGATTAACGATGTAGGAAACAACAAACCCCTTTGCAGTCAATGCAGGAAAAGACATGCAGGGGAATGCAAGGCTGGCACGAACAAGTGTTATATCTATGGGAAAGAAGGGCATTATGCCAGGAATTGTTTTTCTAATTTCCAAAGTCAGAATAATCAGAACAGTCAGGCTTAGTAGAGGTCTTAAGGAAACTAATTGCATATGGTTCAAGTTCAGGTACAAATTGAAGGCCCTAGTGTCAGTCAAAAGCGACTAGAAGCTCTGTAACCAAGTGGGCAAACTTATGCCTGCATGAAGAAGGAACAAGATGCAGGAACCTCATCAGTGGTGACAGGTTAGTTTTCTGTTGCCAGTACTGATGTATATATTTTATTTGATTATGGAGCAACACATTCGTTTGTATTACTTAAGCTTGCGAAATGAATAGGAAGTAAAAAAGATAGGATAGAACAAACCTTTAGAATTGCACTACCCTCTGGGGAGGTATTAAGTGCTGATTATTGGTTACGTCATGTACCGATAGTCATATGTGGAAGGGAATTATATATTGATTTGATAATAATCGATATACAAGATTATGACGTCATCCTAGGAACGGATTTCCTAGGGAAATACACAGCTAAGATTAGTCGTCAACACCGCAAGGTTACATTTCGACCTTCCGGAAGTGAAAGTTTGTGTATTCAGGGAAAGTTTCCCCAAAGCTTCGAAGGCGTTGATTTCAGCATTAAAGGCAAGGAAGATATTGGAAAATGGATGTACCGGTTACCTGGTGAATTTAATAAGGAAAGATAAAGAAGCTCAGTTAGGACCAGAGAAGGTCCCCATAGTAAAGGAATTTATTGATGTGTTTCCGGATGAGTTGCCAGGCTTGCCACCGGAACGAAAAATCTCGTTTGAAATCAAATTGGCGCCCGAAATAGCCCCGATTTTGAAGGCGCTATATCAAATGGCTCTAGGGGAACTCAAGGAACTTCAAGAACAACTAAAGGAACTATTGGACAAGGTGTTCATCCGACCAAATTATTTCCCATGGGCAGCACCTGTTCTATTTGTTAAGAAGAAGGATGAAATGTTACGAATGTGTATTGACTACCGGGAACTAAACAAGGTCACAATTAGGAACAAGTATCCACTTCCAATGATCGATGATTTGTTTAATCAATTAAAAGGAGTGTTAGTATTCTCAAGGATTGATCTACGCTCAAGATATCATTAACTTCGAGTTAAAGAAGAAGATATACTGAGAACAGCGTTCCGAACATGTTATGGGCATTATGAGTTCTACGTCATGTCTTTTAGACTGACCAATGCCCTAGCAGCTTTCATGGATCTCATGAATCAAAGAATACCTCGATAAGTTCGTTATTGTCTTCATCGATGATATTTTCATATACTCAAGAACGCCAGAGGAACATGAAAAGCACTTGAGGATTGCACTATAATTATTGAGAAGGCATCAATTGTACGCCAAGTTCTCAAAATGTGAGTTTTGGCTGGAGAAGGTTCATTTCCACAGACATGTGGCAATACGAGAAGGAGTATCTGTTGATCCTTTCAAAGTTGAAGCGGTGAATAAGTGGCTTACACCAAAAAGTGTAACGGAAATCAGAAGTTTCCTCGGTTTAGCAGGCTACTATCAACGTTTTGTAGAAGGATTTTCCTGACATACAGACCACTCATTGCACTTACATGAAAAGCAGCGAAGTATGAATAGACTAAAAAATGCGAAGAAAGTTTCAAAGGATTAAAAAGGGCGACTTACAAGTACACTAGTACTGACAATACCAGATCCAAACCATGGAACATTTGTGATCTATAGTGATGCATCAAAAACAGGATTGGGAGCCGTATTGATGCAAAATGGAAAAGTGATTGTTTACGCATCCCAACAGTTAAAGGATTATGAAAGGAATTATCCGACGTATAACTTAGAGTTAGGGGCGGTTGTATTTATGTTGAAGATATAGTGTCACTATCTGTATGGAGCAAGATGTGAGATTTATACAGACCATCAGAGTCTGAAGTACATCTTCACACAGAAAGAGCTCAACATAAGGCAACAAAGGTGACTAGAGTTAGTTAATGACTACAACTGTGAAATTTTGTATCACCCGGGAAAGGCTAATCGAGTAGACAATGCCCTTAGTCGTTAAACAATGTCTTCGCTTGCGATAATGCAGCTAATGCCAAGACCTCTTCAGAAGGATTTGATGGAAGCAGAAATAGAGCTAGTCATAGGAAGATTAGCTAATTGGTCATTTCAACCAACTATCTTGGAGAATGTAAAAGAGCAACAAGAAGCAGATCCGTCGCTACTTAAAGTTAGGAATGAAGTTCTTCATAACAAAGAAACAGAATTTAGCATTTTGAAAGATAGTATCCTCCGTTACAAGAGTAGGATATGCATTCCCAATGATGAAGGATTAAAGAAGCTAGTATTAGAAGAAGCTCACGAAACACCATACGTGGCTCATCTAGGAGCTACTAAAATGTACCAAAATTTGAAAGAGCGCTATTGGTGGAATGGAATGAAGAACGATATCACACAGTTTGTTGCCAAATGCCTTACATGCCAGAAGGTGAAAGCTGAGCATCAACGGCCAGCAGGCGAATTACAAAAGATTGAAATCCTAGAGTGGAAATAGAATCAGATAACTATGGACCTGATAATCGGGCTACCCAGAACTACGGGTGGACATGACGCTATATGGGTAATTGTTGATAGATTGATTAAATCAACTCATATCTTACCCATTAAACTCAGCAGTTCTGTAGAACAACTAGTTGAACTATACGTAACCCAAATAGTTAGATACCACTGAGTTCCAAAGTCTATCATTTCTTATTGTAGTGGTAGATTCACTTCCAAGTTTTGGAGAAGTGTTCATCAAGTGATGGAAACAAAGCTGACGTTCAGCATAGCCTTCCACCCACAAACAGATGGTCAATCAGAAAGGACCATCCAGACTTTAGAGAATATGTTAAGAGCATGTGTGCTAGATTTCAAGGGAGGATGGGATAAAAAGCTTCCTCTGATCAAATTTGCATACAACAATAGTTATCAAAGCTCCATTGGTATGGCTCCATATGAAGCTCTATATGGAAGGAGATGTAGACCACCTTTACATTAGTACGAAACCCAAGAAAAAGCGTTGTCAACCACAGATTTTGTTCATAGAACAACGGAAGATGTAAAGTTAATTCGTCAACGAATGAAAATGGCTTTTAGTCGGCAAAAAAAGTTATGCTAATCGACGACGAAGACCTTTGAAGTTTCAAGTAGAAGACTTGGTCATTTTGAAGATAATGCCCACGACAGGAAATTGTAAGATTTGGGAAGAAAGGAAAGCTCAGTCCAAGGTATATTGGACCATTTGAGATCTTGAAACGGATAGATAATGTAGTTTATAAGTTAGCCTTACCCTCTAATCTAGTATTGGTACACAACGTATTCCATGTGTCCATGCTAAAGAAGTACGTGCCAGACCCTTCACCTGTTCTTCAGCTGGAAGAAATTGACATACAGGAGAATCTGTCTTATGAAGAAAAAAAAACTAGTTCAAATTCTGGCATAGAAAGAGAAGGAATTAAGGAACAAAAAGATACCTCTCGTCAAAGTTTTATGGCGCAACCAACTAGTAGAAGAGGCAACGTGGGAATGAGAGGATGAAATGAGGAAAGACTACCCCGAATTATTTTGATTTTCGAGGACGAAAATTCTTAAGGGGGTAGATTGTAATGACCGAAGAAATATCATCAATGAAACCTAATATTTAATTGGGTTTAATTAATGAATTTATTCTTAAAAATATGAAATTTTGTAAAAATTGTAATTTTTGTAAAAATTACGATAAAGTAGGAATGAGCGGCATTGATGGCAAATTTTATGGCATATGTAATGCAATGGTGGATATGGTAAAATACAAATTTTATGAGTTTGATGACTCAGAGATTTGTGCATAATATCCATAAAATGAATTTTATATCACAATTAATTGTAAAATTTTGATATAAACGAATAGATGATTAGAATGTAAATAGGACATAGAGGTTGTCCTAACCCTAACCGGGGGTAGAAAGGAGGCCAGAGTAGTATAAGAATACTGCTAAATAAAAACGCAGATACAAAAAATGTCACGATTAGCCTCCAAAAGTGAACGAAAAGTAAGTTAAATATTTTTATACAGTCTAAGGATAGAAATTACACTGAATTGATCACGATAATATAAGAAAAATACTGTGTGGTGAAAAATTACATAGTATAAATTTTTAATTCCATAAAGTAGACATTTGCTTGAATTCTATTGGGCCAACAAGCCATGCAATGTGGCCCAATAAGATGAGGACACCTAGGGTAGTCTAATGGATGACCATGAGTCATCAAATGTGATAAGGAAGCATTTAATGCATGGTTATCACAAAATTTCATTTCCTTTCTTTTGCTCCAAGCTCCGGCAGCCATAACCAAGACCTCTAAAAAAAATTTCTCAGCCCCCAAACTTTGCAAAAATAACCCCAAACAAGTTTTACAAGCAAGTACAAGGATTTCCCACAAGTTTTAAGGTAAAATCCTAAACTTTTTAATGAGTTTTCAAGGGATTTTTCATGGGTAAAGGGCAAAAATTAATCCATGGTATTTTTGCATGGAAAGGAAGCCTAGGAGGGAGTTCAAAGGAACTTTGAAGGCTAGAAATCAAAAAAGTGCCATTTGGGTAAGTTTTAAGTTTTAAAGTTTTGAAATTTTATGGATTTTATTTTGATTTCTATTCTTTCAAACCCATGTGGGTTCTTGAGCATGTATTTGATGAAATTTCATGTATATGTGATGAATGGCAAGTTTAAGTTGTGAAACTTTGGTTTATAGTGCAAAACTACAATTTTTGCAAAAAGTGTTATTTTTGTAAATTTAATGT
This sequence comes from Artocarpus heterophyllus, assembly GCA_025403435.1. Taxonomy (NCBI): domain Eukaryota; kingdom Viridiplantae; phylum Streptophyta; class Magnoliopsida; order Rosales; family Moraceae; genus Artocarpus; species Artocarpus heterophyllus. Next base: position 24,237,574 of record CM046339.1, read on the forward strand.
TAGTTTTAGGAAAAGTGATGTTTGCGCATGAGAATGTTTTGATTAAGGCATGGAATGGTTTCTGCAGGGGTAGAATTGCAAGTTTGAAACATTTTTTTGTAAAAATACCATATGGACTAAATTGAAAGAAAAAGTTCCTTCTCGGCAGATTTGAAAAATAGTCAAAAACGCCCCTGTACAGTGAGATTTTAGGAAAAATTAAAACATAAAAGTTCTAGATCTCGACGAAACTATTAGGCCACGTAGACGGTTTGTTGAAAAACTCAATTGTTTGCGAGTTTTTGATTTTTCAAGAACATGTTAAAAGTGAAAAAAGTGTTAAATGGCAAAAATACCATTTCTCAAAATCATTTAAGGTATGACACCTTAAGTAAAAATGTTCTATATGAAAAACAGAAAATTTAGGTATAAAGAGAAAAATTTTAGCCCCGGGGGCAAAATTGTCAAGATTTTTAGTTGAGAGGCCAAACTGTAAATTTTACGAAAAAGGGGTTTTGAGAGGAAATGAAGAGGCCCAACCCATTAGGGTATTATTTTAAATAAGAACATGATTGTTTCCGCTAGAAAAGAGAAACCGAGCTCGGGAAGTTTGTTAGCCCGCAAAAGGGCAAAATCGTCATTTTTTTCCTGAGTAGTCTGAATTATTTAAAAACGACCCCAAAAAGGAAAAATAAGTAGTTTTGCTTTTCAATAACAATAATGGTATAGGATAAGATAAGAATAAGGAAATATAGTGATTTTCAGAGTTGTATATAGTTATGCAACTCGATTAACTAAGCAACGAATGTTTTGTAACAAACCGTAATAAAGTTTGGCTAATAGTTTGAAATTGGCCAATAGGATCCTAGGAGTCTAGGAGAAAGGAGAACCAAAGTTGATTTGGTGGTACTTAAAAATAAGTAAGTAGCCTTCCCACCTATAGGATGAAATATAGGTATGTATATATATACTTGTGCGTATAATTAAGTGTAAACTTATATGTTTGCCATGATATGAATACCTAAGGGTGTAGTCATGTATGAATAATTGTGAGCATACGAATGGATACCTGCTGTATAATATGTTATGTACCTGTGTATACAATAATGAAAATGAGCATGTGTACCATGATTTTGTACCTGTGTGTATAATATGTTATGTACCTGTATGTACAATAATGAAAATGAGCATGTGTATCATGATTTCGTACCTGTGTGTACAATGATAAATACTTGAGTATGTATAAAGTAGGTATCTGTATGTATATTTTATATTAAATACCTGTGAGTACATTATGCTATATACATGTGCGTATATTAATGCGTACCAGTGTGTATATAAAGTAAGTACCTGTGTGTACTATGCTATGTAAGAGAATTTATGTTTCATGGATAATATGTGATTATCATTTCATGCATGGTATGTCAACCATAATAAATGGACTGGTAAATGTATCACCAGAAAGTAAGAAGAGTGTCGTACCGACTCCTAACTCAAGGGGAGTTTAAAGGATATGTTATAGTCACGGTGTTACGTAGACCTAAATGAAATTGCACAATGATACGAATACTTGGGCCCTAGTAAAGATAAGAAATGATGAGGATAAAGAAAGTTGATAAGAAAGCATAATTGATTCATGCATTCATGTGAATATCCATGTGGGATTTATGGGATTTACTCGGCGTTAGCTCATTAAGTATTTCATGCTGTAAGTATTCCGACAAGAAGGTCAGAATAAGTTCAAATGGTGAGCTGGCGGAGGGGTGGATGGTGTGCAGATTGGGTATGGAGTCCGCTGCTGTAATGTTTTCCGCTGTGTATGTTTAAAGTTATTTTAAAATAAAATGTTTAAAAGAAAGATGTTGTAAAAGTAAAAGTATTAATTATGTAAATACAAGTATATGAAAGTATTTTAGGAGTTACTAAAGTTAATGTAAGCAAATTATTTATTCCTGTTTTTTTTTTTTTAAAAAAAATTCCTAAATTTTTTTGCCCTTAAGAACGTAAGAAAGAGTTTTATCACAGCTCAAAAAGGCGGGTTGTGACACAAATCCACTCCCTTAATAGTTGGAACAAAAGGAGTGTTTCGAAAATATACACATATATGTAGGACCAAAACTCTAATAGGCCCGTACCATACTCCAGGAGCTCCGCCCCTGCACCCCCAAACGGGATCAATAGTAAGCTATAGGATTGGGCTGATCCCTCCGTCACTATCACGGACTCCTAAAAAAATTCTCATAATTATATTTTCACCATAAAAACGTCGCATCGCGAATTTTCAAGCAAGACCAAATTTTGGTCACCATACTCTAACATTATTAACAAATGATTGTAGCATTTTCATTAGTTCCTATAAAATTTTCTGCTATCAACAACATCTGCATTTCGTTTTCTTTATCACCAAGATCAAAAGTTAGAGAGCAAAGACTAGAGAATATACAGCCGGAGGCAAAACAGAGCGGGCGGCCTTCTTGGCGCGCTTGGAGATCTTCTTGACCATGCTCTGCAGAAGCCTCACCAACAAATCTAACACTGCTCTCTTCAGTTTCCTCCTCTTCGTCTTCTTCTTCTTCCAACAGCTCATCGCCGTCAAAAAAGAAACCATCATAGGCATTGATTTCTGTGCTTGTCGAATTGTTCAGCTGATGAGAGAACAACACAAAAATAATCGGACTTTGTGACTCTGTCTCAGACAGAGGGTAGAAAAGGTAGAGTCAAGAAGAGATTGACGAACCTTAGGAAAATTAAATATAATAAAAAAAATCAAAACATTTTTCGAATGATGATGTCCTAGAAAAAATTGAAGTTACTAGAACAAAGGTGCGATTATTGTAATAATTATCATATAATTTGTATTTTTAAACCACTTTAAAAATTACCATATTTTATTTTATTTATTTCCTAAAAATAGAAGCCGATACAATTCTAATTTTAAAAAAAGCATAATATAACACAGTTTGACTTTACTCTCTTTTATTTGAGGATTCATTTTTACTTTTTCAAATGTGTAATTGTATGACAATTTTTACTTTTTAGGGTTAATGAGGCACGTGACCCTTTTTATTTGTAGAATTAAAATATGTTTGTAGTTTATGAATATTCTTTATATGTCCCAATGCATATATATAAAGTTATTAATGGTATTATTAGTTTTAATTTATTTTTTTAAAATAATGATAATATACGTATTTAAGATTTCAAACGGATTATGATATCATTATATTATGAAAAAATCCTTGGAATTAGGTTTTTTTTGCTTAAATTCAAATTAGTATCTAAAATAACTATTTTAAAATTCCCTAAAAATATGGAATTTTTTTATCGACAAGTTGGATTTACTAATAAATTGGAATTATGGTGTTGTAATTAAATTAATGATAAAGTTTTTCTAACAAATTAGAATTAGGGTGTTGTAATTAAATTAATGATACAGTATTATTAAGTCTTTTTATGTATCTTGCTAGTTATATAATTAATATATCATTAAGTTAATAATACGCAATGGCATTCATTTCTTAAGATTTCAAGTGAATGATATTCCTTGTTTTTTCTGTGATATGTAATTAAATTAATGATATAGTATTTATTAAGTCTTTTTGTGTATCTTATATGTTATATAATTGTTATATCATTAAGTTAATGAAACGTAATGATAATGATACTCAATGATATTCATTTTATTTTTTTAAGACTTCAAGTAATAATGATAATTCCTATTTAGGTTGTGCTTGTAATGGCCAAGGGAAATGCATTAATAAAATCTAATATTTAATTAGATTTAATTAATGAATTTACCCTTATAAATCAGATTTTTGTAAAAATTATGATAATGTATAATAAATAATATTAATTGGAAATTGCATTATGAACGTAATGCAATGTTGGATATTGTTAATACATATTTTATGAGTATAAATACTCATGAATTTGTAAATAAATCCATAAAATAAATTTTATATCATAATTAATTGTAAAATTGTGATATAAATGGATGGACGATTATGGTATAAATAAGATATAGAGTTCACCAAAACCCTAAACCAGTGTAAAAAGGGGGCCGAAGCAATATAAGTATACTGCTAAATGAAAACGCAAATATGAGAAAGGTTATGTTTGGCCTCCAAAAATACACCAAAGGTAAGTAAAATATTTTATACAATCTAAGGATATGTTTTGCCCTGATTTTACCATGGCAGTATAAGAAAAATACTGTTTGGTAAAAAATTATACAGTGTAAATTTTTAGGGCCCACCAAGTGGACACCCATTAGAGTTTCATTGGGCCATGTGCTATGAGAGATAGCCCAATCACATTATGCCACATTAGGTAGCCCACTTGATTACCTAGTGAGTCACCTCAAAGGATAAGCATGCATTAAATGTGAAATTAGCCAAAAAAATTTCATTTCTTCTTCCTCTCACCAACGGCCACCATTGGAGAACCATCCCAAGAATTTTCTCAAATCCAACTCTTTGCAAAATTAGCCCCAATCAAGTTTAAGAAGAAAATTCAATAAATTTCATCAAGTTTTAAGGTAAAAACCTAAACTTTTTTCAACTTTTCTTGGGTAAAGGAAGGAAAGTTAATTCAAGGTGTTTTTCATGAAAATGATGTCTAGGAAGGAGTTTCAAAGGAGCCTTGGAAGGCTAAAAGCACAAAGTGTTATTTGGGTAAGTTCTATTTTCTTAAATTTAAAGTTTAGTGATTTTTGTTTTGATTTTTGTTATCTCAAAAAGCATGTGGGTTTTTAAGCAAATTTTTAGTTAAATTTCATAGAAAAATGATTTATGGTATGTTGATGTTGTGAAATTTAGGGTTGATGTTGAAAATGTTAGTTTTTGCAAAATAGGTTATTTTTGGAATTTCAATGCTAGTTTTTCAAAAAGGTGATTGGGGATGAAAATGACCTAGGCAAAGGTTGAATATGCTTATACAGTGGCTGGAAGGTAGTTTTGAAACATATTTTTATAGAGATAACCTAAGAACTAAATTGTAAGAAAAAGTTTTCCCTTAGCAGATTTGAAAAATGCCCAAAAAAACCCCTGTGCAATTAGAATTTTGAAAAAATTAAAACATGAAATGTGACACCCGTTATTCTCCTAACGGGTATTGAGGTAATTAAATTAATTTTTAATGTATAAAAAAAATTGCTTCATTTAAATTTATTTTATAATATTTATTTTTATCTATTTTTTAGTTTTCTAAAATTCTCCTATATTTATTTAGTATGATTACTAATAAGCCTTAGAACTTCTAATAAATCTCAAAAATGTCATATTGGCATTATGTGTGTTAAAGTCTTTAGATGAGACATAAGGATATCTTTTCCAACTACTCTTGACCCTCATTTTCTTTATTTCCTCCGTGACATGCTTCAACATGTCTCCTCTATAATTGTTTCTATCACTTCTCTTCAAAGACTTCATCTTTTCTTCCTTTCTCTTCCACGGTTCCCACACTCTTCTTCATATTTCTTTGCTGAAGCAAAATACTTAGAGAACTTCTTCAAGGCAGCCATAAAAATCAGCCACCATCACCTCCATTTGAGCAAGAATTTCAGTCATACCGAAGTAAAGGAACCTGTTTTGAAGCCATTTCAAGCTTCCAACTAACCATAATCCGAGGTTAGAATCTTATGAACAAATTTAGTCTTTCATTTATAAATTTTCTTTTATACTAAAGGATTATTCAAATTTGCGTTCTTAAACCTAAGTATATGTTTGTTGCTATTTTGGAGCATATGTATGAAGTCTAAGTGTATATGCCCTAGACAGAAAATTTATATTGTTAAACTTTGTAATACCTCTATGGGCAGTGGTTATTTCTTGAAATTCTAAGATTAAATTAAAATGAATTTTATGAATTGGTTTGCATATTTGAAAAGTAGCATCCTAGGCTTTCTAACGAGCTATCATAAACCTAAATCGGAGTTGTATTTTATTTTCTAAGAATTATTCAATTTTTGTATTGGAAACTAGTAAATCTGTCAGTTTGTTATGGTATACCAACTACTAACCTGAACCAAGAACCCATCTTTGCTCACCACCTAATTCTTTAATGTCTTGCAACCTTTCCAATATTATCCTAAGTGATTGATGAATCTTATTAGGGACTAAAACATATAGATTACTTGTTCACATTTTATATTGTGTTAAGACAAAAATTGTTTACTGTGGTATTCAAAAGAGATTTATATAAAAGCTTTAATGGCATACTAGTAAGATAGGTTTACACATGATTTATTTATGAATGTAGTTGTATGTTGTGCTTTAGTTTTAATTGTCCTTATGCACGCCTTAGGATCAAGGGAGTATGGAGCTAACGTTAACTGATTCCAGGATTAAAAGATTGTTGATAAGCTTGAAAGGTAGGGATTCTATTACTCATCTTTTGTGAGGTTTTTATAGAATTAAAATTGATTGTTTTGCCGCAATATATATATATCTATGTTGAACTGATATTATATGATTATCACATATGAAACTATGACATGGACTCGTCTTGTATTGTACGGCGAGGAACATAATGAATTGACACATGTTATAAATTGAGAAGCATGGTTAGGAAAACTAACTCTATTGATAATGATTCAATATAGAGAAATTGTGAGACATGAAGAGGGCGACGGTTACGTCCTTGGGCATGAATACCCTAAAAGGTAAAGTAGGGGGAAGGCGATGACGCTTCCTTGGGTTGAAAGTCCCAGAACACACTGTACAGGAATCGATTTGGTGAGGACTCGGGGCTTGATGTCCCCTCACCGGAACACCCTTGGAATGTTTATAGGGTGATCAAGTGCGCCCATTTGGGTTTCGATGAGTTGAGTGATACTCAATTTAACATGGATACCTAGGAACAATGATGATTGGTAATATTTGTATAAATGTGTAATTATGACACTTGGTAATGATTAACTACGGTATCCATAAGATGTGATTATAATAAACCTCATAATCTGGAATATGATGTAACCTACTAACCATGCAGATTTTAATGTGGTAATGATAAAAACCTAAAGGTGAGTAATGGCTTTCTCTACTGAGCATAGTGTTGCTCATTCCCTTATGTTTATATCTTTTCAGGACTCACTAAGTGTGAGGTGGCTACGAGAAATATAGTTGAGGAAGCGATGTAACTATATTACATTGGGACTGCTCAATTGTAAAGAATGTTCTTCATAATAATGTAAGCATCAATTGTTACTTTCTGTGACTGTATTATAATGTGTTGAGGGTTAAAATGATGATGACAACAGTTTATATTATTAAATTTAAGGTGCTACATTAAACTGTGGTTTATTTGTCGTTTATATTTTTATTTTTGAGTTGAGAGTTTTCATTTAAGTCTCGGGCAAATTTTATTTTTAAGGTTTTACTTTTATTATTTATTTTTATTTTATCTCATTAAAAACTGTTAACCCCCATATAGGGGCGTTACATGAAAGTTGTATATCTCGATGAAACTATTAAATATTGCAAACGGTTCCTCGAAAATCTCAACCGTTTGTGAGATTTTAATTTTTCAAGAATTTGTTAAAATTAAAAAGAATTTATAAAAGGGCAAAAATGTCATTTTTGTAAAGGATTTTGAATATGGTACTTTGAGCAAAAATGATCCTTGTGAAAATTGGAAAATTTTGGGTTAAAGAGATAAATTTTAGTCCCGGTGATAAAATTGTCAAAATTTTCAGATAAGGGGCACAATTGCAAAGTTTTACTAAAGTGGGGTTTAGATGTAAAATAAGGAGACACAACACCCTAGGGTATTATTCTAAGATTAAAACGTAGCTATTTTCGCTAAAATAGCGAAGTCGAGCTCAGGAAGTTAGTAGGCCCACTAGGGGCAAATTCGTCATTTTTGCCTGAGTAACTCAAATTGCTCCGGAACATTCCAAAAAGGGGAAAATGAATGATTAGGAAGATTTCCAATCTACGTTAGAGATGATAGGAAAGAATAAGAAAACCAGTGGGTTTCGAAGTTGTGTATAGTTATGCAACTCGAGTTATTAATTAACGATCATTTTGTAATGATACATAGAGCCTTGAAGAAGTAGTGAACATTTGGCTAATAACTTTGTAATTGGCCAACAAGATCCTAGAAGTCTAGGAGAAAATGAATTGAAGTCAAAGTGCACAGAAACCTAAACCAAGTAAGTACCTATCCCACCTACAGTATAGAATGTAGGTATCAAATGTAAAATATGTATATGTATACTTGTGTGTATATTAAGGTATATACCTGTATGTATGCTATAATACGAATACCTATAAGTATCTTAATGTATACATGTGAGTATACAATTAAATACATGTGTGTATATTATATTATGTACCTTTGTGTATATAAAGTATGTACCTGTGTGTACTATGCCGTACAAGAGTATTTATGTTTCGTGTCTAACATGTGATTATCACGTCATGCATGATATGACAACCATAATAATTGGATTGGTAAATATATCATCAGAAATTAAGAAAAGTGTCGTACCTACTCCTGACTCAAGGGGAGTTTAAGGATATAGTATGGTCACGGTGTCATGTAGACCTATGTGTGCAATGGTATGAACACTTGGGCCTTAGCAAGAGATAAGATATGAAAAGAATAAAGAATGTTCATAAGAAAGCATAACTGAGTCACGCATTGTATTGAATGTGCATGTGGGCTATATTGAGACTTGCTAGGCGTAAGCTCATTAAGTGTTTCATATTGTAAGTATTCCCACAAGAAGGTCAGAATAATTTCATTGATGAACTGGCAGAGGGATGATAAGTGTGCAGGATGGGTATGGATTCTGCTGCAGTATATTTCCATTATAGTATATTTTAAGTTATTTTGAAATGTGTATATAAAGGTTGTAAAGGAAAATTTGCCTATGTAAATATATGTGTATGTTTGTATTTTGAAAGTTATTAAAATTAGTATATGTAAAACATTTTAAAAAAAATTTTCCTAAGTTTTCCTCTATACGTAAGTAAAAAAAATGTTTATCACAGTTCAAAAAAAGACAAGTTATGACAATGCTCATATTATAGATAGATAATACAAACAATAATTTTTTTTAGTTATATTGTAATTAATTAAGTATATTTATATTTTTCTAATATCAATTTTTTTTGACGACTCAACTATGAGAAAAAAAAAAGAGATTTGTTAAAAAAAAAGGACTAAATATATGATAAAGTCTACTTATAGGGTATTTTTAGATTTTTTATATATATAATTCAAAAAAACATATAAATAATATTTATAAAATAGAGATAGATTTTAACTCTTTTTTTTTTAAAGTCACGTTGTATAATTTTTACTACTTACTTTTTATCCTACCTTGTTTTGGACCTTTTTCTTGGGTTAGGCTTGTCATAGGCCCAATCCTGTGACTTCATTCGTCTGTCATCAAGAGCTTATTATAATGCTTTTATTTATTTATTTTTATTTTGAGTAAATATATGGGTGGACATTGGAGGCAAAGAAAATGATAGCTTACAATGGACCGTCACCACTCAACATGTAATATATGCATTTTCATAAAGAGGGAGACCTACATTTGTTATAATATCTGGTCTCATTTCCTACTACATCGTTTATTCAATCTCTAATCTGTAATTTTCAATCCCAAGTCCCAACGAAAATGAACCCGTTAGGAGTACAAAGATCTGGTCAAAATGATATGATTATTGACTTTCAATAATTTATACTCTCCTCTTTGCATTTCCTGAAAAAAAGAAGAAGAAATAATTAAAAAAAGAAGAAGAAAAGACTCTACTCCTAGCAGATCGGAGTCAGAAAAATCTAACGAAAAGAGAGAAGGTAAGAGTACGTCAACAGCCGCAAGAAAACGACCACGACCTCTGCGTTACTCCCAACTATTTCTCATTTCCTAAATTAGCGTTTTCTATTGTTTTTAAAAAAGGAAAAATCCGACGTGTTCCGGCGCACTTTAGCAAGACAAACACTGCAAAACGGCGTCGCTTCCAGTACCGTATTTTCCTCTTTGGCGCTTTACTTTTTTTGTTTTATTTTTGCACCATCTCGTTGCCACCATGGCAGGAGGCGATCTAGTTTTGACCCTTGATGACTGGGTCCCACCGCACAGAGAAGGCCGTCAGACAGTATTTCACGCGCTCCATACGAGGGTGGGATCAAAAACCACGGTTAATCCCCCTTTTTTTTTTAATAATAAACGCAAAAATCACGCGGCTTAAGGAACCGACGAAGCAACAAAAATTGAAAGGAAAGTTCGTACAAAAAAAAAAAAGAAAAACTGCCGGGAAAGTAAAAAAATAAATAAATAAATAAAATTAAAGGTGGGGTGTTGAATGCGCACACTTACCTGACCTTCTCTCTCTTCTTTCTCTGTTTCATCACCATAAACGAAGAAGAGGAAACGCTAAAGCCACCAGCGAGAGAATAGAATAGAGATATTGTTATTATAAGCGGATCTAGCAGAGAATCCGATCGGAGAATATTCGGTTTGAACGGACTCGTTCTGAGTCGGATCGGGCGAGTTCCGCCAGGAAGATGAGCGGATGGGAGAGGCTCAGGCCTTCGACGGCCAGGCTCGGCCGCGATTCCAATTCCGGCCCCACCAGCATCAGCATGAGCGACCGCATCCCCTCCGGCCGGACTGTTCGGCTTGGCCGCGTCCAGCCCCAGGCCCCTGGTCACCGCACCATTTACTGCAACGATCGCGAAGCTAATCTGCCTGTCAAATTCAAGGTTTCGCCTCTTTCTTTTTTCTTTTTTTTTTTTTGTTTCTTTTGATTATGTTTGGCTTCCGAGAAATTAGGCAGCGAAATATGAAAGAAAGTGTTGGACTTCTTAGATTACTGAACTGAGATTATCGTGTTCATTTCTTTGTATTTTCGTTTTCTTGTCCTGAAAAATATGAAGTTAATTATGAGTAAGTAACGATTTGATGATGATATTTAAGCGCTATTAAGCTAGAAATGAGGCGTATTAGGAGAATATAATGATATCCGTTAAAAGTGTATTAGGGTCATTTTGTTAAAATAATTGACCGTAGTTTGTTCCCATTTTAGGCATGTTTACAGTTTGTTCCATTATTTGGTGCTTACCACTTTATTGGTCTTCTTCTGGTTAGTTGAGCTTACTCTCCTTCATTTGGGTTTTCGTTAATTGCTTCCTCGAGACAGTGGGAATGTTCAATTGTTTGCGCCGCTTAATACTTGTGATGTCCTGTTATTTTCTGTTTTCATCTGGCTTCGTTAGTTCATTTGTCTGATTTTGTCTTGATTACCGTGTTTCAATTGTCTTAGGGGAATTCTATATCAACTACGAAGTACAACTTCCTTACTTTTTTTCCAAAAGGACTGTTCGAACAGGTAATTTACTTATGAGGAATCAACTGGTTTATAGCTCTGTGTACCTCATTTCGAATGTCGACTTATGGTTTAGGGTGTTCATTTTTATGTCATAATCTTTGTAAAAAGTTTTGCACCATTTGACTTTCGGTTACACTATGTGTTTGAGACCTAAATTTAGTAAGGTATTGTGTAATGGAGGTTGTTGTAGAAGTTAAATGGGTTGGGTTATCTTGATGCATGTTCGCTACAGGATAGGCTGGATAGGATATACTTTTCTTTCTTCCATTTAATGGTTGCAAAAACAACTTCAAACTTGACTTTAGACTTAAGTATATATATGATTAAGTGTTGTTAGTCCCTTCTTTTCCAACTTCTGATTTTGGTCATGTCCCTAACAAAATTCTTTGCTTAAACCGACAGTTCAGACGGGTAGCTAATCTCTACTTTCTTTCAATCTCGATTTTATCAACAACACCAATCAGGCATGTAGTTCTTACTTCTGTTAGCCTTGCTGCTTTGCTTTCTTGCTGCTTCCACACTTACTTTGGTGAAACCCATTAATTGAGCTGGTTCTTATTTCGTATATACTCAAGTACTTTTCTAATAATGCAGCCCTGTGAGTCCAATAACGAATGTGCTCCCTTTGAGTCTGGTGCTTCTTGTTTCTCTCGTTAAAGAAGCATTTGAGGATTGGGTGAGTATTGCGCTTCATGTGTATGTATGCATGTATTTGTTTCTGGGTTTATGTTTATTATTGGTACTTTTAAGAAGGTTTTTCATATTTTCTAGTCTTGTTTTTCTTATGTAAAACAGAAACGCTTCCAGAATGATATGTCAATTAATAATAATCCTGTGGAAGTGTTGCAAGATCAAAAGTGGGAAACTATTCCATGGAAAAAATTGCAGGTTGGCGACATCGTGAGGGTGAGTATGCAGCGGTAGTAGAAATTTATGGTAATTAGAAACTGATGTATATGTAATTCTTTGAAATTCTTTCTCAGATTTCCAAACATTGGGAGTTTTCTGTTGTTTACAATTTTTTTCTTTTGTAAATAGATTGTTACACTAGCTCTAAATTGAAACTGACATTTCAGTTTGGTTGCAGATCAAGCAAGATGGGTTCTTCCCTGCGGATCTGCTTTTTCTTGCAAGCACAAACCCAGATGGCGTCTGCTACATTGAGGTGATTTGTGTTTTCCTTTACTGCCTTTCACTGTTCTTTTGTTTTTAATCTTTTTTTCCCCAGAGAAGTCTAATGTTCCTCTTGTAATCAACAACATGGCCAAACTGATCTTGTCTTTTGTTTTTTGTTTGGCTTGTGGTCGCTTGGTTGTAGACTGCAAATTTGGATGGGGAAACCAATTTGAAGATCAGAAAGGCATTGGAAAAGACTTGGGATTATCTGACTCCTGAGAAAGCATCAGAATTCAAAGGTTTACCCTTTTTTGTTTAATCTAACTTCAATGACCGATCCATATCACAACTTAAATTCTTCTTTCCACCTTTTGTTTTGGAGCTTTGGATATAGCTTTCTAGATATTTTACCAGCAACCACAATTTCAAAGCAGTTCGGTTGGAGGATATATTTTCGTTCTTACTTATGACTCATATGAAACTTTTTTTCATTTCATTTCAATTTCTAACATGAGTACTTTTCTAATTGCAGGTGAAGTGCAGTGTGAACAGCCAAACAATTCATTATACACTTTCACGGGAAATCTCATTATTCAGAAGCAAACATTACCACTCACTCCAAACCAAGTTCTCCTAAGAGTAAGATATGATCCCCCCCGTCTCCTCACAACTTGTGTTTATTTTGTCTTTCTCAATTTTATATTTAGAATCTGGACAGGAAAACCAATAAAATAGTGTTATTTTGCTCCCAAATGTTCTTTGAATGGCTTGATATGGGTGGAAAATATTGCTTCGGTGATTCTAAGTTTATATAGCTTTTAAGTGTAAATCTGGAGTGCCTTTCCTGTTAATAATCTTGTAGCCTTTGGTCTTTAAATTCATTTATCCGTTTTCTTTCATATAACTTTGCGTCTGGACTTTGTATTTTCAGGGATGCAGTCTAAGGAACACTGAGTACGTTGTTGGGGCTGTTCTTTTCTCAGGTCATGAAACAAAGGTTTGTTTTCATGGAGTGCTGTGAGTTATACTGCCTATTATCATTTCAAACCCATGTAGACATTCTGTTTATTTTATTGCTACCGGATGTCAATTTTTCTTTATTAGGTTAATTTTGAGTTCCAAAAAGGCATTTGATAGAAGAATTTTGACGTAAACGTTCTCTTTTCAGCTGCAGTTTGGTGGTATTAATTGGCCTTCTTGTTTGCTTTTAAAACCAGATCGTATTAAGTTTTCTTTTTCTTGATACTTACATTGTCTCAGTTTCTCACAATTTGTAATTTGGGTTAGTTTGATGATCAATTGTACTTTTTGTAGGTCATGATGAATGCCATGAATGTTCCTTCTAAAAGAAGTACTTTAGAGAAGAAACTTGACAAACTCATCCTTGCACTGTTTGGTACTCTATTTGTAATGTGTCTAATTGGAGCCATTGGCAGGTTTGATGATTGCTAGTCTGTAACTTTGAGGTTTTCCCTAACATTTATTTTGGAGTTTCCAGCATGATAATGTTTATACTTTTGATATTATGCAGTGGAGTATTCATTGATCGCAAGTACTTCTACTTGGGTCTTAGTGAAGATGTTGAGAATCAGTTCAACCCTGATAGACCTTTTGTGGTAAACATATTTTATTGAAGTGGAGCAACTACTGAAAATGATTTTGTTTGACTATTTGTTTTATCTTTTGCCTGCTAATTATGTTCCATGGTGTACAGGTTGCAATTCTCACTATGTTCACTCTTATTACTTTATATTCAACTATCATACCGATCTCTCTTTATGTTTCCATTGAGGTAGGCTCTTTACGTTGAACAGTTGCCTGCTCTGGCAATACTCAATTGTCCACCTGATGGCTTCACAGTTTATTTATTTATTTTCTGTTTGTAATTTCAGATGATCAAATTCATTCAGTCTACCCAATTTATCAACAAGGACTTGCATATGTATCACGCTGAAACCAATACCCCTGCATTGGCTAGGACTTCCAATTTGAATGAGGAACTGGGACAGGTAAAGTTGCTGCCATATCAAACTCCACTTATTATAGTTGTTACTAGGCGGGAGAAAGTGATAAGACTATGATCATTTGGTGACAAAGGAAAAGTTTATCTTCCGTATTCTCTGAAGCAATATTATTATTATATTTTCTACCATTGTAATCTGTACAATGATGCTATTGTGAGGGATTTTGTATCCTTTTTAATTGCTGCTTTTCTCAGGTGGAGTACATCTTTTCTGATAAAACTGGAACACTAACGAGAAACTTAATGGAGTTCTTCAAGTGTTCAATTGGAGGAGAAGTTTATGGAACTGGTGTCACTGAGATAGAGAGAGGAATAGCACAGCGGAGAGGCGTTAAACTTGAGGATGTATGATTCTCTCTCTCTCTCTCTCTCATAAATAGCTAGCACACGCTTACATATACAGATATATTAGTTACATATATGATATGTTCACACATTTACGCTTATACATATTCACCCATGCAAGGGACATGTGCCCTCTTAAAGAAATTTCAATCAATCGCACTTCTTACAGGGTCAAAAGTCAACCAATGTGGTGCAAGAGAAAGGATTCAACTTTGATGATGCCAGGCTTATGAGAGGAGCTTGGAGGAATGAGGCCAATCCTGATCTTTGCAAGGTAGAAATTACCTTTAGTTGGAGGTGGTATCTACCTTTGCTTGGCTATTCAAAATACTGAATAAGTGTGATGATAGTTTTAGCATTTGAAGTTCTTTTATCTTCTTCTTTTCTTGTTCTTTCTTTTTTCTTTTTCAACTTCCTCTAGTAGTTGACCCATGCTTACAGATGAGATAAAGCAAATAATCTGGTCGGTTGTTTTGGAAGTGCTTCCGTCTCCTTTGCTGTGGGGGAGAGATTTGTCATGCAGATTGTTGCTTAAGAAGAATTGTTGTTATTATTATTATTATTAATTTTTTGAATGTTGCTTATGGTTAGCGCACATGGCAGTGTTTCAATTTGCTGAATCTAACTAATAAAATGGTTTTTAATTTAGGAATTTTTCAGATGCCTTGCTATATGTCATACTGTGCTTCCTGAGGGTGATGAGTCTCCGGAGAAAGTTACATATCAAGCTGCCTCACCAGATGAAGCTGCTTTGGTAACTGCTGCAAAAAACTTTGGCTTCTTCTTTTACAGGTTTGACCTTCCAAATTCTGTTTATTTAAATTGGCTCACAGAAACTCTTTTAAGTTTCTTCTTTTAATTCAAATTTTGTACAACTCTGATGTGGTTATTTTCTTGGAATCAGTTTTTGATCTCTCTTCGTATTCATTGGAAGATTTTTCCCTGAACCTTTCCTTTTTGTCAAAAGCACTTAGGAGTTCTGTCCCTTGCACCGTGTGTTTTAATGCTGCGGGCAAATTTAGTTTGGCCATAGAATATAATTGCTTTGTAATTTAGATTGACTTTTAGTCAATTAATACAACTTCTAATATTTGGAATGTGGCTTCTTTGTCGTGGTTTTGGGTTTCTCACAAGTTTATCTAAGGCGGTTTCTGTTGTCAAAGATTTACACAATTTGGTGTTGATGTTCTCTTTATTCTTAGGCGTACACCTACGACGATATATGTTCGGGAGGCTCATGTTGAGAAGATGGGTAAAGTCCAAGATGTTTCATATGAGATCCTAAATGTCCTCGAGTTTAATAGGTAAGACACATTACTGTGGACAGCAGTAGACAGTAAACTATGATCCATAGCACTAACATTAATTGCAATATCTGTTGCTCAAATAGTACGAGGAAGCGCCAGTCTGTTGTTTGTCGATATCCAGATGGCCGGCTCGTATTGTATTGCAAGGTAACATTTTCCTGAAGCTTCTATGGTGGATTAGCATGTTGGTCAGTCAGGAATCAAGTGACATTTTGCCAGGTAACTGTTTGACAGGGTGCTGATACTGTAATTTATGAGAGATTAGCTGATGGTCAAGATGATATAAAGAAAGTATCTAGGGTGCACTTGGAGCAATTTGGATCTTCTGGCTTACGTACACTTTGCTTGGCGTATAGAGATTTAAAATCTGATATGTATGAAAGCTGGAATGAGATGTTCATCCGGGCTAAATCTTCTCTACGTGATCGTGAAAAGAAGTTGGATGAGGTAAATTTGGTTGAACCTGTGCTTTAATACATATGCCATCATTAGCTCTTTTTTTTTTCTTTTTCCTTGTAATAGAAGTTATCGGTATGACTGTATCTACTATATTATCCTGGGCATAGTTAGAGAGTGAGAAGAGAAGAGAAGAGGAGCAAATTCTGTGGGCATTTTGTCGTAGTCCCCCTATGAGGGAGAGAGACTAGTGGAAGAAGAATCTTATGATATAAAGGGGTTCTGTACAAACATGTGCAGTATTAGATGGCTGTATTGGTAAATATAATTCCTGTAATGTTTCCGAAATTGATTTGTTCTGGTTGAAGTATAACTGCATCAAGGTTTTTGAAAAAGCTTAAATGATGTCATTAAGAGTTTTTGCGAGATCTTTGTTACAAATTGGTTCAGATTTATTTGACACTTTTGTCAACTTTGCTGGTTCTGTTGCTGTATGTCATCATATTCATAAAATTTGTTCTAGATTTTCGTTGAGATGCACCTGAAGAGGTTGGAACATGATTATGGATTCATGTAGGTGGCAGAAATCATAGAAAAGGAGCTAATATTGATTGGGTGCACTGCCATTGAGGACAAGCTTCAAGAAGGGGTTCCGGCTTGCATAGAGACTCTTTCTAAAGCTGGTATTAAGATTTGGGTGCTAACAGGGGACAAGATGGAAACTGCAATAAATATAGCTTATGGTAAGTCAATATTGCACAGGAAGTGCTGGTACTAATACGGCTATGTTACCCATCATTTTTATTTTCTTTTCCCTTCTCTACCACTCATTAATTCCTTGGAATTTTTCTTACTGTTCTTTTTTTTTTTTTTTTTTTTTTGGTTCCTTAAAAATTGTTTCAGCATGCAATCTTATCAACAATGACATGAAACAGTTTATCATCAGTTCAGAAACTGATGCAATTAGAGAAGTTGAGAACAGGGTAAGAACATTTTCTTTCTCATGCACATAAAAGCTGTCTTATGTAGCGCTTCTTGTTTATGCAATACTTTAAATTCTGTTTTTAGGGTGACCAAGTGGAAATTGCTCGGTTCATCAAAGAAGAAGTCAAGAAGGATTTAAAGAAGTGCCTCGAGGAAGCACAACACTTTCTTCACACAGTGGCTGCACCAAAGTTAGCACTTGTAATTGATGGGAAATGTTTGATGTATGCATTAGACCCAAGCTTACGAGTGATGCTACTAAATTTAAGTTTAAATTGTTGTTCAGTGGTTTGCTGTCGAGTTTCTCCTCTGCAGAAGGCACAGGTGAGCTTTCCAACAGCAACTAAATAGTAGCATTATTTGCTCAAGCATAGAGAAGATATTGAAACTTGGATTCGTTTTATCTAGAATTATACTGAAATTCCATTATAGAAACTCGATATATCATGTAAATTGTAAGCATTCTTATGCTGCATTACAGGTGCATGTCTTTCTCAAGCGTGAATTCTGTTTGAAGAATGATTTTGTTATCTATTGGCATGTAATAATGCTTATGTGTGTACTAATTTTTAGATGCGTCAATCAAATGCCTTTGTCCTTTGAAAAATTCATCAAAATTTATTATGCGTGTTGGAGTACTGATTCGTCATAAAGGTCGTTGCTTTCAATTGATGATTGGTTTAGTTACTCTAGTTATTAATTGAAGGTAATGCTTCAATTATTCTCTCTGCTTTCAGGTCACAAGTTTGGTCAAGAAAGGTGCAAAAAAGATAACACTTAGCATTGGTGATGGTGCCAATGACGTTAGCATGATTCAAGCTTCTCATGTTGGCATTGGAATCAGTGGACAAGAGGGCATGCAAGCAGTGATGGCTAGTGATTTTGCGATTGCCCAGTTTCGGTTTCTTACAGATTTACTTCTTGTGCATGGACGATGGTCATATCTTAGATTATGCAAGGTCTGAGTTTTCAATGTTTATTGAATATCTTGAAATTAATCTCTTCCGTCTGTGCTTGACTGTATTTAATTCCACATTGCAGGTCATTACATATTTCTTTTACAAGAATCTTACTTTCACCTTGACTCAATTTTGGTTCACCTTTCAAACTGGATTTTCTGGTCAAAGATTCTATGACGACTGGTTTCAATCATTGTATAACGTCATATTTACAGCCCTGCCTGTTATCATGGTTGGGCTTTTTGACAAGGTATTGCATTCTTTTCCACCCACTTACAACTGTTAAGCTGTAGAAGCAGTGAGCATAACATAATATATTTTATTTCTCTTGCTCTCTTAGTAATGCTTTCTTACTCGACGTAGCGGTTGGGTGTCTACTTTGGCTATGTTTTAGATAAGAATTCCACTAATTGTTTATTTGCAATCTTTATCAGGATGTCAGTGCATCTCTGTCCAAGAAATATCCTGAAATATACGGGGAGGGGATAAGGAATGTCTTTTTCAAGTGGAGGGTTGTGGCAATATGGGCCTTTTTTTCTGTCTACCAATCTCTTATCTTCTATTACTTTGTGAGCACTTCTAGTTCAAATGCTCAAAATTCTTCCGGCAAGATGTTTGGTCTTTGGGATGTCAGCACAATGGCCTTCACTTGTGTTGTTGTGACTGTCAACCTACGACTTCTTTTGATGTGCAATTCAATTACAAGGTGGCATTACATCAGTGTTGGAGGAAGCATTTTGGCATGGTTTTTATTCATTTTCATATATTCTGGTATTATGACATCATATGATCGACAGGTGGGTTTCGTCTTTCTCCTCCTTTTCTCCTGAGAATTTTGTTCTTCTTCGCAAGTTTCCTATCATTATGTTCGAGCCCCTGATGCTCCCATGGTTTTTGTTTTCAGGAAAATATTTTTTTCGTCATTTATGTTTTGATGAGTACATTCTACTTCTACTTGACTCTTTTACTAGTTCCTATTGTTGCCCTTCTCGGTGATTTCATCTACCAAGGGTAAGAAATTGATATCAAAGATTTTGCTAGTTTCATTATCAGGATTTGCTTCCACTATATAGACGCTGACTTTTTTTTTAATCCGATTATAGGGTTCAAAGATGGCTCTTCCCATATGATTATCAGATTGTTCAGGAAATTCACATGCATGAGCCTGAAGGTAGGACGAGAACAGAATTGCTAGAGATAGGAAGCCAGCTTACACCAGATGAAGCAAGGAGCTATGCCATAGCTCAACTCCCGAGGGAGTTATCGAAACACACTGGCTTTGCTTTTGACTCACCCGGGTATGAGTCGTTCTTTGCCTCACAGCTAGGTGTGTTTGCACCACAGAAAGCATGGGATGTTGCTCGCAGAGCCAGCATGAAGTCTCGACCAAAGATAGGACAAAGGAAATAAACTGAAAGAGGACTCTTGTATACAAAAAACAATATTCATTTTGACGGTCCGCCGTAGAAAAATTTGTAAATTTAGCCTGTTTCATATCTTAGTTTAGTTTTGTTTTACATAGATAGATTTCCCTTTTTGTTCCCACTTTTTCAAAATCTATTTTCCTATGATTGAGGAACTATAGTTGTGCCAAGTTTCTCACGAGTGTACATTTGCATGATCTTATTAAACTCCGAGCTTTTTTTTTTTTTTTTCACGTTGTCATTTTCAGCTATTATTGAAACAGTTGCCTAAATAAACGCATGGACAAATAAAATGAAGCATTAATCCTGCGTTCTGAGAATGCAACCACTTCTTGAGAAAAACAACCGGGAATTTGGCTCCCTAGCATGATTAAAATGGCCTAATTTCTCAATAGCCCCTGCAAATCAACCGGAAACATCTCGAGAAAGACTTCCTGATGATTATGAGAAAAACTTGTCATAATCATCGTATGGCTAGATTGCTAGAAATGTTACATGTCTACATGCCCCTCGCGGACAATTCATTGAGCAATGATAGGTTTGAAGGTGAAGTTGGTAGTACGACATGCATAGGCTCTTGGACTCTTTGCCTTGTGGTTACATGATCAGCCTTCTTTGGCATGTTTACAAACATGAAGTAGGAGTGATGTAACAATTCCTCCTAAAAGCCACAATTAATTGGAGGGGTACAATCAAATCATTCAAGCACCACGCAAAACTGGACTTGAAAATCCATGCGAAGCATTACTTGCTCAAAACCGTGTTTCGAGGAGTCCCTTGTCAATCCATAAGCGCACCTAAACGAATGGGCTAAGGAACTTCTACAAGGCCCAAGCCACATAGGGCACCTCGTAAGTTTAAATATGCTCTTGGATCAGAACATTAAGTTCGAAAGCAATCGAAGCTTTCAAGTAATCCTGTCACCCAATGTCCATCAACAACCAGTACAAGGACTTTAATTTTTCTGTCGAATCTTGGAAGTTTTCAAAGCTTTCCTCATTATATGATTTTCTAACATAATTATGGATTCTGGCAGCCCCGTAACGTTAGATTCAGATATAATTAAGGTGGTTATTTTTGTCGAGCTCACCGTAGCTCTAGCAAAATCTCCACGAAAAAGAAAATAATAATGCAAAAATAAATGCGGTAGCCACATTTATTTACAACAATATGAAAAAAACGAAGCGATAATATAAAACGTCATACCATAAGAAAAAATGAACACCACAAGTTTTACATCGTGAGTTACAATTTTTTAACATAAATAGTCATAGACCGTTAAAAAGTTAATACAGTAATTACATAACAAGACCTATTGACAGAGTCAAAATATATGACCTATTATACAAGCTCCCAAAACAATTAAAAATAATAAAAAATAAAAACAATACTTTTGCAAACAAAAAGCAATCACAACAAAACTTGAAAACGGCTATTAAAACTAAAGACGACATGAAAAAGTAATTATAGAATACAAGTTGAGGGGAAGAAAAAAAAATAAACGACAATAATTTGTCAAACACAAGCAAACGACAATAAACGCGCAAAATCGAATAAAGCTTGAAAACGGCTATTGAAAATCAAGACGACATATAACGTAATAATGCAGGCACGCTTGAGAACGCAGAAATCATTGATGACGATGAGGGGCGAGCCGGCAACCATAAAGACCTAGGACAATAAATGCGATAGACACAAGAAAAAGAAAAGCTGAAAGAAGAAAAAAATATCAAAACGACAACAATTATGAAAACAAAAATGACAACAAAACTTGTAAACGGCTATCAAGTACACTAACTTGAAAAAAACAGAATAACAAAAAGAAGATATAATTTACCACAAAATAAAATCAAATCAGACTACGTACGGAAACCCAAAGAAATGCATTAACATTAAAAAAAAGAGAAAGAAATAAAGAAAGAAATGCAGCAACACTTACCCTTGGGCATTAGTTGTTTTTAACAACTTTTTAGTTAAAAATAGTATAAAACTTTTACATGTTATAATAAAAACAAAAAATTATTATAATATAAAACTATCATATATTATAATATTTATAGTTCTAACAAATAGTTCTAATCACCGTCCCAATCCCAAATACCGACCCTAGCTTGGAAGTGACGAACGATAATAAACCGGGCAGCAAAAATAGAGAAGAAAACCTCAGTGATTGTGGCAGGAGAAAACGACAATAAGTTGTTAAAGTAAAGGAACCCACAAACGACAGTAAAACGGGAACAACGTCAAGTCAAGACATGGAAAACGTATTACTCCAACAACAATTTGATAAGGACAAAAATTCCCTAATACACATTTTGAACTTGAGAAATTCATTTCCTCTTGTTCCTTTTTCCTTTTCAAGGGGGGGAAAAGGAACTTTGAATATTTTCTTATTATGAAACTATATCATCAACAATGGACTAATTAGGGATCATAAATTTATTCACAAGCTCCATAAATATATTACACTATGCGCAAGTATAAACAACTGAAGAAAAGAATCAGAAAAGAAAGAGAAACGAATATTGGAAGCAAATATCCTCTCCCAGACGATTATAATGTTTGTGCCCCTCTATAAGTACTCTCTTGCACATTTCAATTTATTGATACTACATATACTGAGGCAAAATATTTAAAACAAAAAAATAATAGAGCAATAAACGACGGGGTCAATTTATGTCTAACATGTTGACACAAACGTTGTCTGTTTTGAGTAGGTTAATTTTGGATTTCACACTAAAATAACCAGTTTTTTTTTTTTTTTTTTACATTAACTCACAAAAAATCATGTAGGGTCCGTTTGGTAAATATATTCGAATTAGTGATTTGATTTTTAACCGGTCTTTCGTGAAAGACCACGTATGCCTTTGCCTATAAGCTCTATGCTTTAGTGTAATTTGTACCTTATCATCCAAGAAGACAGCCATGATATCATGACGGTCCCACAATCTGCTACGCATGCAAGGATCAACCAAATTTTCATGCCTAACAATTTGTCTCCCCATGTCTCTAATTTGGTCATGCATCCACAAAGTATTTTCTGCAGTAATCTTGATGAGTGATTTCGCCACAAGGTCTGTGGTTGCTGTCTCAGCCTCAAAACCACACCCCTTTAGTACGTCAACCGCATAATCTCTATCCATTCCCATCATTATCTTCAACACATCTTGAAGATTCGCAGGCCGAATCTTCTTGAGTTTCTGCAGCTCATTTTTCCATTGTGTTATCTCCCTTTTGTGAAAAAGCAATGAACCAAAAACTTCCAGAGCCAATGGTAACCCTCCAGTTAGTGACACAGTTTGCTTAGACATGAAGTAATGCTATCACTAACATTATCTATATCTTTACCCTTTGAAAGTTCTCCAATGAGTTTGTTTTGAAGAGATACAAGACCATCCTCTTGAGCTGAGATTTCTCTCACGCTTGATATGAAACTGAGGAGCTCAAAGTGGCCAACAAGTTTGCTGAAAAGAGCCTTGGCTAGGCTTGTCTTTCCAACCCCGCCCATGCCATAAATTCCCAAAACTCGGATTTCACTGGATTTAAGATCCAACATTTTCATCACTTCTTCAAGGCGAGAATCGAGTTCAACTGTATTGTTACATCTTGTTATTATTGTAGTTGACTTTTTTTCCCCTGTAATCGACGCATTTATTGTCGTTTTTTTGGTAGTTCTTCTCTATAGTTTGTTGTCGGTTATGGTTTTCATACTTTTGTCGTTTCATTCAAGACAAGACAAGCTTTTTCGTTTTACATTGGTTGTAGATTTCTAATTTTTTTTTTTCTCTGCCGTATTATTTTTTCTTCCTGTAGTTTTATGATCTACATGCCTTTCATGTTTTGCCAGATTCATGTGGTTCGCAACTTTGTTGTCGTTTCACATTTTTGTTGTTTCCGCATTTGTTGTCGTTTTCTAGTTTACTCAATCCTTATTTTTCCAGTTATTTTCCTTTTGAACGTTATTTTTGTCGTGTTCAATTTTTTTTTTTACTTGCTGCATTTATTGCTCTTTCCTATTTTTTTGCTGTTTGTAAATTTTGTTCTCTTTTTGATGTTTTTGTTTTCGTTTCTGCCTATTTTTACGTCGTCTATTGTAAATTTATTTTTTTTATTTTGCCAGATTTTTGTAACGCCCCTATGTGGGGGTTAACAGTTTTTAATGAGATAAAATAAAAATAAATAATAAAAGTAAAACCTTAAAGATTAAAATTTACCCGGGACTTAAATGAAAACTCTCAACTCAAAAATAAAAATATAAACGACAAATAAACCACAGTTTTAATGTAGCACCTTAAATTTAATAATATAAACTGTTGTCATCATCATTTTAACCATCAACACATTATAATACAGTCACAGAAAGTAACAATTGATGCTTACATTATCATGAAGAACATTCTCAACGATTGAAGCAGTCCCAATGTAATATAGTTACATCACTTCCTCAACTATATTTCTCGTAGCCACCTCACACTTAGTGAGTCCTGAAAAGATATAAACATAAGGGAATGAGCAACACTATGCTCAGTAGAGAAAGCCATTACTCACCTCTATCATTACCACATTAAAATCTGCATGGTTAGTAAGTTACATCATATTCCAGATTATGAGGTTTATTATGATCACATCTTATGGATACCGTAGTTAATCATTACCAAGTGTCATAATTACACATTTATATAAATATTATCAATCATCATTGTTCCTAGGTATCCATGTTAAATTGAGTATCACTCAACTCATCAAGACCCAAATGGGCGCACTTGATCACCCTATAAACATTCCAAGGGTGTTCCGGTGAGGGGACATCAAGCCCCGAGTCCTCACCAAATCGATTCCTGTACAGTGTGTTCTGGGACTTTCAACCCAAGGAAGCGTCATCGCCTTCCCCCTATTTTACCTTTTAGGGTATTCATGCCCAAGGACGTAACCGTCGCCCTCTTCATGTCTCACAATTTCTCTATATTGAATCATTATCAATAGAGTTAGTTTTCCTAACCATGCTTCTCAATTTATAACATGTGTCAATTCATTATGTTCCTCGCCGTACAATACAAGACGAGTCCATGTCATAGTTTCATATGTGATACACATATAATATCAGTTCAACATAGATATATATATATTGCAGCAAAACAATCAATTTTAATTCTATAAAAACCTCACAAAAGATGAGTAATAGAATCCCTACCTTTCAAGCTTATCAACAATCTTTTAATCCTGGAATCAGTTAACGTTAGCTCCATACTCCCTTGATCCTAAGGCGTGCATAAGGACAATTAAAACTAAAGCACAACATACAACTACATTCATAAAATTTATTTTAATTTAATCTTAGAATTTCAAGAAATAACCACTGCCCATAGAGGTATTATAAAGTTTAACAATATAAATTTTCTGTCTAGGGCATATACACTTAGACTTCATACATATGCTCCAAAATAGCAACAAACATATACTTAGGTTTAAGAACGCAAATTTGAATAATCCTTTAGTATAAAAGAAAATTTATAAATGAAAGACTAAATTTGTTCATAAGATTCTAACCTCGGATTATGGTTAGTTGGAAGCTTGAAATGGCTTCAAAACAGGTTCCTTTAGTTCGGTATGACTGAAATTCTTGCTCAAATGGAGGTGATGGTGGCTGATTTTTATGGCTGCCTTGAAGAAGTTCTCTAAGTATTTTGCTTCAGCAAAGAAATGAGAAGAAGAGTGTGGGAACCGTGGAAGAGAAAGGAAGAAAAGATGAAGTCTTTGAAGAGAAGTGATAGAAACAATTATAGAGGAGACATGTTGAAGCATGTCACGGAGGAAATAAAGAAAATGAGGGTCAAGAGTAGTTGGAAAAGATATCCTTATGTCTCATCTAAAGACTTTAACACACATAATGCCAATATGACATTTTTGAGATTTATTAGAAGTTCTAAGGCTTTTTAGTAATCATACTAAATAAATATAGGAGAATTTTAGAAAACTTAAAAATAGATAAAAATAAATATTATAAAATAAATTTAAATGAAGCAATTTTTTTTATACATTAAAAATTAATTTAATTACCTCAATACCCGTTAGAAGAATAACGGGTGTCACAGCTCTACCCCCCTTAAAGAAATTTCGTCCTCGAAATTTCAATTCTAGCAATACTAGTAAAAATTTTAATTCCATTATGATTCTAATTCCGAGTCTAAACCGTTAATGTTGTTTGTCCTTCAAATTTAAGTCATCGTATCTCCACTTATTTACTTGCATAATAAATCTTACTCCTAAATCCCTCAATGAGAGTATTTTTGACAAGTTTCAACTTGTAACACCGTATAATAGTCTAAGAATCTGATCAGGCATACATATTTACCATACCATGATTCCACTCCTTCATTGTCCATGGACCGTGATTTACAATCACATTTAAGGAGATTGCCAGAGAAATTTTATATACTTCATCTTTAGGTTCCTTTTCCTTTTTGAGTAAGGAAAAGTCAAATATATTTGATTTCATACCTCAACTAATAAACTAAAACATAATCATAAAACATATATCACAAACACTTTTATTCAAAACTATACATTAAACTTACTCATAGAGATATTAAGCGGAATCTCAGAGTTGCAAACATACCCGACATATTTTTCATTAAACAGCTATCCTCATGACACAAACATTCAACCCAAATAATATACTCATATTTCATATGGAATATCCCCATAACTGACTCTGGTACTTCCACATAATATTAACAGAATATTACACATTACAAACATAATACGGATACGTTTCGAGAGTACAAGGCACTCCGTATACCAGCTATCCATATCATGCATGCTTAGAGGATACAAAAACATCGATAAACAAAAGATCGGACCTTAAGAAGGATGCGTTTCGAGAGCATCAAGTACTCCGTATCCAGCCATCCCGGCATTAGGCTCAATGAATCTAAAAGATTGAACAACGACGTACCACAAGAAACACAGAATACAAGGTAAACGGTTATTCGTAACACACGAAATACGGACACACATGCCTACATGCCAAAGATAAAACAAAAAGATTACAGATGGAGATTCAAATCAATTGGCCGCTCCCGGCTTTCCCTTTCCCATTCAAGCTTGGATGTTGCAGTGTCGGATTCTGGATGTATGATTTACATTTTATCTATCAATTCCTCAGCTGTTGAAGCAGTGACAAAGATTTGTCTCTCCGATTCTGTAGTGATGTTTTCTTCCACAGCGTAATCTAGAAATTTCAAAAGACCGTCATAAAAACCATTTACATTCAGCAGTCCCAAAGGTTTGGAATAAAAGCCCAACAATTGCCCACAAGCAACTATAAATATTTCCTCAAGAGTACCTAGACCACCAGGTAATGCTATAAAAGCATCAGAATTATAGATTATGTCTTTAAAATTTTTAGGGATACTCCTGACTCCTTCTCCCTTACCTATGGCTTCCTTACAAAGGTTTCCTTCAACTGGAATATGAGGCCAAATTCTTACATCAGTAGCGTCGCTAGACCTAGCTGCTAGTGCCATATTTACCATCATTTTTATACTACCACCCCCATAGATTATGTTAATCTTCTTGCGTGCTAGGACTTGCCCTAAGTGATTTGCAGCTTCTAAATAAGCTTTATCTTTTCCAAAGCTGGAACCACAAAAGACACAGACATTCTTTATTTTCTTCGTGGACTGGGAGGTAGACATATTTGGTTTATAGAAGTGGTTGTTTAATGTCTGCTCCACTTAGACTTCGGGTTCTATATGAGATTTTAAAGATGAGAAATATACAAGAAGGGCTAAAGAGATAGACGAGTAGGTAATGAAAAGGTAATCCAAAGATTTAAACAAAATCTTGTGCGGATAAGAAAGTAAGATAAGGTGATTGATAGTTTACAGAAAATCTGATTCACTTTTTGAAAAAGATTAGACTCTAATTGTATAACTTTTGACAATTGAGAACAATTCGACAGAAGACCCTCATGACACAACTGTAGACTTTTTGACAAATATACACCAAGTCTAGAAATTTAATATAAACGACAAATACTGTAGAACTTTTGAAATTTGAGACACAAATCTTGAAATATCTGGATAAGCTTTTCAAAATTCAAACATATTACTGTACCGTATGTAACGTGTCTGATAAGATAATATATTTTATTATATATATATTTAAGAAAATCATAAATTAAATAAGATATTAACACTTACTGTATCAATCTAATAATCACAATTATTTCAAACACAAAAGCAAATATTTTGAGTAAAAGAAAAACACAAACTGTTGAACATCAGCTAAAACTGCTTCAAATAAGTAAAGACTAAATAACCTTTATAGTGCGATGACTTATTCCCCATCCAGTTTTCTTATGGCTTGGCAAACAGGATCTAGAAATACCATATTCCTGAGGCGTTGTCTTTCTGTATAAAATTTAGGCCAGAGTTTAAAAATAGCTCCTTGAACATATCCACTAGGGTGACCGTGGAGAGGAGGATGGATACTATCCAAGTTCTCCTTTGAAAGTCCATTCCTACAAAACCTTATTTTATCCTCTCTATTCGTAGACATATAACCAGGTGAAGTACATTTACCGTTACAATTTTGTCTTCCACATTTGTTACAAGTGACCACGATGGCACGAGCTCTTCTTTTCATTGCACTACGACTGGTACCTGTTCCTGGTAAACCGACATCTTGACTAAAGTCACTCGGACGGATTTTCCCCTCTATTAACATTCTCACATCACAAGGGATACCAAAACGCATAAGAATCCACAACCGAGTAATTCTAGCCTTGTATTTCTTTTTGAGAATCTTTTGGGAGAGTGATGGGAAATACTTTCTCAGGTGTTGGTATTTTAGGTCCATGATGAGATGAAAGAAGAGTAAATAGAAAGGAAAAATTAAGATAGTAAATTGCAGAATCCTAGAATTCCTTCTTCTTTTAGAGGAAAAGAAGAATTTCTAATGAAAAAGAAGAGGATTTGCGATTTAGAGAGAAAGTAACAAATTAAGAGAGAAAAAGTGAACTCGAAGAAATAAGGTCTTACGCACAGTAAACGTATATGTAAACAATAATTAAACCACTGTATATGACACGTATAGAGACCACGTGGGAGAGACAGTGTGAATCAAACTGATTTAAGATTTGAACTAGGCCCAAATGTTCTTAGTTGAAAATGGTCAAGTTGTTTCAGGCCTTAACACATTTGGAACGAGTTAAATAACAAACATAAAATTGAAAACCAATTTGTATAAATCTTAAACCCAATTTAAAGCCCACTATAGATAAAGTTAACTATGAACAACAAATCTAATTTAACGACAACAAGGATCTTCCTGAATGATATTTAAAATCATTTCATAACAACATAATCTTCCAGCAACTCAAATAATTTTGTTTTAATCAAAACCTTATTGAACAATACATACACCCATATGTTATTCATAATACTTAACATCTATCAATGGATTCATCATCATTACTACCAAAGGTTTAGAATGCGACTAACCTTGAAATCAATACGATTTACGTCTTTCAACGTAGACCATATCAATGAACAAAGACACTAGATGTTACTACTTAAGAACATCTACAATCCCCACAATTCTACTCATACAATATATAATTTCCTCATATAACAAAACCTTAGGTAACCAAAAGATTCACTGATACACTTAAATACAATGTACGTAACAAAATATTCCAATTTTGAGATTCATGCATTCTAGACTTTACACAGTCTCAACAGACCAAAAGTCTAACATTTATCTCTCTCATGATTCAATACCATGATTTCCAACTTATATCATATTCCTCAAATAAATAGAACTTTTAAGAAAAGATATTGACACTTATGTGCTCCATCGAATCCACACATAATCATTACTTAGGTTTGAATCAATTACGAAAAATTTGGCATATCTACGTCAAACTTTAAAATCAATAAATCAAGCCTTATATTTCTTATTGTTTTTCACGAGACAAAAGGCTTTTAAATCCTCGTATCTATACGAATTTCTCATCGTTTATACGAATTAAATATGCTTATAGATCCAAATATTATACGAATCTCTCATAAGCATTCTACTTATAAACTCATTCCATATAATTATCATTCTCTTATAACTATTAATACTTTCCTTCTATATAATTATTGTACTCATATAACTATTAATATTTTCATTCTATGGCCTTTCCATGTTACATCCTTCTAGACTGTATAAATCAATGTGAAGGTTCATTTTGATGATGACAATGAAAATTCAGCTTCAAAACCATCTCAAAAATATATATATTTTTTTAAAGTGGTGCTACACTCCCTAGGTTAACCGAACCTAGGCTCTGATACCAAAAATTCTGTAACGCCCCTATGTGGGGGTTAACAGTTTTTAATGAGATAAAATAAAAATAAATAATAAAAGTAAAACCTTAAAGATTAAAATTTACCCGGGACTTAAATGAAAACTCTCAACTCAAAAATAAAAATATAAACGACAAATAAACCACAGTTTTAATGTAGCACCTTAAATTTAATAATATAAACTGTTGTCATCATCATTTTAACCATCAACACATTATAATACAGTCACAGAAAGTAACAATTGATGCTTACATTATCATGAAGAACATTCTCAACGATTGAAGCAGTCCCAATGTAATATAGTTACATCACTTCCTCAACTATATTTCTCGTAGCCACCTCACACTTAGTGAGTCCTGAAAAGATATAAACATAAGGGAATGAGCAACACTATGCTCAGTAGAGAAAGCCATTACTCACCTCTATCATTACCACATTAAAATCTGCATGGTTAGTAAGTTACATCATATTCCAGATTATGAGGTTTATTATGATCACATCTTATGGATACCGTAGTTAATCATTACCAAGTGTCATAATTACACATTTATATAAATATTATCAATCATCATTGTTCCTAGGTATCCATGTTAAATTGAGTATCACTCAACTCATCAAGACCCAAATGGGCGCACTTGATCACCCTATAAACATTCCAAGGGTGTTCCGGTGAGGGGACATCAAGCCCCGAGTCCTCACCAAATCGATTCCTGTACAGTGTGTTCTGGGACTTTCAACCCAAGGAAGCGTCATCGCCTTCCCCCTATTTTACCTTTTAGGGTATTCATGCCCAAGGACGTAACCGTCGCCCTCTTCATGTCTCACAATTTCTCTATATTGAATCATTATCAATAGAGTTAGTTTTCCTAACCATGCTTCTCAATTTATAACATGTGTCAATTCATTATGTTCCTCGCCGTACAATACAAGACGAGTCCATGTCATAGTTTCATATGTGATACACATATAATATCAGTTCAACATAGATATATATATATTGCAGCAAAACAATCAATTTTAATTCTATAAAAACCTCACAAAAGATGAGTAATAGAATCCCTACCTTTCAAGCTTATCAACAATCTTTTAATCCTGGAATCAGTTAACGTTAGCTCCATACTCCCTTGATCCTAAGGCGTGCATAAGGACAATTAAAACTAAAGCACAACATACAACTACATTCATAAAATTTATTTTAATTTAATCTTAGAATTTCAAGAAATAACCACTGCCCATAGAGGTATTATAAAGTTTAACAATATAAATTTTCTGTCTAGGGCATATACACTTAGACTTCATACATATGCTCCAAAATAGCAACAAACATATACTTAGGTTTAAGAACGCAAATTTGAATAATCCTTTAGTATAAAAGAAAATTTATAAATGAAAGACTAAATTTGTTCATAAGATTCTAACCTCGGATTATGGTTAGTTGGAAGCTTGAAATGGCTTCAAAACAGGTTCCTTTAGTTCGGTATGACTGAAATTCTTGCTCAAATGGAGGTGATGGTGGCTGATTTTTATGGCTGCCTTGAAGAAGTTCTCTAAGTATTTTGCTTCAGCAAAGAAATGAGAAGAAGAGTGTGGGAACCGTGGAAGAGAAAGGAAGAAAAGATGAAGTCTTTGAAGAGAAGTGATAGAAACAATTATAGAGGAGACATGTTGAAGCATGTCACGGAGGAAATAAAGAAAATGAGGGTCAAGAGTAGTTGGAAAAGATATCCTTATGTCTCATCTAAAGACTTTAACACACATAATGCCAATATGACATTTTTGAGATTTATTAGAAGTTCTAAGGCTTTTTAGTAATCATACTAAATAAATATAGGAGAATTTTAGAAAACTTAAAAATAGATAAAAATAAATATTATAAAATAAATTTAAATGAAGCAATTTTTTTTATACATTAAAAATTAATTTAATTACCTCAATACCCGTTAGAAGAATAACGGGTGTCACATTTTTTGTCCTTACGAATTTTTATTCTTGTTCTTCTTTTTTTTTGTCGTATTTTCGTTATTGTCATTGCACATTCACTGTTTTCTTTTTGTTACCTATTTTCGCCGTTTATTAGTTTTATTTTCTTTTTCCATTTGTTGCGCTTGATGAATCATTGCCGCCCTATTTATTTATTTATTTATTTGCCGTCTTACCTTTTTTTCCCTCTCAATCATT
The DNA here is from genome assembly GCA_025403435.1 of Artocarpus heterophyllus. Taxonomy (NCBI): domain Eukaryota; kingdom Viridiplantae; phylum Streptophyta; class Magnoliopsida; order Rosales; family Moraceae; genus Artocarpus; species Artocarpus heterophyllus. The sequence continues at coordinate 24,269,988 of CM046339.1, forward strand.
TTCTTTTGTCTCATTTATTTTCATACAATATAAGATTGAATCCACAACCTCACTCAAAGAGAGTTTTTGGAACCAAATTATTACATTATTGCATGTGAAATAATGTAATGTGAAAGTTTTATATTATAACAGTTGAAACTTTGATATTAAAATTTAGTTTCCTAAACACTCTCAGGGCCTGTTTGGTAAACAGGTTCAAATTGTGTTGGCTTGGAATATTTTACTTTGAATTATGTAATTTGAATTACTATCCAAATTTATGTTTTGATGTACAGTTACACTGTTAATTTAAATAGAGAAAAAATCAAAATTTGTATTTAGATAGATAATGAAAAAAGTTTTTGATTTACTAATAAATTTTCCAAAATCTTTCCAAACCCTGGGAGCACTAAACTAAATGATCTTGATTCCATGCTTCATCGTTTCCAGGCTCATCTTTTTTCACTGTTTTTATTAGTTGTACTCTTCCTGGTAGTATTTCAATTAAGAACAGTGTAAAGCTCTTACACACTATAATAAAAGCAAAAAAATTACTACAATATAAAGCTCTTATTTGCTACAATGTTTACAATTTTAACCTTGGTGCCAAACACACAGGCTTTCTTCTTGAATGTCCCAGTTTGTACAATAATTGGAAGACAGGTAAGTTCCTAAAGGCTCCAAACTTCTGAGCACTGGTAAGTTCTGCTATCTGTGAGACAAGCTCACCTTTGTTGAACTCTTTGTTCAAATTGCGGGCGATATTTAGAATAATGATGTGACCATATGCTGACGTGTCATAGTTTGTTAGGAGAAGTTGCATTCTGTTAAGCATTGTTTAATTTATAAGTTAGTTATTGACTCATTAATTAGATGCTTCTTAGTTACTTATAACTTAATCATGTATATCAAGTGAGGATTCAATTTAATGATCAATTTGAGTCATTTTTCTGTTTCAGAGCTTCTCTTTCTGATTTCTCTCCTTTTCTCTTGATCCAAACAACTCAATTAAAAAAATTCTGCATTTGTTTTAATTCATCGTGTAGACCCTCAAGAGAAGAAGAAGAAGGACCTTACGCCAAAATAATAATAATAATAATAACAATAACAATAACAATAATAATAATAATAATTGATAAATTGGGATTATATGTATGAATTTTTCTTCCAAATTTAGTAAATAAATGAATAAATCGATAAAACTTGTCAATCCAAATACAAATAGAATACTTCCATGTATTGTAGGTTTGGTAATTTGACCAGTCAAGGACTTTGTTTAGTTGGAAAGCAATCAATTACATTAAAGGGGCGTTTTAGGAGAAGAGTTGTGATTACATATTGTAGCATCTGAGAATTTTATATTATAGCATATTTTTAATTTATGCCGTAGCATGTGAAAGATATTTGTGTTTTAAACTCTAGAGTTTAAATTACTCTCTTAAACACTTTATAAATACCATTTATACTCCAAGATCTCCTCTTACAAAAGTATAACAGTTCTCTCTTTTACTTCATCATTGACAAGATCAATTACAAAAATTTTCTATGAATTATAACTTTTATAATACTTTGCCTTTCAAACTTCAAAACGTGACATCTGTTTCCCTTAAATATAAACTGTTAACAAAAATAGACATTCTATTAGAGTTTTAATGGAAAATTGACAAACAATTTTAAAATTATGGTATTGTGGTAATTCTGGTGATAAAAATAACAAAAAGTAAAACTATAATAAAAATAGTTTTTATTGATGATTAAAAACAAAAAAAGAATCAATTAAAAATGTACTACTGTCTAGATCCCTCTTTTTTCGACAAACGAAATTTTGTTTAAAATTTTATTTTAAAAATTTTAAAAGGTATAAATACTAATGACAATTTTAAAAATATGAAAGAAATTTTATTAATATTATTAGAGTTTTTTCTCTTTGAAAGTTTTACGTCATATTTTTTGTTATATTGAATATATTCATGTTACATTCTTTTTTGTTTCACTAATATATTTAACTTTTAAAATTTCAAAATACTTGTTGGGTGTGAAAACATTAATAAAATTTTGAAGAAAAGTTTGGTGTATCAAAAAAGAAGGATTCTAATAGTATAATGGTTTTAGTTGTTTTTTTTTTTTTTGTTTTTAATCATCATAAAGACTATTTTTAAAAATTTTATAGTTATTTTTATGACCAAAATTACTAAAATACCCTTAACTATGTAATTCTTCGACAATTTTTCGTTAAAATTATAACAAAAAGACTTTTTTTGTTAACAGTTCATACTTCAAAGGAACGAATGTTACGTTTTAAAGTTTGAAAAGTAAAGTGTTACAAATGCTATAATTCAAGGGGAATTTTTATAATTAATCCAACTTTAAATTCATGGTAGTTATAACTAGGAATCTAAACACGTTTGGTTGGATTAACAGAATGGAAACTAATGACAATTGTTTTGAAGAAAAGGTCAAAAGTCCTTCCGATAGAAAGCCAATTGATTCATTCACTTGAGGGAGTAACAAAAAGCGATTTCATTTGTTCTCATGAAATGGCGGTGTTTGGTTCATAAGTTCAGCCGATTTTTATGCATTTTGAAAGATGGTTGACGTGATGCTTTAAACTAGCCAACGTCCAAAATTTTAGAACTTACCCCCCGGTTTAGACGTATTTGTTACACTAAAATCATAGTCTCATTTGTGATTTTCTCATAATTTTCATGTTTTGAACGCTATCTAGACATAAATTTGAGTCTTATTTCTTTTCTAGACTTTGTACTTTCAATCTTAAACCAACGGTTCAAAACCATACAATTCGAACCCACAAACACAGGGGCATAGTTCAAGCCTTAGTTTTCCAAGTCTAAATTTAGAAAACCATGGGTTGGCTGAATCAGATAAGAGGAAAAAAAAAAAAGATAAAAAGGATTATTTTCATAAATGCCCCAAGGTATGTACCTTATTCCACTTTGCTTCTTGATTTTAAAAAACAGGTCAAAAAACCCATGATCTATAGAAAACATGTCAAAACACTCCCTTCATCTAATTTCATTGGTAAACCTAACAGATTGTTGACGTGATATTGCCATTAAAGTTTTAAAAATGTATTAAAATTTTAATTAAATGTATAAAAATAATTAATATTAAAAAAATAAATATATGCCAAGTAAAATAAAATAAAATTAAAATTCTACTACCCTACCACCACCGATTAGAGAGCTTCGGCAAAATCAGATGATGCCAACAACAAAACAAGACACTATCTTCAAGACTGTGAGAGAAAATGGTGACTGGTTTTTTTTTTTTTTATTCTTTCTTCTCTGGTTGGAGAAGGTCCTTTTGCATTTCCATTTCCAAAAGGCAGTCAACCAAAGATATCAAATACAAAAACAAGCAAGAACCACCACCACCATGAAAATGTCTACAACCTAAAAAGAACCCATCAACCCCGTTGTTGTACCACCACCACCACATCAACAGCAATGCCAACTTCCTCAGATCTCAACAGCCCCAAACCAATCCAATGCAAAGTCTCTTTAAACCCCAAAAAGAACAACAACAATTGCCCTGGATTATTCCACCATTCCCCTCCTTAAATCCACTGGGCCCAGCGACCGCCCCCGCCACACATTCGCTAGCGTCCAGCGTCGCCTCCGTAGGGAACTCGCACGACGACCTCCAGCAATTTGGCTCAGAGCGAAGACCTCCCTTCGTGGACTCACCTCCTACGCTAATTTCGCTAGGGCCCACAATGACGGAGAAAGAGGAGAGGACCGCCTGGGGGACGGTAGCGCGAGGCCGGGGCTGGCCGTCGCGGGGTGAGGGGGAGTGAAGGCGGTCGGGCGTCGGTGGGTGGCCGGGGAAGGGGGATTTCGTTAGACTTTTTTTTGGTCTATAATGTTTGATTTTTTTTTTAAGGGTGTAATGTTTGGTTTCAGACTTTCTGTAGAAGGAGGAGGAGGAGAGAGAGTGAGAGAACAGGGATGAAGAGAGAGAAAAATAATAGATAAATTGGTGTTTAGAAGAGAGGTGAAACTTTTTTAGAACGATTTTTATTGTAGCATGTGAGAGCGATGAGAATTTTATATTGTTTATAACTGAAAAAGACGTAAGAACCACTCGTATCAAACAAGGGTAAAGTAATTTTTTTTTAATTATTTTTAATATTTAATTATTTAAAAAGTATTTGATTAAAATTTTAATATATTTTTTAATATTTAATGTCAATGTAACGTCAGCGATCTGTTAAGTTTATACACAGAATTATTTGCAGTGCGTTTTTGGCCCCTTTTTATATGCATCAGGCATGTTTTGCAACATTATAAATTAAGTGAAATAGGGCGTATAAATTGGGGGCATCTATAAAAATAATTGGCGTAAAAATATGTATAAGAGTTGAGAAAAGTATTTATCAGCCGGGAGTTTTGTTGCTTGCGAGAATTAGTGATAACGATATCTTAGTATCTACCATAATGATATTAAAAAGAAGCTTGTACGAGAAAAATGTCTGCTAATGGCCCCACGTCTCTGCATGCATATAAAGCATGCTTCTTTGGTGAAAACCAAGAACAGAATGATTAGGCATATTATAGAAGTGTGCGTGCTTTAATCTTGCACACAAATCCATTGGTTTCTGCAGCATAAAATCACCATAAAACTTTTTCACATGCACTTTTCTTATTTACGCTACTAGTTGAGTACATATTCGAAAGCCCTCGATCAATATAGAATTTCTGTGAATGAACGTTTCATAATGATCTCGTGTGCGAATCCAAAAAGAAAGTTGGGTTTTTATGCTCATATGATTTGCAATGGATAGATACAAACTATACATATATATGTGTGTATATATAGGTGTTTAGTGTTATGGTTCCAACCTTGCAAATAATGTAAAGCTTTGACATGTTATAGTGTAAAACAAAAGTTTACTGTAATGTGAAAAACTCATACGTTATAATACATAGCTCAAACCACAAAAAAGTATTTGATAATTTAGTTAGAATCAACTATAGTGAAAAGTTTTCAGCAACTACAATAAAAAAGCAAAAAAGTTATTACAATATAAAATTTTTATATACTACAGTTTTTAAACTAAAATTCGATTTGTGATCAAATAACTGAAAAATTTCAACTCTTCTCCCAAATACCACATATATATATATTACCCCGCTAAACCACCTTCCTTCTATTGAAGAAAACCGGTTACCTTAGTGGGCTATTTATAGGGTTATATATTGGTGTAAAGTACCCCTAGTCCAATGTTTAAAGTTTCACCTACAGTAGGCTACTTGATGAAGTGCACAGCCGCTTTCATGTAAAAAAAAGCTGTTCATATGACAAAATTGAAGATGTCCTTATGGCAGTGGATATTTTCAACACCTCAAATTTTAACCAGAATAGATTCTACATATGGAAATAAAGTAATATTTCTAATATATGATCTTAGTATAATTTAACTGATGCAATAATTGGTAACGATGAATGGGTTAAGGAGAGAATTCATGTTCAAATTCGCAAGACAGCTCAAAAATATATGCAATTATTATTATTTAGATTAATTACAAAAATATTCCCTGAACTATAATATTTGTAATACTTTGCCCTCAAACTTTAAAACATAATATCCGTTTTCCTTGAAGTATAAATTGTTAACAAAAATGATGCTTCTGTTAGAATTTTAATAGCAAATTGACAAATAATTTTAAAATTATGGGTATTTTGGTAATCCTAGTTATAAAAAAAACAAAAATTTAAAACTATAATAAAAATAGTCTTTATTGATGATCAAAAACAAAAAAAAAATAAACATATTACTATCTAGATCCCTCTTTTTTCAATAAACCGAAATTTTCTTTAAAATTTTATTAATTTTTTTCATACTCAAAAAGTATTTTAAAATTTTAAAAGATATAAATACTAAATAAAAACTTCAAAAACATGAAAGAAATTTTATAACATTGTCAAAGCTTTTTTAATTTTGTGTTATATTTTGTTGTTATATTGAATATATTTATGTTATATTTTTTTCATTTCACTAATATATATAACTTCTAAAATTTTGAAATGCTTTTAGGCTGTAAAGAAAAAATAAATTTTTGAAGAAAATTTTGATATATAAAAAAAGAAGGATTCCAATAGTATAATGGTTTTAATTGATTTTTTTTTTTAATCATCAATAAAGTTACTTTTATTATAGTTTTAATTTTATTGTTATTTTTATAACAAAAATTATCAAAACGCACCTAACTTTATTATTATTTGTCAATTTTCCATTGAAATTTTGACAGAATGATCATTTTTGTTAACAATTCATACTTTAGGGAGAACGGATGTTACGTTTTGAAGTTAAAGGATAAAGTGTTATAAAAACTGTAATTCATGAGAGATTTTTGTAATTAATCCTCATTATTTTTTACTTTTATTTTATTTTTTTAGAAGTTTCTATAATTGGCTGATTTTTATAAATGTGACTAGACCAAAAACCGACCTTATAATTTAGCAAAATAATAAGACACAGATAAAAGTGGGAAAGTAGGACCTCCCCACAAACTGTCTTTAGAATGGGCTGAAGCTCCACTATAGTATATGACTGAAAATTTACCAGTAAAAAAAAGAAAAAGAAAAAAGGAATCCTTCACAAAAGATAAGGGTGTGTTAGTACTCTTTGCTTTTAGCTCCATTAATAATCATATCCTATCCTTCAAAGCTGCTGTATGGAGTGATTCACTGAGCACTATAGATGCAGTCCTGGGCTACAATTGAAAGGGAAGATAGCTTTTTAAAGAAACAAATTCTTCAAAGATATTAGACAACCAATTAAAGAGACAAATCTTTTCTAAATCCACTGCTTAAGATTGTTGACAACTGGAATTAATAGTTTGTGCAAGAGAGAAGCCATTGCAGAATGGAATCATGCACTTCAATTGATTTGACTGTAATAATTGGGGGACAGGTTTTTTGGGACTGTATTTAATAAGCTAAATTGGAATTTTGATTGATGGAATAACTAGTTACACAAAAAATACCAAGTGTTCCCCAAATAGTGAATACATCCTGTAATTCAAACATACATCAAATTATGTTATTTCTCACTCAACATGGGGTGAATGTTTTCTCACCACCCAAAAAAAAAAAAAAAAAGAAGAAAAGAAAGTGTCAAAATGAATTTCAAAGTTAGATTTTGTATTCAAACTCAAAGATTACTGTAAATTGGGGGTTGAAATGTCATAATTATTGAAAAATAATAGATGTTTGAGAAGTGAGTTGGAAACTGAGAATTAAAATTAAAAGCATTGTGGCATGTAAGAACTTTACACTCTAGCATACTTTTGTTTTACACTGTAATATACTTTTGCTTTATATTGTTTGAGTTATATCTGAGTTTGTCAAAAACCATATTTTATTTTTCTGTATCACTATTAGCTTTCGACTAATCCCCTGTTCATGTATAAACTATGAGATGATACATTATATACAGAATTCACACCATTATTTATAATGACTTGAAGAATTTTGTGGTAATGTATTAGATCAAGAGGACATACTTCTAAATTTTCAGATCACATTAAAAAAAAAAAAAATGGTGAAATTCTCTAAAAACAAGTGTAAACTTTAACGAAACTTGTGATAGTTTAACACTGCTCTACGAATAGAATGTCTTTTTGTACCCAAGCCACTATAGAACTTTCCTCATAACGATGTTATTTGTTTTTTTTGTTTTTTTATCAAAATGTCAAGTTGCAATAGTGTCATAAACAGTTTTCCACAGGAGCTGGATTTTTGTCTGCTCTGTTGTGCGTAGGGCTCTAGCCAATGCTTCATACAAGAATTATCAAAGTAGACATAGGATATGGAGCATCCAACTCCCCAGATTGCATAACTTATTATATTCCCGTGTCAACATAGCCAATACTTATAATACTACATAGGCTAACACGTGCACAAATCTTGTTATAGCTTCCAAGTAATACCCACATACATACATACATAAGGATTAACATTAAAGGACTTCTTCGACACGTTTTGAAACTATTAGATCTTAATCAAAATCTTTTTTTGAAAAAAATGCGACGGCTAAAAGGCATATAACCACTAGTAATTTTTTTTTTCAGTTCTCACTAGAAAATTATCATTTAACATTAATGGTTTATAATTTTGCTGTCTTTATTTATAATCTACCTTCAAGAAGAAGCCAGCATTCGATTCTTCCAACAACAAAAAGGTTTACAATTTTTTTATTTTTCTACTGTTACATCCATATAGAATGGATTAGACAAATTGTGCGAAATGCCTTGGCCTCAGTGAGAGTTAAGGCGTGAAGTTATTCTCCCTCATAATCAAAAAGCCTCCTTGCAAAGAACCAGCTTCTGTTTCAGTCTATTCCGGCTCATATATATATATATATATATATATATATATATTCATTATAACTATATGAACATCAATATTATAAAATTCAACTATATATAGTATTATATTCCTTAGCATCATGTTCTTCAAATTCTAAGAAATCAAGTACAGAAACAGATTAACTTAGCAATTTTTAGCCCCCATTTTGCAACTAAGAGTGGCTCACGTTATCAAGCATAAATCTTGTGGGCCATATGTCTGCTGGCCTGAACTATTTGTACTTTTATGTTTGGCAAGTACTATTTGTATATTATGTTTCTGGAAAGTATAAGATTCTTATATGATTCTACGGCTGCTCAAGGGGAATTTCAACGGGATAATTTTAAAATAAATTACATTAAGTGTTTGTGAACTAAGCCCTAGAAGAATTCATTTAAGATTGTCAGAATCTCTCTGCTTGTTTTGCTGCCTGTAAAATAATAAGTAGTAGGTGTGGCCTCTTTCTAAGTTGCTTACCAATTCAATCAGTAAAGAACACTAAGCCTATTAGTTTTAGTCCATCAATGCGTTGCAGCCGCATACTGGAACTTCAGGGCGTCTTACGTGGTTTGGGCGTTAAAGAAGTGCATCAGCCCGTCTATTGGGTACGCCAACAGATCCGTAAGGAACTTTTCGAAGTAAAATCTTAAGCAAGTAGTACTCTAACTGGCATTTCAAGTCTGCTCAGGAGTAATGTTTAAAGGATTTATTAGAGCGTCTCTTATTTGTTGGAAATTTTTAAGAGAAATGATGACGTCATTCTTAAATCAGTTGGTATCAACTATCAATATAGAGATTCCTGGTTGAAGACTCTTGTTGCCATGGAGGTAGCTTTTAAAGATTGTTTCCGTCACTTTTATAGTTATCCCCTTGTTTGAAAAATTGATATTGTTCCCTTTTAAACAGCATAAGTTTTGAGAATTGATAATTGGTAACGAATTTTCGTGCTCGCACAATTGGACGCTGTCGTATCAAATAGTAAAGTGCACAAGAGTGCAGATGTCGATTCTACAAAGATTGTGTAATTTTTAATTAATTATCGAAATTAATCGTAACTCTAAAATTAATTGAATTATTGTTAGGAGTTTTGATCTAAAACTAAAACTAATGAAAATAAAATAACTGAAAATAAATTAAAAGAAAAGTTAAATTAAAATGTGAAAAATAAAACAACAAAAACACAGGTTAAGGGTTTATTTTCCATCATTAGACAATGCAATTAATCATAGAATTATTCTTAATTTTTTATCGAAACTACCAATTGTAGATAGTATCAAGCTCTGCTATCCTATCTTTCCTTACTTATAGATTTAATAAGACAAGCGCTCTATTAAACCCCCTTCTATCAAATAACCTATGAGAAAGCTCAGTAAGTTCAATCCAACGGAAGCATTACGCTGGGAAAGATAGGTTGATCTAAGCAACAAACACACAAAAGCTGGCTTCATTTAACCTATGTTACATTTCATATCACATTCGCACAAAAGCCTCGCTGCAATCGTATGTCACAATTCGCTACTAATGGTTAAAAATTTAAGACAATTACGGATCAAGATTTCTAACGTAGCATCAAGTAATTTCCTAGTCTCATTTAGTTAGCCATCTAAGCAAAACTAGAAAACAACCATGAACTTTAATTTTAGCAAAACACAAACAATCTCAATTAGAAATTTTGAGAATAATTCACATAATTGACTACATAATTATGTCTAAGATTTTGAATTCGCCTTTAACCACAAATAAACTTAACTAAACATAATTATATCACACAACAAAAACATTATAATAAAATAAAGAAAGGTACAAAAGAGATAGTTTAGAAATGACCCAAAAATTTTATACGTCTCGCGAGTCCATCATTACACTGACAGCACTCTCTAACTCTAAAAATGTTACAAATTAAAAACAAAAACTAAAAAAAACTGGAAATAAATTGCTGAGAAAACACCCAACCTCGTGGCTAGGTTCTTCCCCTCTTAACAACTCTTAACATATATTTATTTAATATTTTTTAAACTTAAAACTGAACAAAAGAAAATTTAGAACCGAAAAATTTGGGTTCCCATGAAGAAGCAAATTTGCTTCTTCAAATAGAGCAATGATTGCTCTAATAATTTTTTTGCATGCAAATTGTTGAATTTGATTCACTATGACGCGGTAAGGGACGTATACAGAACGAGCCAATTTCAACCGTTAGATCACTCGACTTTGACGATTCCAAAGGCTGGCAGAGAGGCGCTAATGAGAGCGAAGAAGACAGTTGGACCAGGTCTTGCTAAGCGATATGGACGGTCCAGATTGAAGCTAAGTAGAGGGGAAAGGACTGACGCTGGCAACACAAGTGCGCTGATGCATCGTTGACTCGTGAATCGTTTAACGCCACGTGGCGTTGACTCTGACTGAGCAGTTGATGTGGTAGCGCGCTAGACTTTAGAAAATTATGATTTGGTCCCAGTTTTCAGATTTTCTTACATCTTTGCCTTCCATTTTAGCCCTTGATATGAAAAATAAATTTGCAATTAAGCCCAGAAATACTAAAAATAACTCAATATTTTTACATACTTATTTACACAAAACTAGATTAAAACTAAAAATTACATATTAAAATAAAAAAAAAAAACTTAATAAATCTTATGGTTTTAAATCTATTTTACAAAAACCAACTAATTAACTTCAAAAAACAATTCTAAAACTTACCAAAAATAAACTTAAACACAAAAATGCTATAAAAATTAATAATTAGACATATTTTACAGATAATACACTAAAAATACTGTAGACAAGTAAATATGTTTAATTAGTGGATTTAATAACAATAAATTATTTTAAACATTATAAAATATGTCACTTTTACTGTTATCAATAATTTAAACAATAAACACTTTGCTGTCAAAAGCATGTTGTCACTAATCTGAAATGAATACCAATATTGGCAATAGATTTCAGACAAGTCTCACTTTGCTGCAGAAATGTCATGGTCACAGCGCAGAAACGTATGCACAGCAGCTTTAAAGTGCGTGTCCACATGTAGTACAGTTGCAGTAGGCAGTCGAAGTTTATTTTTCTACAGTAACTTGATTTTATCCATCCGTTAAAGTTTACTGCTCACAAAACAATATATTCTTATTTAAAAAATACATTATATATTAAATTAAAATCATTTTATAAGTAATAAAATTTAACAATATATTTTTATTTAAAAAATACACTATATATTAAATTAAAATCATTTTATAAGTAATGAAATTTTAATATAGATGAAAATAATTTTTCTTTTTCCTCAGCTGATGAAAATAAATAAATATATATATATATATATATATATCAACCTAGAAACACAATATAAACATATATTATGTATATAATACGTGTAACGAAATTACAATACCATTATCCTCGTCTTCTGTTTTGGCTTGAAATCATTTTGCGATCTAGTGCTCTTATTATTCTTTCTAGGCAGTAGTTTTCTCTCTTCCTACTTTAATGTGTTACTTTGCAAAAAGTATTGTGTAAGGCTCTCATGCAACCTTTTTACTTACGTTGGAAATTGGGGTTGTCCAAGTGTGTACTGCAAAAATGCAAATGGCCATTATTGCTCCAATCTAGCAGTACTTGTCACACCTCAAAATACGGAAGGTGACGTGACAGGTTAATTAAATTAATTAAAATAAAATTTAATTAAAAATCACAAGTTTAGGGGTTGAATTAATTGATAAAATGTACAAAATTCAAAGAAGGCCATTACATGAAAGTAAGTAATAAATATTAAACATAGTCGGTAGGGGTCCCACAGACCCACGATTTGTGCACATACATGGTACTGATAATATAATAATACAACTACAGTCCAATCACAAAGAAAGTTAAAAACATTACATGCCTTGATTAAATGATACAAAAGATAAATTAATTCTTCTATTGCTCCTGAGTTCGGTCCGTCGAATCCTCTCCGAACCTAAAGGGAAATCCACCTAGAAGGGGGGAAAATTTAAAACAAATAAAACGTGAGCGAAAGGCTCAGTAGGACTACATTTTATAAAATAATTTAATTTAAAGAAACATTTCACTATTCGGGGATTACTTGAAAGAAACCTTGAATAAATAAATAAATAAGTTTGAATAAAACCGTCCTTACCCAGAGCAGTTTACTCTGACAACCAGAAATATTATTTTCTTTTCCTAGGCAAACCATAATAATATCACCACCGTAGTGGCCTAGCTAGGTTTCAGAACATGCCCCCAAGGTCGATCACTACACGACCCGATCTCTGATATGGCATCATGCCTATATGTTTATTATCATCATCATTCAAAACCCAATTATCGAGTGTTGTCATTTACATTCATTATGAAGTTCATTTCAGTTCACGGTATATTAAAATATAACCGATAAATTCATTTTCAAACAACCGTTGAAAACCTTTTTAATAGAAATCCTTTTCAAAGTCAAATCATTTTGAAACTAGGTTACCAAGGAATAGGGTAGAAGTCCTACCTCAATACTCATGCCGGTGCCCCATACAGTATTCCCGGTCCGCTATACGTTAGCTCTGCGGAACCACGAACAATCCTAGATACACACTAAGTCGATCAATATCTAGTTTGAGACATTCTATGTTACTAAACCATTTCATGATGTCATAGTGTACAATTTATATCTTTAAAATCATTCTATAAGGTTGAAATTTAAATCGGGGTTCAAAACAGTGAAAACATGTGAAAAATCACAAATTCTCCATGCTCGGCCGGCCTACTGGACTCCCTGCTTCGACCGGCCAAACTGCACAATTCGGCCTGCCGAAAACTAAGTCCGATCGGCCGGTCATTCCCCAGGTTCGGCCGGCCGGACGGAAGAACACTGGCCTGCCGATCCCTTGATCCGGCCTGCCGAACTGGGAAGACCCATAAATCCAGCCACGGGTTTTCGATTCCCCCAAAATCTAAATCTTGATTTTAACATGTTTTTCTCAAATCCCAGGCATGGAAAACAATTATAGTTGATAGAAAAACATACTAGAACACATTTGAACTTATTTGAACAAGATTTAAACTCAAAAATCTCAAAAATCCAAAAATGAAAAAATGGGGAGAAAAATGAAAAATCTTGAATCCAATCTGTTTTTCTTCAATCTAATCTTAGATTCTTGTTGTTCTAAGTTCATTTAACTTAAATCAAAGGTTTTCTAAGTCCAAACAAACCTAGATTTCAAAAATACACAAAATTGAAAATTTTAGAAAAAGTTTAGAAATTTCAAAACTAACCTCGAATCGAAGCTTCAATCCGCGTTCTCGGTTGCCAAATCACGTTCCTGAGCTTTCTCCTTGCTAAACCGAAGCTTGGATTCGAATTTGATTCAAAAATTGAGAGAGAACGAGAGAGTCTCGGGAGAGAGAGAGAGAGAGAGTGAGATCAGGGAGAGTGAGGAGAGAGAAGGAAGAGAGAGAATAAATAGAGAGAAACGGTGAGCGGTTTTACTGTACGAAAACCATGTGCCGCCCACGGTTTTGTAAAACGGAATATTTTTAACATTTTACAAATTGTTGTGTTTTAAAACTCAAAACACCATTTTAAAACAATAAGAAATTATTTGAATTCATTAAATTAACAAAACAACCAAAATTCCAAATCCAACCAAGTAATCAAATAAATGTTGAAACATTAATTATGGCACACTAATTCATCATTTATATTACAATAACATCAAATAAATTTCGAGGCGTTACAGTACTAGTGTCCAAGAGGGCACATCCTTGGTATTTTGGTATATCCAATCTTCAAACTAAATATATAATTATTTGTGTATACATGCAATTGTACTTTGTTCGTATATTCGTATATTTTCTTGAGAAACAAACATGCTCTTAATCAAATAGATAAATAAGATTCTTAACCCTGATTTCACTCTTATACTCGAGGAATCAATTCAACATGTATTTGTAGATATGAGATTGCCCTTTTTTGTGTTTTTTTTTCCCTTTTTTATATATTATAATAAACTGGAGTTATGACAAGGGAAATTTTGTGACCAATCCAATCATTCTTTTGTGCTTCTTTGTGCAATACGTAAGGGATGGCCTTTTTGGTATGGTATTTGGGTGCGTTAAAATACACAAAACTCAAAGCAATTGGCACCTTCTCAGTATAAAGCAAAGGTTCCCACCATATCACTCTCTCTCTCTCTCTCTCTAAAAAAAAGAAAGGAACAGAATCACTCTATCTAGCTATAAAGAAAACCAACAACCCCCTAACCCCATGAAGTAAAAAAGAAAAAAAAAAAAAAAAGTCACCCAAACAAAAAAATTCCTTGCCTCAACCCAAACCCTGACCTTTCTTCTCTGTCTCTATCTCTTTATCCCCTTTTCTCTTCTTTCCTTTACCTAGCTTCCCTCAAACAACCATATTACTTCACCACAACTATCATCTTCCTCTTGCTAATTACTTCTCCAAGTACAAGAGCATCTTCACAAGCTAGCTAGTATTGCAATAAAGGAAAGCAAAACCCAAAAAAAAAAGAAGCAAGAAAGGAAGAAAGAAAAATATGGGAAGTTGTTCTAGTGGTACTAATATTACTCCCAGTGGCAATACTAATTCTTGCTTTTCAAAGGACTTGCTGCGAGCGCTTGCAATTGTGGGGCTTATCTTGATTTTGTTGGTTGGAACGGCGGAGGGCAAAAGAGCAACAAAGACGACGACTGCGAGCGCTAGTGCGAGTGCGAATACCGCAAACTTTGCGGCGGCTAAGTCCTCCGCTGCCGCCGGAAAGTTCAGAAGGACGGATGAAAAGGCGGTGGTGGGATCACAGAAGCTTGTTCATGATCCGAAATTAGATGGCATTAACTACATGAGCAAAAGAAGAGTTCCTAATGGACCAGATCCTATTCATAACAGGTTTGTTTAATTTGTCTTCACTTCTTTTTTTTTTAGTCTTGTGTGTATATATGTGTATCAGCAACAATAATTCGTTGCTGCTTTGTTTGTAATTATATATATATATATATATATATATTCTTTTCTTTTTAGTTCTGAGTTATCAGAATCAGAGATAGTTATGGTTGTTTTTCTATAAACTCGCTTATATTTTTAATGGTGCATGAATAAGACTATTGTTTAACTGACCAACTTTAAGAAAATCAGTTCATTCAATTAAAAAACAAAAAAAGAAAATCGAGATTGTAATAATTTTGGTGTCTTTTGTTTGTTAGTGACCGACGACAAAAGAACGTGAGATAGAATAATAGTAGTATAGAACTGCTCGCTTTGTACTTTATTTTCCTCGTGCCGAGAAAATGATTTTTCAAGCGAGTTGGTAATGAAAGAGTACCCCATGCGTATATAAGGAAAGACATCAACATCCACAAAAAATGAGACAATTTTTTCTTCTTTTTTTGTTTGTTTGTTTTTTTCTTTTCTTTTCTTTTGGCTTGGAACTTTGCTATGTCTTTCGAATATCAATTTTCTAAATAAATACATGGGGCCGATTTAATTGTTTGTGGGGATATGTCGCTTAGTAAGGTTTTTTTTTTTTTTTTGCTAAAATAATTAGTAATATTTACATGATATATATCTCCAAAAAATATATATATCAATTATAAGAGTATCATTTCCCTTTTTTTCTTTTAATTTAATAAAACACAAGTTGAACCTCGGCTTTTTCTTAAATTAAAGAAAAAAAATGTTATTTAATTGCTATTAGGATTGCAACCAGCAGATAGCATCACGTAGTGACGGGAGACTCAATTATTCTATTTTTTATCATAATTTCGTTCCATCATATGCGCCGTAATAAATAGCTAGTACTAAAAAAACACTATTTATCAACTGTTACATTGAAGCATATCTAAATCATCCCGGGTATATTACTATTTTCAAAATAATTTAAGTCTACCTTTACTTTATTCCATTCCATAATGATGTTTGTTCAAAGCTAATTAGCATTTGGTTGTGTTAGATACATTTTTTATGTTGACATCCTTTAACCTTTGCAGTTTCTTTTATTTCCTTTTGCTTGGCTCCTTTATGAAGATATGCTAATATGATTATCAAAATTTATTACAGTTGGTTTATTTTTGCTTTCAAAAAGCAAGAAAAGTATTTTCAAACTCCTAGCCGAACATAACCTTGCTCAAGATGGCTTCATGATCAGCAGTGCGAAAGTACAAACTTTTATATTTTATAATATGTTCTCTAAAGTAAAATTGTGTTGATAGCCCACAAAAAAAGTAAGATTGAGTTCTTCAAGTTTTCTTTCCAAAAGCAAGAGAGAGATGCGTGTTTCACAATGTGGTTAGAACCGTTCGTTAGAATTATTTTTACTGAAATATATGAGACTTTTACGCTGTAGCAATTTTTTGTATTGTTAATGTAGCATGTGAGAGTTTTACACTGTTTATAACTGAAAAAATGGTCTAGACCACTTTCTGCCAGACACCATACATGTTCCCTATTTTTTATAGACTATACTACAAAAAACTGCAAAGTATTGGCCAGTAACAAAGACAAAGCTTTATATAATCTGTGTGTATCTATATTACTTCATTTGGTTTTCTTCTTATTAGTTTCTCGTATGCACAAAAATTAGTATTATTTCATTGAAAAACCAAAAAATTAAAATAAAAAAATAGCATTTTATTTAATTTTCTTTCTTTTTTTTTTAGGAGAGCTGGGAAGTCCGGAAGACCACCTGGCAGCTGTTGAAAGTTTAACAAAACGCTTGAGGAAAGAGCTTAGTAGGTGAAATAGATGTGTGGCTTCTTGTTTGTATGTTCTAAATGGGGCTATATAAACATATTCCTGATGATCATATCTGAAAAATCCAAGCTGGGTGCTTCCAAGTCTTTTTCACCAAATACCATTTTTCTTTATTGGGAGGTTCTTCCAGGGAAATATAAGGGGAAAAAAGAAGCTTATCTTACTCAAAATGCGCTCAAAGAAGGAATCCATCTAGAAATTGTGCAAAACGACCCTTTTGAAAAACTCGACCTCCTATTTCAGTATTTATGACATTTTTTTAAGACGTTACATACGTTAATACTATCATATGACAGTGTGAGATGCATTGAGTTTATTTTTTTGTCATGTGATAATGTAGATATATTATCACGTGCTCAGTATCCTCTCATAATTATATGTAGATACAACGTCAAGTGAGTGAAATCTTCGTAATTATGTTTGATTATTTTTGTTTAACGAATCTAGTTCACAGTTTTTTTTTTTTTAATGAAACGTGGCAAATAGGAATATAATTTTTAACCCAAAAAAGAAAACAAGAATTATGGAAACAGAACCCAAAAAGAAATGTTGGAGGCAGCAAACATTCATGCATGCATGGGAGAGAAAACATGTAATAGTCAGTCTCAAATTAAAGAATCATCGTCGGCTTTTTGCCCTGTTCAAGATTCTTTAATGTGTATTTATATATTATAATATACAAACTCATTTTATTATATGGAATTAATTCAACTAAAGCAACATCTCACCTATATATATATTAAAGTTGTTTTTGTTTTCTTGGAGAGATGCTTGTTGCATCTTTGCATGTTGGTCCTTTTTCCATGGATTCCCTTAACTGGGGTGCCTCCAACTGTTCTGGTCTTTGATCCGGTCAAGCTAAGTTTTTTGTTTTGTGAATAAGAGATTCTTTAAGCCTCGTGAGCAACAAAAGAAATTTAAAGGGGAAAAGAAAAGAGCCAAGAGATATGACGGTCTTCAGTCTCTTTGTTTGAAAGTGAAAAATCAATGGAGCCTCCTTACATGAGCTTTTCATGCCCTCCCTTTCTCTTTTTCCGTTATTTATTTATTTATTCTTTATTTTTTCTCTTTTACTTTGATTGGACTGAGAGGAAAAAAGGCTGACTCCAAAGTAAGTAGGATTCAAATCGGGGGTAATAAGAAGTTTAAGAATCAAAACTGTGCTTTTCTTGCCCTACCATGTGATAGGACACCTAAATAGGAACCCTCTAGAATTGCTAAATAAAAATGATGACTGATTTATAAGCGTAGGATGAAATTAGTCATTTTTTTATAGATATTTTAGAAATAGCGGAGTTACATGGTAATTATTGTAATAATTAGAAGCAATATAATTACGATGATTTTGATGTTTTACATTATAAAATTGCATAGTAATTATTGTAATGATTTTAATTCTTGTTATTTTTAAGAGATTTGAATTTTTTTTTTTTTGGTACATTTCAACATAACTAGCAAAATTATAAGAAGATCAGGTGCTTTGCCACAAGTCATATATATTTTTATTTATATCACAACTTATAGAAAACCCTTAGATAATACATCTTCCTATTTCACAATAATATCTCACAATCAAGACAATTCCTGCGAAACTCTTTCATTTCATGGAAGTTTATTCTTATTCTTGCAAAACAAAGAGCATTTCCTATTGATTTGTCCCTTAGACTAGAACAATATTTTGATTCTGAATTATCCATCCCTAGCTGTTCTCAAGGACTAGCAAAATATTTTTGACTAGTTCATTTGCGTGACACAAATTTCAAAGTCCAATATATCGAAGCATATGTCTAAGATGAGATTTTGGTGGAAGTCTCAAAAATTTCTCTATAATTATCTTTTAGCGCATTTATAGTAACTTTATTCAAATCGAAAAAAAAATCTAGTTTAAATCAGGTTTACTATAATGTTTTATCTCGTAAAATTTAAACTACGACAACATTTTCAGTCCGAACCCAAATCGACACCCAAACGCCATTTTAATAATGCACTCAAATTCTAATGGAGTACCCACGGGCATATCCTCATCAAAAGGGACTTTCTCTAACCAAACCCACCTGTGAAAAGGTTTAGCTTGAGCCCAGTTTTAAGTTAATGAGTCCCTGGGCCTTTTCTGAGCCCAAACAAAATACTAATGTGTTAACCAAAAGAGAGAAATGATGTAATTATGTTTATTAAATTTAAATATAATTTTAGTTTGTAAATATTTTACAAATGTTTGAAAATAATATTATTAAAACAATTACTATGTAATTAATGAAAATTTTAAAACATTCTAAATATTGTGTTGAATATTTATTTTATAACAATATTTGATGATGTCTTTGTAATTTTTTCAATTACTAGATACCTTTTTCATTGACCTCCCTCTTATTTATTAATTTTTTTATATTACACTTGTCGATTACATCGCATGACACGTCTATAAGCTAGAGTAAAATTAAAATATAATAAATTTTTACAAATATTTTATAAATAACAAAATTATGTAGTATTCACTATAACGATTTTAATGTTTTATGTTATATAATCACATAGTAATTGTTGTAATGATATTAATTTTTGCTATTTGTAGAATATATCTAACCTTTTTTGAATAAGATTATAGATTTGTAAAATATGCATTTGGTGTGTTTTTGGCTATAAAACTTTACCAATATATGTACCAATACAAATTTTGCCTGTCGTGTAACAATATTTGGCTACAAGCCTATATTTAAGGATTGGGTTTATGGTTAATTAAAGAAGATTTGCAGTTTTTATTGACTATGCAGGGCCTACCAAGCATTGTTGGAAAAGATTCTCTTTAAGCCAAGACGAGATGAAGGCCCAGATATATAGTTATATTATATATAATGCTGTATTTTGATTTGAGAGCAGATTTTGCTTTTCAGCCAACAAATAAGAAAAACAATGGTAAACGACACAAAGAATGCAAACCCACTAAACTGTAACTCTATAATTTTTTAAACTTTGTCTCTGTTTTCTAATTAGTTTCCTTCAAAATTAAAGGCTTAAAGTTCTCTCTCTCTCTCTCTCTCTCTTTGCTTCCCCCTGTTATTATAAGGCCCTCGTATTTGGGATCAGAACAACCTGAGTTTTGTTTAATATTAAATATATTATGTATGAGGTTCATGCGTCAAGTCATTTACATTTCATAAGTCCAAGTCATTCAATATAGTTGTAGTCAATATCTCTGAAGTCTCAAGTCTTTTTAGCTAAAAATATGCATAAATATTTATGAGTCCACGTTCAAAAAGAGCCGAACATGAATTTTTGAACAAACAAATTTCAAAAATTCCATCTCAAATTTAATTATGATATGACGGTTTAAAACAAAATCTTACATGTTAGTCGCAGGTTTGTTAAGGATTAATAGAGCGTGTGTCGTACTGAAAAGATATTCTTCAAAATATACCCCATGTTTTTATTTTTTTATGTCCCCCTTCCCTTAAAAAAAAGACTTGGTTTACTTTATGTATTCAGTTAGTTTTCTTACATTTCTACTGTTGATTTTCTCTCCCACTACTCATTAGTACTTTTTTCTTTGCACTTTTCTAATTCTTCTTTCTCAATTCCATCACAAGTTTGTTTGGTCACTAAGATTTATTGTCTTTAAAAATCAATACTTACTAAATTTTAGCTGGTATATTTAGAGAGATTTTTTTTGGCATTTTTAACAATAATAAAATTATGGCAACACTCTTAAATAAAAAATTTCAAAAGAGCAATTGTAATTAATCATTTATTTTTTAGTATTCTGTTATTTAGATTATAAGTTTTTATAATGGGTAATTTTTTTATCAAACCTTATATTTTATAAGATCTGCCGTCTTACTTTCTCGGTTCGACAGTTCCGAAATGCAATTGTTACGAAATGCAATTGTTACGAAATGCAATTGTAATTCTCATTTTTAAGGTAATTCTTTCTTATAATTTTATTTTATTTATTTATTTCGCAATCAAATCCGTTGACCAATGCTCTACTTTTTTGGGCTCTTTGGGCCTTGTGCAAACAAAAGTTTAAGCCGTCCAAAAAGAGCATCTATCGACACGTGTAAACCTCAATGATTTTGACTCAGCGGAGCCACCGGAGAGAGAAAGAGAGTGGAAGATTTTCGTTCCTTACAATAATATTGAGACGAAACTTCTCCCTCTTCTCTCATTTCGTTTGCATTTCAGTTTCATTTCCATTTCATTTCGTTTCATTATCTCTCTTTCTCCGCATTTCTCCTCTCATTTCATTTCCCTCTTTTTTTCTCACGTTCACATAAATACGATTTAATTTTAATTTCTCTTTTTGTTTCCTCTATTTTTTTCCTTTTCTTCTCTGTTTCTCCCTCATTTTCTTATCTGTTTGGTTCGAGAGAAAAGGAGAGAAAGCGAGGAATGATCGAGAAGTCGAAACCGCACCGATCTCCGAAACGATTCGTCTCGCTCCTCGCGTTTCGATTCCGAAGAACCGTTACCCTAGCAGCTTTCTCCGGCGGATCGGTCTCGCGGCGTTGAGTTTTTTTGTTTTTTTCGGGAGAACTTTCGTCAAAATCGATCTGCGGCGGAATCGGAGACAATCGGAGAGGGTTAGAGGTTTGAATCGGAGGGCGTAGAGGAAAAACGATGCCGTCTCACGCGGATCTGGACCGTCAGATCGAGCATCTGATGGAGTGCAAGCCGTTGCCGGAGGCCGAGGTGAAGACGCTCTGCGACCAGGCGAGGGCGATTTTGGTGGAGGAGTGGAACGTTCAGCCGGTGAAGTGTCCGGTGACGGTGTGCGGCGATATTCACGGTCAGTTCTACGATCTCATTGAGCTCTTTCGGATAGGAGGAAATGCGCCTGACACCAATTACCTTTTCATGGGAGATTATGTAGGTGAGTTTTCATTTTTTTAATTAATTAATTTATTTAATTGTTAGAGCACCTGCTTTGATTCGTCGTGAAATTGTAAGAATATCGTTTTAGGTGCAGATATAATTTTCATTTTTTTTGTGGGTATTATAGGGTTCTTGCTGTTTCTTGATTGATGATGTCTGGATTTTCCATCTCCGATATTGTTTGTGAGCGTATCTTGCGGTCTCTGTACTGTTTTCAGCTATTTATCTATTTTTTTTATGGAAGCTAGTTATCTATCTTTGGAGAATGCGAAGGGGGAAGATTGAAGAATTCGTGCCTTTTTTTTTTTTTTTTTTTTCCCTTTGTTGAATTGGCAACAGGGAATATTGTCAGTGTAATTTATAGGCATCGTAGAATTGGAATCGTTGGAAACTGAAGGTTTCTCTTCGATCACATTTGGTAGTAAGTGGTTATTATTAGCGTCGTTCATTCTTTTTCTATTATTATTATTATTATTGGGAAAAGGGTATGATTCTTTCCTTTTTATTCTTTTGTGTATTGCATCTTGGATCTTTGTGGCCTTTTTTTTTCAATGCTTTATGAGCGATATATGGCTTTCTTTTCCCCTTGTACTATGAGCTCCTGCCTCCTGACTTTCTGTATTTTATTAGTTAAAATAAGTCATGATCTGTAATGCGCGTTTGCATCATCCATTTGGGGTTCAAAATTCACTAGTGTTACATTTTTCAATATTATGCTGCAAAACTGCAGATCGCGGGTACTATTCGGTGGAGACAGTCACACTTCTGGTGGCACTAAAAGTCCGTTACAGGGATAGAATTACTATTCTCAGAGGAAACCATGAAAGTCGGCAAATTACCCAAGTGTAAGGCCTTTTTTCCTCCTTCTAAGCCTCCTTATAGTTTGACAATACTATCCTATTCCATAAGTGGAGGGAATTTGTTTTTAAGTATAGGCATGAACTCCAGGAGGTGTTCTTTGCTTTGCATTTGATTTACTTAGACTCAATGAGTTTCCATAGATATTGATGCAATATGTACTCGATCGCACTGCTTGCCTTATTGAGGGTGTACTATTCTGAGTCTGAAAGAAGGGTGTGGTATAACATGGTTTCTTTATTTTGCTCACTTTTTATTCATTGCATTTGTCCATTCTTTCTCAGGTATGGCTTTTATGATGAATGCTTGCGAAAATATGGGAATGCCAATGTGTGGAAGTATTTTACTGATCTATTTGATTATCTACCCCTTACAGCCCTTATCGAGAGTCAGGTTTGAAATATGCATATATAAATTAGTTCTTCTTGATAGCCCATTAGATTTGCCTATCCTCAACAGCTTCTAACTGATGTATATTTTATAGATTTTTTGCTTGCATGGAGGGCTTTCACCGTCTTTGGATACATTGGATAATATTCGAGCTTTGGACCGCATACAAGAGGTGTGTACATTACTACTCATTTGGCATTTCCAGTAATTCAACAATGGGATTATGAATGCTCCGTTGTTTTGTTTCTGCCCTATTTTCTTTTCAAACAGAATTATATGTGGACAGTTGAGCATATGGCTGTTTATCTGACATCTTTCTTGTTGCATGAGCAGGTTCCTCACGAAGGACCAATGTGTGATCTTTTGTGGTCTGATCCAGATGACCGCTGTGGGTGGGGAATATCTCCTCGTGGTGCTGGTTATACATTTGGACAGGACATAGCTGCTCAGTTTAACCACACCAATGGACTCACTCTGATCTCAAGAGCTCACCAGCTTGTGATGGAAGGCTACAATTGGTGTCAGGTGTGTGAACCAAATGACAAGAGTTTTAGTTGTTTTGTCATCCCATCATTTGCATTATCAAACAGGCCAGTCTATTCGCATTATTAACTTTTACTTGAACATATTTCTAGGAGAAGAATGTTGTGACGGTATTTAGTGCTCCAAACTATTGTTACCGTTGTGGGAATATGGCTGCAATACTTGAGATTGGAGAGAATATGGACCAGAACTTCCTTCAATTTGATCCAGCACCTCGGCAAATCGAGCCCGACAACACGCGCAAGACCCCCGACTATTTTTTGTGATTTCCACATATCTTCCAGCTGTTTGTGATCCTTGTTTTTCCTTGCGTATTACTGTAGATTTGTCTTTAAAAGATGAGTTCCAATGTTTTAAGTTGAGGGGTTTACCATCAACACCATTCTTTGTTTGGAACTTTTTTTTTTCCTTCTTTTTCTTTTACCTTTTTTCCCCCCGGTCCCCACTGCTGCTTTGTTGATTTGCTTAAAGAAACCCCTTAGGAGAACTTACAGTAGCCACCAATGGCCTGTTTTGTATATTTTCGAAGAGGGAAAGCGGCAATAACATGGTGTATCTTGCTCTGTAATTTGGTGATTTCGATGTAGAAAAAAAGCGGTTGGTTCTCATTTTGATTTGCTGAAATGGAGTGCTGTGCATGGAACCCTGGTGCACTTATACAGGTGATAAATGTTTACTGGTCACTGAGCTCTGCTGCGACTTTGCACGATGTTGTTTTGCTTTTGTCAATAGACAAATAAACGTCTGAACAATTTCTTTTTCATCTTTGCCAAGTGGCCTTGTCAATGAAATTTACTTTGTTTGAAGATCCTAAGACCAGGTTGAGAGTTTTGAATAATAGAGAATGGAGATGGTTGGCATTGCATTGGTTTTGGCACAGAATCAAAACGGGGTTGGTGGCCTGGTCGGTCGGATGGTGAAAGTTATACAGATGTTTAAATATGGTGAGTTGGATTTTTCAATACGGCACGTCATTACTTCAGTGTTTATCACTACTGCTATTCTACGGATTTCAAGTGGGAAAGTAGACGGGCCATATTTTCAAAGAACTTAAAAGGATAAGATAGAGATGTGAGATTGACTAGAGTACGTGCCTTGGAGAGAATGAGTGATGGAACTTGTTTCTCTTTCTTATTTTGTTATCTTTGTAAACAAAATTTGCCAATTCTATTCTCAGCTATAATTTCCTGTTGATGTTAAACAAAGAAGCAAAAACGTGCATACATGATTGTGCTTTCTTTTGATAGGGGAATGAAACAATCCAGATCTTTAGTTCAATCCCAATAAAAAGATTTGGGAAAAAGGGGTGAAGTTAAACTTCCAAACTTCGGAATAAAGCTGCAACTTTTTTGCATAGAAGCTTAAAGAGTGTGAGGCATGCATTTGTACAAGTACGAACATCTCGACTCAAGCGGTATTTGCAGGCATAGTTTAGCAATAAATTTATACCCAATCTTATTTGATGTGTATAGTTTAAGTCATGCTACTCAAATTCAAAAAATAAAAAAATCTCGACTTCAGCTTGCAGCGACACCTTCACGCAAAACCTGTACAACTGTCCAAGGTGCTACGGGACGAGTGGTCCTTCCATGGACTAATTGATCATCGTGTTTCAAGGATTGGAACGAGCACTTGAAGGAACAAAACAATAATTCTCACGGCATGATGTAAGTTTTGGCCGCTTCTTGCAAGCTAAGGACCATTGGCACAATTTATCAGGGGCAATAAAGCATATAAAGTCAAACAGTACAGAGAAAAAAATGAAATAAAATAATGTTTTGAGCTAAAGTCACTAAACCTATATATAACTCAACAGCTTTACATGTACTGAAAAAACTACATAGAGAGAATCTCAGGATCTCCATGATCTTCAGCAGCAGCTTTAAATCTAAAATCTGGAGTTGGCCTGATTCCTCACTGCCACAAATCCAGAAGGGGCAGCGGTCCGCTTTTTTCTGATATACACAACTGAACCACTGACGAGCAACAAGCAAAACACAATTCCCTGTCCAAAATAGTTTCAAGAATTTTTTCCTACATGGTCACGTATAATATATGACATAAATGATTTAGCATTGCACCCACACAAAAGAAGAGATTGTGTTATCATTTTAGCGCCTCTTGTTTTCACACACACACACAGAGAAGGACGGACGTAGATTATCATAAAACCATTTTCAATTTCCTTCGGTTCAACGTATGGATGACTTGTAGACTCTAGACACACTATCGAGACAAACCAGTTTCATGATCCTTTGGGTACACTTTATAGTTGTGAGAGCAATACATGAAAGTTCCATTTCTGCTAATGAAATTAGCTGTAGGTTGATAACCTTGGAATGTTATACATGGACAAGATAGGTCAAGCCTTGCTGAGCTATCTTTTCAACAAGATCCTAGCAGAAGACATCTTTTCATTCTTAAAATTGAGTTTGTTTATGGTAAGTTCTCCTAACTCTTGGATATTTAGGAATGTTCAATCACATCAGAATTTTTTTTGTTGTCAAAAAATATACTAATCTGAAGCACAACTGCATAGTACCAGTAAGACACCCTTTTATGTCATATTAAAGAGGTATCCATCAAACTTTTGACAGAATTCCATTTTAATACAGATATGACTTTTGTCAAAGAACAGTGTGCTTTGATACACGAGCATGTCTAACAATAAAAGACTACTAGCATTTAGCAGAAGATGAAAAAACTATACCTCGAATCCAAGCACCGATAACTCCTCTTCGTTAACTGCCGGAATACAGCTTCTGTAAGTGATGTAAGCTTGTCCTCCGCTCTTTTGTGTGGATGAATCAGAAAGCAACTTTCTATGTTTCAAAGAGCTAGATAGTTCTTCCAAATTATGCAACACAGTATGTAGCTTCATGTTTTTGGTGAAAATCTCCAAAGCAGATCTCTTTCGAGAAATTTTCCCATTTGCATCTTTTGATCCATCCTTTATTTCCACGCATGTCAAAGGGATTCGATAACCAGTCTCACTGCAGCGATATTTCTCTTCATTCTACCAAGAAAAATAAAGAAATAAATTAAAATTAAAAAAAAAAATTAGCACCAGCCCCAGTTAATTTGTGGCATAGCAGGTGAAAAAAAAAAGGGAATATATAATGGTTTTGCAATCATTCATGTCAAAATAAATAGAGTAGTTTTTATACATATTTCATGGGAAAAAGGCAACATCTTAATTCAAAAAGGAATCTCAGGTCCCAAAAAAATTACACACAGAATCAAGATAAGCTGTAGAGAAAGGCCATCAAATCAAAGAAGAATTTGTGTTTATAGCTTCATTTAGGTAAATTTTATGAGAAAAATCAATGTAAAAATTACCAAAAGGAAAAAATATCAAGAATTTTTGTAAAAAAGAGGAGCAATCCACCTAAAATCCCAAATCGAAAAGATTCGTGAATTTACGATCAATCTCACCAAAAAAAAAAAAATTACCTTGAACTGTTATCTACAAAAGTAGGTGTTTCATCCTGAGTACAATAAGCTTAAAAGACAGAGTTCGTAAGATTTCCCAAACAAAGATATCAAAACTTTCCATATAATTAGAGGATAAACAGTAAGATACATACAAACATACATACATACATATATATATAGAGAGAGAGAGACAGAGAGACCTTTTCGGAATAGAGGCAAGGAACGCAGGGACCAGAAGGAGAGCACTCGAAGGTGGCGTTACTTCCCCGAGGGGTTTCTTTGAAACTCAGCAGAACTCTACGCCCAATTCCTCCGATTTCATCGTTTCTGCGCAAATCAAATTCAGAAAAAAGGGAAAAACTGCTTATTATCAGATCGTTCAAAATATGGACACGCAAAAAGTGTAAATTTATACAGAATAATTGGGGATCGAGAAAGCTTACGTGCCAAGGGCGTAAAGGGAAGGCGCCGAGAGCAAGGCGACGGCTGTGAGAGAGAGAAGAGTAAGGATTACGGGTGACTCTACCGCCATGGTTGCTCTGATTTCTCTTCTTCCCGTTCCTTCGATTTCAGGATATTCTCTCCCCCGTGGTTTTTTTTTTTTTTTTTTTTTACGACGAAAAAGAAAAGAAGGAACGACAGGAAACTAGAAAAACGACAATGCATTCCATTATCTGCACATTTTAAAAACGTTATATTTACTCAAAATTATTTTTTACTCTGATTTGATTGTGATTGTTGAGAGATGTGCACCAATACATTTGTATTTTTTTTTAGTCCATAATAGAGAAATTCAAATTACTTTATTATTATTATTTTTTCAAATATTAAACAGTATGCTTTGAACACCGTTTTAATTTTGGATGTGAAGTGATTTACGTAGGAATATTTTTAAATAAGTTACAAAATATTTTTTTTGAGGGAAAGTTACATTATAATTAGATAAACGCCATGAGGAAACAATAAATTTAGCAAAACGAAATAACCTTAAAACGACAATGTATAATTGCGGAAAATTATACCAAATAATATATTTTTTAATCTTAATATAAGTAAACCGCATAAATTTAAAAATATTAATGTATATGGTATTTTTGTAATGTTATTCTTTTTTAAAACATTAAATTTTATAATTATATCCCCATCTTTTCTTCTCCTCTCAAGAAACCTTAGATCCACTTTCTATCTCCTCTCCTTCCTCCCTCCTCTTTTCTCTCCAATTCTAGAAGCAACTCCTGGCAACGCTATTGTCCCCGCGCAACTCCGGCCGGCGCTTTCCTCCGTGACAACGGCCTCTCCCTCCTCACGACTTTGGCGGCGCAGCTCCTGCGATTTTGGCTTTGTGAGTCTAGTGGTGCAGCTCTTACAATTTCCCAGTGTAGCTCCTACGGCTTCACTTGATTTCGACCTCGCGTGATGGCTTCAACAATTTGGAAACAGAGTGGATGAGAGAGCAAAGAGGAAGGAGCGAAGAGAGAAGGAAAGAGACAGAAACAAGAAGGGAAGAGAGAGAAAACAAAGAAGAAAATAATATAAAATGTTAATAGTTAAATTGGGGTTATTCTTGTAATTTAACTATTATTAATGTGTTATGTTTTTTGGCCTATTTAATAACTTTGCTCTAAACTTAGGCTATGTTAGAAAATAAACCAAAATATAACTTAAGAGAGCAAGAAAGAAAACACAAGAGGAAATGAGAAAAATAGTATATTTCTTATTCTTTTACTTGTGAGGGATGAAAATATAAGCTTAGTACAACTTCCATTTATAGATCAAGAATCACAACCAGAGATAATAGCAACAAACATAACTTACATAAGTTACGTATACAATTAAGAGAGACATAATAAACAGTATTAATAGGTATTCAATGGTGAGATAATAAAGTCTAAATGTAAATTGTAAATTTGTAATAGAACATTTGTACGTTGTTGGGGTGCAATTTAGTCGAGCCCAATTTGCTAACGGGCTCGTTCGGCCCAATGTTGATACCAATCGAATGGATCAAGTACATCTATTAACTGAAGCCCAATGGAATTGACGATTTGTAATATTCGTTTGGCTCGATCATCTTGCGTGGCTTGAGGTGTTTAAATTTCTCAAGATAATTCGTACTTCTTTCTTGTCTTTGTTCGATCGGATCGATCACCTCGAACTGACGGTTATAACACGTCTAGTCATGGACCGAAACGTGGGTTGGGCATAATTCTTGCAAGCCTATCACCAATCGACACATGTTCTACTATTGTAGTTACTAAGTGCACTATCCCACTCCGTCAAACGTTTGGGAGCCACGATTTTTTCTCATCTTCTATATAAGAGAATGGCTATTTCATTGTACTACACACACAAAAAAAGATGCAGAAACTCTGCCCATTTGCTTTCTCATTTCTTTTTACTTTTTTGTAATCTGTACCTACAATACTATAGTGCATTACAGTAGACGTAGCTATTTGTTAATAGAGTGAACCACTATAAATCCCGCGTGTTATTCTTGTTACAACTTTATTTAGTTTATTTAGCTCTAATCTTACACATAAATTTGAGCTAATAGATTAATTTAATGGTAGTTTGAGGGCCCAAGTTCTTAAACAATTTAATCTAAAATTTTAACATTTGATTATAGATTTACCATCGTAACTCATAGAACATTAAAAAATAACATCCATGTACACTTAACTCACAACATATTATTGATTTTTATTTCATTATAAGTTTATTCTATTTTTCTCATTCTAAAAAATGCTAAATGATTACGCTCGCATGCGTGTGATGTAGGGATGGGCCCATCATATGGGGTCACACTCCCCTACTTTTTTCAAAGCCCCGATTTTTACTGCAATGCAGAATATATGCGGGGGCCCTACTTTGGAGCAATAACCACTGAAATATTAAAATTGAACGCAAAAACAACAGTTTTAGAAGTCAGACAAAAAATGAAATAAAATAATATTACATAAATGCAGAGATGACAATATATTGGACTGACGACAAAACAACTGGACTGATGACCCCGTGAAGTTTGACAAATCAGCATCTGTGTCAGCAATGTT
Organism: Artocarpus heterophyllus; assembly: GCA_025403435.1. Taxonomy (NCBI): domain Eukaryota; kingdom Viridiplantae; phylum Streptophyta; class Magnoliopsida; order Rosales; family Moraceae; genus Artocarpus; species Artocarpus heterophyllus. The sequence continues at coordinate 24,300,237 of CM046339.1, forward strand.
GTTTGGAAACGACAAATTTCTCAAAGAAATGACTAGGAGACGACAATAACTTAAAACGACGTCATACCCAATCACAAATGACAAAACCGCCTTAAACGACAGAATTTATTTAAAACGACATCACCTTTAGAAACGGCAAGATTCCGTACGTGTACCGGTTGATGTAGAACCTAGTTAATGCCAAACGTCTCTATATAGGCAAAGCTTGTTTTAAAATATTAATTTTCTTTAAGATATGACTTAAGGACGACAATAATTCAAAACGACGTCAAATCCAACTACAAATCACAAAAACCTTATGAAACGACAACATTTCTTACAAACGACATCATCTTTAGAAACGGCAAAGATTCCTTGCACGCACTAGTTTTGCCGTAGAGTGTAGTTGATGTTAAACGTCTTTTCATTCTCTTTCTTTTTTCCTGTTTGTTTCTTTTTGGTCAAAACTCTGATATTTTTATGTCAATGTCCAAATACAAAGAGAGATTAGGGTGTGTTTGTTTGGGTTTTCAAATCACGGTTCGAATTATTTTGCTACAGTAATTTTTCTCACAAAAATTTAAATCTTCATTCAAATACTCTACTCAAATACTCGTACCAAACGCACCCATAGTCTACTGCATTCATCCAAATTCCCTTCTCGCAGACCGTCAAACGCCATCTTATCCACCGCCAAACCCAAGTAAGCCCATCAACCTTTTTTAAAATTTTTGTTAAATTTTTTTCTATGCAATATAAATATAAAAATTATATTCATATAAAATAATAATTTGATAATAATGATAATAATAACATTAACAACAATAATAAACATATATAATATATTACATATACAATATCTAAATATAATATATATAAATACTATAATAATAAAATAAAATAATATTGTACTATTATTATAAATTAATATTCATATATGATATACATATAAATATTATATCAATATAAAATTATAATTTAATAATAAGAATAATAATAACAATAATAATAAAAACATAATAATATAACATCAATATAAATAGTATAATATTAATATTAATATGCATAGCAATATCAATATTAAACTATATAAATACTATTATAATAATTATAAATATAAAATATAGCTAAATATGTTTAATATTTTCTATAACAATATATTTATTTAATGTTAATATTAATATAAATATTAATATATTATTAAGAATTGTATTTTTATTATTATTTATATTCATATCAATATATTTTATATTATATACAACATTTTAATATTAATATATTGTTAAATAATAATTCTATGATTATTATAAATTAATATTTTTATATAAGATAAAGAAAGTATTATATTAATATAAAATAATAATTATTTAATAATAATGACAATAATAACATTAATATTCATAGTAATATTAATGTTAAATTATATATAATATTATTTTATTATTTATATTTATATTATTATTATTTAATATTAGTTTTAATATATTATATTGATACATTTAATGGTAATACAATAAATTATTTTGTCAATTATACAAGATTTATATGTATAACCAAACACAATAATATATTATTCTTAGAAATCTAATATAAGATTCCTAAGTGCAACCAAACGTAATACTCTTAGTTCTTAGGAATCATATTCCCTACAATTATTTTTTCGAGAATATGATTCATACTGATTACTGCAAATCAAACGTCCCATTAATGTTAAATGTCTTTTCATTCTCTTTCTTTTTTCCTGTTTGTTTCTTTTTGGTCAAAACTCTGATATTTTTATGTCAATGTCCAAATACAAAGAGAGATAGTCTACTGCATTCATCCAAATTCCCTTCTCGCAGACCGTCAAACGCCATCTTATCCACCGCCAAACCCAAGTAAGCCCATCAACCTTTTTTAATATTTTTGTTAAATTTTTTTCTTTTAATTCTTTCTCTCTTTTTTTTCTTTTGTTTTCTGGGTATTTTGTTTGAGTTGGAGGAGCTTGGGGGGTGAAGTTCAATTGTATATTCTTGTTGTTAAATTTCCAAAAGATCATGAATTAAATCACCTCTGAAAGTATTTTGTTTTATTGAATAGAGTATAAGAAAACCTAGAGAGAAACCAGAGACATTCAAGTTGCGTTTAGAGAGGGAGAGAGAGAGAGAGAGAGAGAGAGAGAGAGAGATACCCAATAGGTGAAATTGGGTTGACTAAGAAGCGTGAGCTGAGTGAAATTAAGTAGATTGAAGGCTCTCTGATTCTGCAAAAATGTAGATATTATGCGGATATTTGTGCTTGAAAATTAACAAAATTGTATGGTAAAAGAAGAAGAATTGGATTAGTTGGTGTACTTCGCTCTCAATTTCTTTTTCTTTAAAAAAAAAAAAGGAACTTTGATAGTTCATTAATTGAGTTAGTGCACATTCATGTGACAAGATATAGGTGAAAGACTGATAATTAAGGCTCATGTCCTCTCACTATTGCCCTTATAATTTCAAACTATGAACATTTGTAATTGTCCGCTTATCTTAATGCAGGTTCTGAAGGAGTTTCAAAGTGGCTGATTTTTTTTTCATTGATTCAATTTGGTAATTAGGAGTTGTCGGTATGCAGTGAAATTGCAAAATTTGGACATACAATCCTTTATTTTCAAGTTCTTATGTCAAATTCATTGATAATGTTCACCCATTGTTAGTGCTTAAATTTGCTATGTCACCTGAATCTTGTGGCTCGGTCTTGTTTTTAGCTTTGCCCGATGATGTTTTCTCAATTGTTACACGGTCACTCTTGCCGAGAGACATATGCAACCTTGGTCTATGTCATCGGAGTCTATATGCCCTCGTGGCCTCCGAAAAACTGTGGTTTGCTCAGTGCGAAATGTTGGGAATTGTGCCACATCAAGAGCTCATAGAATGGCGCAAGGCCGTCTCGTCTTACAAGGCTCTTTGCCGCTTTCTACACACAGTTAGGCCACTGCTGGGAATATGGGTTCACCAGAACCCTGAGCTTGGCAATGTGGTCTATGTCATGCCCGGTTTTGTTTCTGTTGTTGGGTGTCGAATAATACCTCAGGAACTTGGCCCATTAGGAATTGAGGATGGCCCTATTCTCTGGGCTCCTGTGTTTGAAATCTTATGTGATTGTGATGGTTGTACAGCGTTTTTCCTACATGGAAGGGAGAAAGGAAATGACTATTTGTATCCCGGTTCGATAAAGTCCATTGACAAGATTTGCAATGTGCTGTTGCTTGAGGTTGAGTCAAGACAGCATGAAACCAAGGTTAAATTGTTGCAAAGCAAGAGTCTTGACAAGGAGGTGTCAAGAAAGGTTTGTAGGTCAAATAGCGGAATGTCAAGATCACATAGGGTTTGTAGTCTGAGTGAACCGATGGTACCCTTTAGTCGATTGGCTTTTTGTGATAGAAGAAGGTTGCTTGAAGTTATTACCAGCCAAGTTCGTGTGATGATTCCTGATCTGGAAAATGGTCCACTTTTTCCTCCAATTAGGACTGATGAGGAGAACTTTTGTAAAGACATGGTGCTACTATATGAACGAAAATCAACTCTGATTCAATTGCATAAGCTTGGTGGAGGTCACGTTGACTGGAAGTCAAATAATAGTCAACTGCCAACATCTGATCCTGCCCAGCTGGAATTAAGTGAGGTCATGAAAACTCTTGAACGATCAAGTGGTCCTCATCATTCTATTAGTGAAGATGATGATAATACACAGAGAAACAAGAAGAAAACCCTTGCCAAGTACTTTAGAAAGGGAATTAATCAAATCCTGCAGAAGTCTAACGGTAGCACAACTTCAAACAATAGTTCTTCAAGCAGTCAAAGTAAGCGTGCACAACTTCATGAGTTTCTGAGGTCAGGGGATACAATAGGACTAACGCTTCATGCCCCCACCATGAAGCTATCATCTTATAGGGCATGGCCTAATATGCATGACAGTCGGTTTGCCCTTTACAAGTTGCCATTGAGTGTTCCAACTGCTGAACAAGAGTATTCTGGTCTATGGGGAGGAACTTTTGGCTGGCCTCCTGGAAAGCCCACCGAAGACAAGCCTGGAAAGGCTTTGTTCTTTCTCTTGCTTTCATATGACGAGTCCCAAGGGCAAAGGCTGCTCATTGCAACCAAAATATTGGAAGGCACTCACTATGTTTTGCATCCTAATGGCTCGGCAATGTTTACCGTGAATCTCGATGAGCCTTCACCAGATCCATTTCCATGGGATTCAGATGCAGATTCACTTCCTGTGCTTGTAAAACACACTTATGTTGGGGAGGGCATCGCAAATGGATATGGTTTCAGATATCCAGGTGCCAAATCTGGTTCTCTCTTTGCATTTCACAATGGCCATCTTGCTTTCATTTGGAAGGAAACTAGGGCTGTCCTAACCCTGCAGAGGCTTAACTTGCAAGATCTTTTGAAGAAAGGTGAAAAAGTGCCTGCTCTTCCTCCAATCGCAAATTTTTCATATTTGACCAAGTCGTACTCGAATGTTTTTGCTGGCTTCCCAAACTCCTCAAATTGGTTATCTTCATCAAGGTTGGTGCTTTCTCTTAATAAACCATTAGATTGTGCATCTTCTTCCTCACCGTTAATAAATTTTATTTACTGCCTTATTGTCTTTCATTTAATAAAATGATTCCTTATCCATAGAGGTTAAAATTGCTGTTGAAGTGAACTTGTTTAACAGATCTTTTTTCGCGGTTACTTCATAAGGGTGTTAAGTACAAGGTTTAAAATTATTGCAACTTAATATGTGGTGGCAATTTCAGAAGCTAAACCCAGCCTAAAATACTGGGACTTTAAAAGGCTGACAAACACCTAGTAGATTACTGGTTATTTGTTGGAATTTGCACAATGTCATGGCTAAAATTGACTAAATAAAGGTCTTTATGGTATTAGATGTGACGAGCTACAAACAAGTATTTGCAGTCATTTTTTAGTTTCAATGGTTAAAGCCATCCAGCAGTTTATATCTAACGCAAATCAGAAATTGAATGGTATCAATGTTTTTGGTTATATAGTAAATCTGCCCGTAAGAACATTTTGATAATGACATAGGATTAACTTGAGAAACTCTTTCCAAGTTGGTCACATTACAATCGTTTTTGCGGTACTACCCTGTTTCTAGACTCGTGTAATGAATAATTTCGATTTTGCAGATGACATTATTTCATCTCTTTTCTATGATAATGAACTAATAAGTAAGCTCGCGTTGTTTCTATTTCACAGGCGGAGACATTGCTGAAACACGCATGGGCTGTCTTTCGATTGTGGAACAAGTATTACCAATTGGCTATGGCACTGCCAGTGCTAGGAGATACTTGGCTGCTACAATTCCTGGTTTGGTGGCAATATATTTATCTCCCATTGCTTCAAATTTCCACAGGATACCAAGTTCTTTAGGTTGACATGACAGTGTTCATTCTACCTTGTGTTGTATTTGTAGAGTTATATAAAGTTTTATAGCAATGTATGATAATAAACAGTATGCGTGAGCATCTTGTTTGAAGCAAGGGATTTGCAATAAAATTTGAAATACTACAACATTGTTAAGGCATTGTAAGTTATACAAATTAAGTTACTAAATTGAAGCACCACTGTTTGATTTTGCTTCTTATGTCTCGCAGTCTTCTCATCTTCTTCATCTTTTTTTTTCTCCTTCTTTTCTAATTCGCCTTTATTTCTTGTTGTATGACATATTGTGGTCATAGATGAGATCCCATGATGAGAAAAGGCTTGTAGGATTTATCCTCACAGATCTTTATCGTTTCTCCTTTTTCCTTTGAACACAATAAGTTTATCATTTGAGGTAGGGTAGGCCTAGCCCAATTGATCATAATTCATATGTATTGAATGCAGTCATGCAGTTCGCGTGGGCATTTTGCTCTAGCCATTTATTAAAGAGACTACTTTTCTTTTCTTTTTTTCTTAAATGAAGAGGGGAAAAGAAGAGAGAGAAGAGGGAATAAAGTCATTGTCAACTGGGAATAAGGATAAATAGATCAAAATATAATAGTGTTTAAAATATAGCTTATTTTAGTTAAAATGAAATTTATTTTTGTATAAAATGACGTAGAAAGAAAATGAAAGCAATAGAGAGAACAAAAACAAAAACAAAAAAGAAGAAGAAGAAGAAGAAGACAATAAAATTTAAAATTTGATTGTTTAAAAAGAACATACGATTCTATAAATGTTTTGTATTTAAATATTTTTAAAAGTGTTATTTACTTACATTAAGAATTAAAACTTTACTATTTAGTATGATTTCTCAAAAAAAAAAAAAAATGTAATAGAAAGACAAGTATTGGCCTATTAGGAGAGCTCTAACACATTAAAAATTGTCTGTATTAAACTAAAGCCATTTGCGTCAATAGATGGACCGCGTCACTTTAATCTCACTAAAAGCCAACGAAGATTGAGCCGATAACTTAAGAATAGTCTTAAGACTCAAACTCGAGACCTCCTATTTATCAAACCACCAGATGTCATTTCGCTACCACACCTACGTGGTTGAAGAGCCTGTTTCTTCAAACTGTAACAACATTAAATAACTATCCAACTACAATCATCTATTGTTGCAAGTTTTTGTGCAAAATTCTCATATTCATTGATAAAAGTGAACCCTTTAGCATTATTTTTCTCTTTCCAAATTGTCCTTGCCTCCTTGGCTATTCAATTCAAATCCAACATTATCTGCAACAATAGTAGTTGATGGTGGGGTATGTAGCATGTGCTGGGTCATTCCACGGACAAGAGATGTACCCTTAACCAAGCCACCTAAAAGGCAAAAGCCACACTCTTGAGTCTGAGAGATGCTTCACTGTGACTAAGACAATGGCACATTGCCAATCACGCCCCCAAAACAATTGGACCCACATCGAAAGACAGCTCAAGAAATTCACATCCGTTTCAGATGGTCTTTTGGATGTGTTTTGTCGCTACAGATGTTAATGTTACCACAAGTATATTGTGTTTCTAAAGGGTTGTCCATAAAATTTCGGTTCTCTTTTTTGTAAAAGAAAAGGTTTAAATTTTTGCTCTTTTGTTTTTTTTGTGCTAAAGTGTAACCAGAAAAAGAAAAGAAGATACATAAGAGATGGTTGAAGATGTTTTTACTTTATGGTTTTAGTTATTGGAACGAGGAGGTGTATACTAGATGAAACAAGAAGAAAAAAGACGCATCTTCAATTTTTTTATGCTAATTATATACAAGATTCAGCCGCTAAGTTGCAGGATTCTAGAATCTAATGACTTTTAGATAAGCAACACCAGGAGATAATGTTGTGGTGAAAATTACAATTTTAACTGGAATTAGTAGCCTAAGAATGAGCAAAAGCCAAATATACTTCAGAACCTAAGAATGATTCCAAATGAAATTTGAAGAATGCCAAAAGAAATTTGAGGTCTTGCTCGGCATTTTAGTGCGAAAACTCCAACTGCAACTAGTGCTCCTGATAAATCAAAAATCTCTCCTAATAGAGTACAAGAATGTCAAAATAAATAAATAAATAAATAAATAAAATAAATAAAGAATGCCATAAGAATTTTTGTTTTTTTAGTTTTTTTTTATTATTTTTTTTTATTTTTTGAAGAATGCCATGAGATAAAATACATGGTCAACAACTAAAACCTGAATTAACGGAATGTAGCTTTTGCATGTTGTGCTTTTCCAGAACAGAAGAATTGAATGCTGTTGCCGTTATTATTATTATTATTATTATTATTATTATTTCTTAAGTTTTGAGAAACAAACCTTAGAATTTGTCATCTCAACTCATTTTTTAAGTTTTAAAGATTAAAGATCTTTTTCAAACCGTCTCTCACTGAATTTTTAATATGGAAAAGCTACCTTGGAACAAGATATTTATTATAATTATGGTTTATTTTTGCTCAAGTTAAAGGGCTTACTGTTTTGGTCAACTAAAAGTTCACCCAATCCATCAAACTGGGTGCGGAGCCAAACTTATCTAGTCTTGACTCTTGAGCTGCCACGATTTGTAAGTTTGAGTCCCCATGACCACTCTATGAACACAAGACAGAAGAAGACAAAATTGATTACCGCATGAAGAACCACCTGTTCTATTTTCAATTTTGAGCACAAACCAAATTAGTGTTCCAATCAATTTTGAGCACAAACCAAATTAGTGTTCCAACAAACCTCGGTATTACATTAGAAGCTTGCAACATTAAACATGAACAGAAAGTGTTTTCATAGAAAATGGGGCAGAATCTGATGAAAGGGCTCCCTTTTGGTGGTGTACATTTGATTTCTTTAAAGAATAGAATGGCCCAGGAACAACAAAAGATATTAATACAGATATAAAACCGATCATGCATCTTGTATAATTCAGAATTATACAACAAATTATCAGTAACAAAACAGGGAATTATATGCTCCAAAGTGGAGACCTATGCAAAAGCATACAATACTCGAAAAGGGTAATGGCATTTCTTTGTTTTTCTAATTCTTTTTCAGCCATCTTGCTCCTTCTAATCAAGTTCTCGTTTGCCGAAGATCAAAGGAAATTCATCGTAATGCTCGGAGAAACCATGTTTCTCAGCCACGGTTTTCAAGGACTCGTAAACCTGGTACATGGAAGGCCTATCCTTAGGCCTAGAAACCACACAACTGCAAGCAACCTTCATAAAATGTAATATCTCATCGTCGTGACCTTTCCCAGATAGAGCATTATCTATGGCCTCCACGCTTCTACCAGCACTTGATAATTGGTTAACCCAATCAACCAAATTCCCCTTAAACCCTTCTCCCGCATTGTTGACTTCTAAAGGCCTCTGCCCAGTAACCAACTCCAGAAGCACTACTCCAAAACCATACACATCTCCTTTAAGAGATGCCACCATTGTACTTGAGTACTCAGGAGCAACATAACCAAATTCTCCGAAATCCCCATTCACAAACGAGCCATCATTAGAATCTCGAGAACCCACAAGCCTTGCCAGACCAAAGTCTGTGATTCGAGCTTCGAAATCGTAATCAAGCAAGATCACATTGGAACTAATGTTCTGGTGCATATAAGATGGCTGACATGAATGGTGAAGCCAAGCCAGACCTCTGGCTGCGCCAACACCAATCTTAAGCCTTGTGGGCCAATCCAAGAAACCATACTGACTATTAGCATTACCACTTCCATTAAGCTGCGAGTACAAAGTCCCATTATACATGTGCTTATAAACCAAAAGCTTCTCTTCTTCCACAATGCAGAAACCCAACAAAGGCACCAAATTGGGATGCCTAAGCTGCCCCAACCTGTTCATCTCCGACCTAAACTGCTTCTCACCAAGCTTACAAGCGTTAAGCCGCTTAACAGCTAAAGCAGACCCATCAGGCAAAACGGCCTTATAGGAAACCCCGGTTCTAGTTGAGATCACAATGTTTTGGCGATCAAAATTGTTGGTGGCCACCAATAAGTCAGACAACCTGACCTTCACAATTGGTTTCTGAAACAAAGACACCTGAACAAGCTTTTGAGCTCTCAACAAACCAACCCAACCACCATCAATATCCTTACCATCACCACTACCGCCACTAGCACCACCAAAGCCTCTCCTTTTCCAACTAGCCCTAACGAAGAACCACCACCACAGACCAAACCCAAGAATCAGCGACACGGCGGCGCCGATAGCCCCGGCGGCGATTATAATGCCGAGGTTTTTACCGCTCAATACTCCACATTTTCCGAGAGGCTTACCACAAAGCCCACTGTTGCCATCGAAACCGTCCTTTTCGAAGCTAGCGAAATCGGACGGGACCGTTCCGGTGAGATCGTTATTCGCGACCGAGAAAGTTTTGAGCCTCTCAAGCCGGCCGAGCTCGTAAGGGATCGAACCGGAGAGACGGTTGCCGTCGAGAATGAGCGTGTTGAGGAACTTACAGTTGACGATTTCCGGCGGGATCGAGCCGGACAGGCGGTTGTTGGAGAGATCCAAGGTGACGAGGTAAGGCAACCAGGTGCAAATTTTGGGAGGAATGGGGCCGGAGAGGTGGTTGTTGGAGAAAGCTAGGGTTTGGAGACTGCGACAGAACTTGAGGGACTCGGGAAGCCCGCCGGAGAGTTCCATGTTCTGGAGCTGAATGCTGATGAGGCGATTCTCCTTCTCGTTCCAGCAGGAGACGCCGGCGAGCTTGCAGATTGAGGCGACGGAGTCGTTGCTGAAAGTCCATGAACGGAGCTTGCCGAGCGGATCGGAGAGGGACTTCCTCACGCCTTCCAAGCACATCACGTCGTCTTCGATGGCGGGGCAGAGTGAAAGTGAAGCTATGGAGACCAGGATGATGACCATCTTCATTTTCATGGCGGTTTTCGTCTTCAGTTCTCGAGGTTAGGGATTTGGATTTAGTTGATGCAAATTGGGAGTTGGAGAGAGTTCGGTAGATAAGCGGCCATGAACAGAGTGAGCAATAAAACTTTAGAGAGAGAGAGGAAATAGGACAGAGAAAGCAGGTGCAGCCTTTGACTGCCCGTTGAAATTTTTTTTTTCCCTCATTTTTGGCGTCTTGTGATTATTATAAGGTATCAAAATTATTTTACAACGCAATAATTTTTTAGCGGTGTATATAAAAATTTTATATTATTTATAATTGAGATAATAATTAACACTATTTTTTCTATACATCTTATTAATTGAGCTGCGCTTCTCTATTACGCGACGTCGTATTTGTGGACTTAGCTGAAATGTGAGGCAAAGTAAGTGGTATATCGGTAATTTCATTTGTTGTTTTGTTTTTTCATGTACTTCCAAGTAAATTTGCCAAACTCTTATGTGGGTAAGTGGGGATTAATTAGTGGTTGGTGGGGTTTCGAGAAAGGAAAACAGTTGTTTTTGGTGGGGATGACATTTCTCTATCATAAGTACTGATTTTCATGTTTTAAGTATTAGTTTAGTTGGATTAGCTGAAATTCCAATTGTCTTTTATAGGGATTTTCTTTTTCTTTTATGTTATATATAATAATAAGATCACTTTCAATCTTTTCTTTTTATCGGTGTACTTTTTATTTCATGGAGTTTCTTTTTTATCTTTTTCGTTACCTACATTGTGGATTTTTTTTGTTAGCCTAATTATTTTGACTTATTTTTTTTTAGACTTTTCAACAATTGTGATTTTTAAGCTCTCGGATAAATTTTAATTATCGAAAATTGCAATATAAAATGTATTTTATAAACGACATGATTTAACTATTTTCTTTTTTTTTAAGGCATAATTATTTTCTTTTTATTACTATCCCTTTTTATTAATTACATGATCATTACAAATATTATTATATCATTATTTGTTACTATAACTGTTGTTTATAATTATGGATATGATAATGAAAAAAAATCATTAGTATCATTGAAAAAAAATTTGTGCTATAAGAAATCTCAAATTCTCTTCTATTTTTATTTTTTCCAAATTTCCTTTATTTCACCTCATTTAAATTGGGAAAAATTCTTAGCTGATACGGGCTTATCTAAAGTGGATTATAACATCTTGCAGGCCAACAACTTGGCCCATAGAAAACACTCCGTGATGCTTTTTTGTTGGAAAAATAACAATAGCCGACCAAATTATTGTTATAAAATTAAATTTTAATATAATATTTTAAATATTTTAAAAATATTCTTAATTATATGATAATGATCTTAATGATGTTATGATATTATTTTAGAACATATATAAAATATTTACAAACTGAAATTATATTTTAATTAAATAAACATGATAGGGTCATTTGTCTCGTAAACTTTTTTCCTTCAAGGTGAATGAGACAAATATCCCAACCATGCTTGTTAAATTAAAATATGCTCCAGTTTATAAATATTTGGGATATATCTCAAAATAATATCATTAAAATAATTATTATGTAATTAAGGTTATTTTTAAGATATTTTGGATATTAGGCTCAATTTTAATTTCATAACAATAATTTGGTCATATATTATGATTTTTCTTCTTTGCATCTCCTTTTTCTACAAGATAATAAGGCTTACCACTTTCACACCTGAAAACCTTTTCAATAGTACTGTAGCAGCTATATACTTGACGAGAAAAATATTGAGCTCCTGTTTTGCCTAAAAAGCATTTTTCCCCCTTAAGAGGTGGCCTAAATAAGCATGAACTTCAATAAAAGACTCGTATAATTGTATTAAAACTGGCAAAACAGAACCTAGAAAACTAGTAATCTTGTGATGTGAATTTGCAAAGGAGAAGGCAGGCAGGGGCATTTTGAGAAATGGCCTCCGGCCAAAATTTTTTTGGGTAAATAGACCACTTTTTTTTGGACAGTTTTTGACATAAAAAAAAGGTTTTTTGGATATCAAAACGGTTCCATTTTTTTTTTTTATCATGTTGAGGTTCCTTATTCTACTACAGTCATTTTTCTTATTTTGTTAAAAAAAAATGAAACAGTTTACCTGCACAGAAAAGCGTGTTTTTTTTGTTTAAAAAAAAGAGGACTTTTACCCAATTTGAAATTTTTTTTTGCCCTTTCATCAAAATCTTCCAGGCAGGGAAAAATGTCCACACTCATCAGCAAGAAGAAGAGAATATACATATAGAAAGTATAAAGAATATAAGAATAATGATACGCATAATTGTGAGCGTTACATCAAAGAACAATGTGGATATTTTCAGATGAAGCGCATCTTAGAAGAAATATGGACCAACACTGAAAATTGAAATATGCTCATGGGCCCAAAAAAGAGAGGGAGCTTTGTGAAAGCAAGAAGCCCAAAGCCATAAAAATTAGGAAAAAATAAATGAAAAGCAGTGACCGAAGAATCTTGTTCGAATTATGGGATCCCCTTGTCAAAGAATGAACTCTAAAGTTTGAATAAGCAATAGCTTTGCAACAGATCAAGACAAGTCACGAGACTTGACTAAGGTAGAATCTGTTCTCTTGGCCACCTTTGGCTGTTATAGGGATATACGAGTGTGTCTGATTGGAACTAATAAGTTAGAACCAAAATACTATAGCATGTGAGAGCTTTTCAATGTTAGCATACTTTTGCTTTACACTGTAGCATATAAATGCATTCACTATAGCAGTCGAAACTAATAAGTCTGAACGATGTTTCCAAACAGACTCAAAATGAATTAAGAACTTAAAGTCGTGAGAGATTACTAGGCACAATTTTTTTTCCCCACCCAATGGATGGTGAAAGAAATAATCTAAGTCGTTGAGAAGAAAAATTTGTTTTTATGTCAATTGCAAATGACAATATTTTAAAGATGAGATCACTTTTAAGCTTTATCTAACAAATAAAAAACAAGAAGCATGTACATCTTACTAATGGTTAATTTTTTGTCGATCCCTTACTAAGAAAACTTTAAAGGATGAGATTGCTTTTAAGTCTCACCTATTGACTAAAAAACAAATAGCACATACATCCCAAGGGTTAAAAAAAATTGAAATGTACCATAGTTTTACTCGTAAAGTTTGTGTTGGAGTTAAAGTCTAATGCCTTTTCAATTCCATAGCGAGTAATAGTCCATAGTCCTGGGGAAAAAATGAACCAAACTATAAACATTTTGACACTTGTTGAACACACAATTATACCAAACATTTTGACACTTGTTGAACACACAATTATACCAAACTCTTAATTGGAGAGTACAACCTCTAGCCAGTTGGAATGAGACTCTAAAATCATGAAAACTAAGCAAAAGGTAAAAGCAAGATACCTTTTGTCTGCACAATTTTAAGTGGATGAAAATGAAGTTTACGTGTAAGTAAGACACACAGGACATGAAATATACTACAAAAAAAAACGATAAGAATGTCCTCAGCAAAACGACAAGATAGTGCTAGCTAGCGATGCCTTGGGTGACATGGATTCACAAAACTGAATGTTCTGTGTACTGTACGGCACTGTAAATGATAAAATTTAAGTTTGTGTTTAATTCGTCTTCCTTTTCTCCCTCAACAATCACTAACACATTCTCATGAAATATTCTTGAAAATTACGTGACAAAAGAGTTGGTTTTAAAAGTTATAACAAGACCCTCTTTAATTTAATATTAAATAACATTTCAAGTCCAATTCACCAATCATATATCCGTACCCCACAGAACATTTTGATAAATTTGCTACTTAGTTTCATGGGTCCTTCTTCTCTGGGTGTTAGCACCGATAATAAACCTTTTCAAACAATTATATCTTATCAAAATCATTTTTAACGATTGAAAAATAGATACCTTTTATTGGTTATTTTTTTACGGAAAAATCTTCTAATTTCTCTCCACACAAGTAATAATCAAAACCCATCTTATTTATCCTTTTTCTATATATCATATGCTACTCTCACTTTGTTGAGGCTAATCAAAATTGAGATTAATACAATTGCCTAGCCATGGCACAAATATCATCAACAAAGCAGAAGAAGAAATCTCTTTGCGAGAAATCCATGCTTTTAGTGGCAAACATCATTAAACTCTCATCTCTATCTTTTGTCACTGTGAGCTTTGGAACGAAATCAGTCAGAAGTACCACACAAGCAGTTGAGAAGAAGAAGAAGAAGAAGAAGAAGAAGGAGAAGGAATCCTCTTCTAGTCCTGCTAAAGTTGCTGAAACTACGGATTTATTGGTTCTAGAACCTTCAAGAAGCCATAAATCACAAGAACCGGAGAATGGCTCCAAGCCACGCTCTTACTTGATTTTGGAGCCACGAAAGGTGACTCAAAAGGAGGATATTGATGAAAGAGCTGATGATTTTATTAGGAGGACAAGAGAGAAGATCAAGAAGAGTCATGACTTGAATTCCGCCACAAAATGCAAATTGCCTTATATTTCTGAAGCTCCTAATATTGTTGGAGAAGTCAGTCTTTCTAGCTAGTATATATGTATATATAGCTTCTTCTTATAAAATATGTGTGCATGTGTGTTTGGTTAGAAGGAAACTGAAGGAGCAATGTTAGACATCACTAGAATAATGGTGGGGTAAAAACAGAGATTTACTCAAATATAAATTAGTGTCTTTCATATTTAACTTTCTAGGAATCAAAATGAATGCTAAATAAGCTGGAAAGTTGATCATTATTCTATCATGTATGGACTAGATTTGCGTGTTACTGTCTGTAAGGGCTTTGGCGGATAACAAAAAATGGAAGTAATGAAAACAGTATATATAATCTTTTATCTTTGGCTTGATATACTTGATCAGTTAGGAACTTTCCAGTCAAATAACTTATATTCTTAATACTCAAAGAATTCGAATTTAAAAGGAAACAAAAACGTATCCAAAGAATTCTTAATATTCGAATTCAATCTTGAGTTCAAAGAATTTAAAGAGTTTTTAAAACAAATGAGCCCTTGGTATTTTAATGATTTAGCTAGGAAGGCTTTAAAAGTCGCCTTTGCCTCCGATGGATGCATCACTTAAAATAAGATTAAAAAAAAAGTTCATACATATATTCACTTTTATTGTGATGTGATCATGTTTTCTAAGAGCTTTTCCTCCTTTTACTTCTATCTTTTTACAGTCCCAGAAAATAAAAGTACTGTCGATATATATATATATATATATATATATATATATATATATATATTTTAAGTACTCCCGTTTATATATTACGGTGTCCCGAAATTTGAAGCCAATGATTGTACAATTCTTAGGAGTTTCTATCTTGTTCATGGAATGTCTGGTTTGATTTAAGCTGGATTGGAACAAAATGGGCCTTATAAACTGATGCAGGGGCTTGAGAGTGCTGTCGTTTCGCTTTCTTGATTTGTCGTTTATGTAGTTAGCTTCATTGTCGTTTTGTCTGTTTGTTTGTGTAAACGGCTGGTATATGCAGCCTTCATTCTTGGGGAGATGAGAGGGTATTTTTCTGAGTTATATAGAAAGAAACGGACTAAGAGAGTTCTCTCTTTCTCCAGCCATGGATTTGGCTACTCATGAAGATTTGTGTGTTTGTTAAGACCTAGCTGTGTAATCGGTGTTCCAACTTACTTAAAAGGGAATTTTCATAAATATCACGTTCTTATATTTTAAGATTTATTTTTTATAAGTGTTATATATATTTATTTATGATGTAATTTAACATATAATATAATAAAAATAATAATATGGTATAAATATAATTTTTAAAAGCGTGGTATTGTATATAATTGTCTCTTTACTTAATTCAATTGTTTGTCGCTTCAGTCATTTTTATTTTCTTTCCACTTACTGTTTCATTTATAGTGCTATGAACGAGACGTTTTCTTTTTTCTTTTTTCTTTTTTACTATTTTCTCTTCTCTTTGAATAGAAAAGTCAAAGACAAAAAAGTAAAAGGCTCCGTTCTTGCTAGATGTGGCCAAGTGAAAAAAATAAATTAAAAACAAAAATAAAAATCTATAAACAGCACGTAGAAGTTTTATATGAAAAACTTATGAGATCCCCTTTAAAAAATACGAAATTGTAATTGAAATATAATTTTATAAATATCTTGAAAATAGTAAAATTGCAAAGTAGTTACTAAAAAGAAATTATATTAAACAGCATATTTCTTAATCTTAAAATAACTAAATAGTATAACTTTAAAAATATTAAAATATATAACATTTTTTTAATTTTAACTTTTTTAAACACTTAAATTTACAATTTTACCTTTTTTTTTTATCTCCTCTAAAAAAACTTAAATATATTTTCTCCCTACTCTCCCCCCTCTTTTCTCTCCAGCCCGGCAACAACTCCGACTATGCTACTGTTTCATGGACTCCGGCCGACGCTTTCCTTCTCAACGGCACCTTCCTCTACGACCACGGCGTCTCCCTCCTTGTGTGACTCTGGCATTTTCTCCAAGCGTAGCTCTTGCGACTTCGGCCTCGAAACTTCAACGGCGTAGCTTCTGCGATTTCGGCGTCACGATTTCGGCAGCAAGCTCCTGTGATTTGGCCTTGGGACTTTGGCAGTGCAACGCAGCTCCTGTAATTTGCCCTCGCGACTCCAACTGTGCTCCGGTGATCTAGAACATCCTAATTGAGAAACACAATGAGAATGAGGCGATCGACGAGTAGAGTTGAAGTTGCTGTCGTCGCAACTCGCTGTTGACGCCTCTGGAAAAGCACATCGTCATCGTCCTCGGGATGAACTTGCCGGGGCCGTCCTAAGCATAGAGATACCGAAAGGGAGAGACGATAGGAACGGTCTGATAGGCATTAGGGTTACTGATATTAGAGGGGGTATTTTAGTAAATCACGTGACTGATAAATCTATGTTTAAACTTTTTCATCTATTTATTATTTTTTTTTCAACTTGATCTATTAATTTTTATTTACTATTTTATTTGACCTATTTCTCCTATTGTCCCTTATCACAATGACATTCACGTTTTATGTCACAAATGACATTGTAATTATAAAAATTTTATTGTTTATTATTTTGAATTTTTTTTTTTTTTTAATATTTTGACTAGTAAAATTATGCTATATATTTAACTGTTTTTTTTTTTAATTCATTGCTAAATGTCTAACTTTCCCGATGATACTATTTGTTGATTTTTTGGGTTGGATCCAATGCCAAATTTGCTAAGGCCCATGTATAACAGATTCCCAATAAGGATTAGCCTTTATATTATATTTTGGGAAATTTATATAAATGAATGTTTCTTTAAAAAAATTACTATGTTATGACATTATGTCACACTTTTAAAAGTTATGTTTATTTATGTCACACTTAAAAAGGTTTATACAATGTTATTATTTATATTATATATTAAGTTGTACTACAAGTAAAAATGTATGGCATTTATAAAAAGTCAATTTTAAAAGATCTAGTTTAAATTTATTCAAAAGCATATCAATATTTTACACTTGATCATCAATTATGTACTAGGACGTTTAAATTCTTACCCCCAAAAAAAATGTTCTATAATGGTGAATCCTCAATTTTGATTAGTTTAATGACAAAAATGTTGTCAAGGAAAAAAAAACACAGAAAAAAAAAACCATTTAAACAAAAAAGAGAAAATAAAAATATATTATTAGATATATATAAAAAATCAATAGCATAACTTAAGATTTTTCTTTTGTTTTTAATTTTTTTCAAGGATTGTTTGGTTATAAAAGTCAGAATGTTGACCAATTTAGGGTATAAATTAGGTACACACAGGAAATGTTATCGTAAATTTAATGAGATTTATGGATCGTGTACTATTTTAATGGAACCCAAAACACATGTGTGTTAATATATTTATACATTTTCCTATAATTTATCTGGGTAAAAGTTTCCCATAATCCGTCTTTTTTTTTTTTTTTTTTGAAGGGTGCCTAAATCCATTTTTCACTGCAGTGGTATGTGATAGCAGTGACTGTTTGTTGAACGGTAGAGAATGAGCCAACTCTTCTTCTTTGCTATGGTCCTAAAGTCAAGATGTTGTTTTTGTATTGTCAACGTGCGTGTGGCTTTCCATTTCTTTCTCATTGCTTTAACAAGGAAGAGATTTCATCTAACCCCACCGAAACCAACTAACTCATCACCAGCAGCCACAACTTACGTGTAGCAGACAAACATCTGATCCTTAAATCTCTTTTCTTATACACTAGTTTATAAGTCATTGATTCTAAATGAAAAAAAAAAAAAAAAAAAGACAATTGTGTCCAAACATCTCTAGTATGTCAAATGGATTAGTAGAGGTTATTTTCAACTAATAAAGAAGGATTTTTATACATGTCAAAATCATACATTATAATAATAGATCTAATTTAGTCTAGTTGATAGTTTCTAATAAGATATTTATTATACAAATTTCATGTCTTATACTTCTACATCTGCAATAACAATTGTAATTATGTTAGAAATATATAGCAGGAAAATAGTATAGGATTTAATTAATTTACACAAATAGATTATATTCATCTATCTGACATATACTTATTGAATCCCACAGACCAAATAAACATAGGACGCACCAACTGAGTGCGTTTTATATTCTCCACCCACACGAAGGAACCAGACAAAATTAAACAAGAATCCCCACACAGAAAACGACATCCCATCTTTTCCTAAATCTTTTTCTATACATACAATAATACAAAGAACTAAAAGGAAAAAAAAAAAATTATTAACCCTAGCTAATTAACAACTAATCATTCTGTCTAATCAAATCCAGTTTTTTTTAATCTCCTTTCTAATCCCACTTTCTTCTCATATGTAGCTAGCTGTATTTTAATATATAATATGTAATATTCCTTTCAAGCAACGGTAATGATACTATCACCATTGGACATGGCCTGCAAAGCAGACGGATGCGGCGGCGGCGATGATTTTTCTTCTGACGATGACGACGACGGAGTGGAGAGATTCAGCGATAGAGGCAAGGGGTCCACCACGGTAGGCGACTTGCTGTTCAGGTTAAGATTTGCCATTTTGGACGACGGAGGAATTGGGTGAAGCGGGATCGGACGGATGAGCTTGATCGGCGGCGGCTTCGCAGCTGCTAATTGGATACTGGAATCTAATGCCAGATTTCCTGACGAGTTCTCTGCTGTGGTGATTGGTACGACAACCGGCGCGAACGTCATCGGAAAAGTTGAGACCGGGAACATCCCGAGATTGCAAGTTATGTGAGGCTGTGGGGGAGGATGGAGAAGTATTGGTAGTGAAGGAGCTGTTTCAGCTGTGTGGACTGCGAGATCCTCCTCCATGGACGATGATGATGATGAATTCATGAACTGTAAATCGAAAAAGTCAAGTCAAAAAATAATTGAAAAGTTGAAAATATCAGGATATAGAAATTCATAGATACAGACGGTATCGGTGGTGATGTCAAAGAGACTAGATCTGCGGCGTCTGCGACTGTGGTTGTTGCGACGGAGGAAGTACTTCTGAGCGTGGCTAGCGACCTGAGTCGGCGTGCGAGTCTTCACAAAGTTTCTAGATATTCCCCTCCAGTCTCCCTTCCCTACCTTCTGCAATCCCAACAAGAAAAGCCTGTGCTCTTCCTCCGTCCACGGAACACCTAACCAAAAAAATAAATAAATAAATAAACCTCGCAAAATTCCAAAAAAGAAAAAAATCAGATGAGATTCAGATTCGGAACAAGCTGAGAAACAATACCTCTCTTGCGCTCGCGACTACGGCCGGAGGCGTGAACGACGTCGTCGGAGGCGTAGCCGGCGTCGGCGTTGGAGTCCTGAGCCTGGTCGTTATACTGCGATAGATTGGTCATACTGACGCTCTTCCTGAAGGAGCTTCCCTCCGTGACTCGAACACCGAAGAGCATGATCGCGTTCTCTCCTCCTCCGCCGCCATTTCCGCCGCCGCAGGCCTCCGCGCACGTGCGGGAGTTGTGGCCGTTGTTCCCACACTGCGAGCACGTGCGAGACATGATGATTGAGTTCGTCGACCGTTCGATCCCTATTTCTTGTTTGGCTCACGGGAAAATCCAACAAAGGCGTGCAGACAAAGAAGGATTTCTTTTTGCTTTGCAAAGCTACTGCTGGAGAAGAGAGAGAGAGGAAATGAGAGAGAGCTTTTGGTTGATATGTAGAAGAAGCCAAGTTTTTCCTAGGGTTTCTGTTTGTTTATGTTAGTAACAAACGTGGACTACGGACCCGGAAAAAATGCTTAATTGCGACGCAGGAGCATCACATGAATTTACAAGCTAGCGACTGTCAATCAGGGCCGTTGAAATCTTATCAGATGTCGTCGATAAAACCAAGGCCGTGCCTTATCATGCTGTCCTATGATGTTGGGTTTTCATGGATGAGATTTATGATTTATCTGTTGTCCGTGCTACTAATACTATTGTCCTGGCCTAAGGTGGACCATCCTTCTTCTTTTTTTCATTTTTTCATTTTATTTTTTTTTACTTTTTTTGTTTTTTTGCCAATATTGTTAATAGAAAAACTCGGTATATTCTATGTTTCTACCAAATACAAGGCTTTGATTTGGTCCAAAATCTAGTCATTAGTTAATAGATGGAATTTAAATATCTCATCCAAAAACCCAACATACTTATGTCACAATTTCTCTGATATCTATCATATTGAAAGTGTTATTTATTGGTGGGAAATGTCTGAGTATTAATAGAAATTGTTGAGATTAGGAATAGTATTAAAATATATAAGTGGAAACTGAGAAAGAAAAGGGATGGTGGAGGAGCAAAAGAGAGTCTCCACCGTCAACTTGGCATATTCGCTGGCTCAAATGGAAAGATTTGGTTGTCTTATGCTTCAATGGGATTTGGGGGGTGTGCTCTTAATTAATCACAAATCCTATGGTGGTGGGTGGAGTTGAATATTGGGGGTTATATAAGTAAAACATGATGGACCCACCCATCACCCACATTGGTCCTTCTCCTTTGGCCTTTGCCTCAGCTTTTCTATGTGGCTCCGGTGTTGCACTTGGTGGTGGATTGATGCCTTTTTTGCTTTCATCTTCCTTTTCGTAATTTGCTTGGCTATCTTTTCTTTCTTAGTGCTTTTTTTATTATTATTTCTTGTTAATGTTAGTGAGATTACTTAAACCCCAATAAAGCTTTGTCATGTTGATGTAGCAACTAAAGTTTATAACCTTAAAAAAATTATCTTCCTCATTGACAAGACAATCAACACATACATAACAATGAAATATTTAATTAACCGTGTCTTTTATCACATGATTACATATATTCTACTCTACTACAATGCACGCGGCATAAAAAGTGAAAGCTAAAAGTAATTAATTTTCCATAAATATGGCTCTAACTCAACATCAATATAAGATTTATAAATACAAAAGATGTTTAAAATTTTAGTTCTAACCCATTAATTACAATCGTAAACAGTGTAAAGTTTTTAATAGCTACAATAAAAACAAAAAGTCATCACAATATAAAACTCTCATATTCTATAGTTCTTTAACTTAAAACGTCATTTATAACCGAAGTTCAAGCAGAATCTTGAATTTAAAACATGAGAACTTTACATTATTTTACCTTCTCAAATTGCAATTGCTACGTATTTAGCATCATGTTGACTTGACTAATAATATAACGTGACTACTAAGCATAACCTATTATGTACTTATGTAAACACGACAATATGTTACATGTTTATTGTACAAAGGAGCTTTAAAAATAGTCATTTGCACGCTCCTCTTGAGTGCGGTCTTGGGTTGAAAAGCTTGCTTCGATTGCCTGTTTTCCATGGATTGGGCTGTTTTGTATCGGCGCCACAATGCCATGTGAGCATAGAGAAGACTCTTATGGAAGCACGTGTTCCTTACTACTGCTGCCGCTTTCTAAGCTATTGTCCATTTCCTTCTTTTTTGTTATTAATTAATTTATTATTATTATTTTATTGAATTAATAATTGTTTATTGTTTTGCTGTCTTTCACGGTGGCTTTCTGTCCGCACTTTGTTTTATTGTTGTGCTTTTCTTCCCTAGTCACGTGCTTTTGAGTAATCGATGTTGTAGGTGGGGGGTAGTTCCTCTGGGACCCTCTTGGGACCGCATTCTCATACACACGACGTTTGGCGGCTGATATTCATTAGCTAGTCTCGTCCATCTTCAATCAATCTCTTCAGGACCCAACCTAAACCAAAAATCCACGCTGATCCTTGTCATCCTCTTGTTTGGTGTCCAAGCCAAGTTTTTATTTTTACTAGTTTTACCATAGAGTAAAAAAGAATCATAGACCATTTGAAAAGAACAAATCTAACAAATCCCGTAGAGTTATGACACCAAACAAAAGAGTGAGATCTAATATAAAAAATACGTTGTATATTAGAGTAGAGCTAACAATTTTATAAGTGATGTAGTTTTATAGTGATGACATTATTTTGTTAATTGAAAATATATTTCAAACAAAAAATTTAAATCAAAACTATTTTGAAATTTAACTTTTGTGAAAAAAATAATAATTATAATAAGTTAGGTTAAACTACAACTTTATGGTTTGAATCATATTGTCAAACAATTGTTTTTTTAATGACGAGGCAATTAGTTAAGCATTAGGCTTATATATTTTGAACGGTTTAATTGTATCAAAATTGCTTTAAAATAAATACAAATTTAGAAAGCTTGATAAAGAGGATAATTTTATAATGGATGAAAAAATGGCTTTTTACGCTAGATCCCTTAAATTTTACGTTCTTGATAGATTGGTCCTTAAACTAAAAATTTTTACAATTGATCCCCTAAATTCATAAATATGTTGCACCATCAATCCTTATGATCATTTCTGTTAAAATTTGGACGGTTTCCGTTACGTGCCTCACATGTGACTATCTTCTAAGGGCATTAATGGTCTTTTCGCTATGTCTTGTAAAAAAAAAAATGAAACAAACTCATCTCCTTCACTCTTTCTCTCTCGAGATCTGCAAATCCAAAGAAAAAACAGCGGTTGTATTTTGTCTTACCAAAATATCGTCTGGGTCACTGGCGCTCTGATTTATTACACAAATCCCATCTCCTTCACTTTCTCTCTCTAGCTATGCAAATACAAAGAACGGGTTGTTTCTCTCCATGATTTGAGGCCACTTCAGAGCAGGAGAGGTTGACGGATCTGGAGTCACCGTAAGTGTTGAATTCGCTGTCCTCGACGATAACGGCCGCGAACATTGTCGTCGCCGTCACGCGCCCGCTGGATCTCGCAATCACCCGTACCCGCTGGATCGCGCCACCACAGTCTTGGGTTAGTCAACGCATCACCGTCACTCCCCGGCGATGGTTGGAATGGAGTCCAATCCGGCGTTGCAGCGCCTCCACCCCTCCCCCGACGAGTTCTGGTGTCACAGTTCCTTCACCTTCGCGATTTCGGCATTGCAATGCCTCCAATCATGCCCTTCGGTCTGATTGTATATTTGGTCCAAAAATTTTGGTTGTGCTGGAAAATTATTTTTGTTTAATGTGATGTTGGGACCTTGTTGAGAAGAATAGGTGTTTTATATCCTTTTTTGGGTCTGAAAATTTTTCTGTAAAACTTTTAGGTCTGAAAACTTTGCAAATGTAATGTACCGACGATTTGCAAATGTAACCTTAGAAATTTATTAATGTTGTGATTGAAATACACCAATGACTTCAAATATAATCTTAAAAATTTGTTTTTGTGCTGCTAATTCGAACAGGAATTTGATAGAGAGTGTGAAGGAGATGGTTTTTTTTGTGTAATTTCCTATCTGAAGTAAAAAGACCACTAACGCCCTTACAAGATAGTCACGTGGGAATCACGTGATAGAAAACCATTTAAATTTTAACAGAAATGACACGAGGACTAACGGTGCAACACGTTTATGAATTTAGCGGGTTGATTGCAAAAATTTTTAATTTAGAGACTAATCAGTCAAACACTAAAGTTTAGAGGGGGTCTGGTAGCGTCAAAATTATATCAAATTAATAAAATTATGACAATTAACATATAACTTAATAAAAATACGACATTTAGAACCGCTTCTTAGCAGCATAATATTTTTGCATTTTTTTCAGGACAATGTTAGTTGTTTTTAGAATTTAAACAGATACAGTAGGATTCTCATTATACATATTAGATAATTTAAAAACAACTCTGTATTAGTAGATATATATATTTTTTACCCTATTACATATATATTTTTTAAGGATATTAGATATTTTCTGTTAATCAATTCAAAATGATTGTCCTACCCTTGATGGTAGTCAAAATCAAATCAGGAGTGAGATTCAACACAAAATAATATACAATCATTACCTAATCACACTATTAAAATCGAACCATGAGCAGCATACATAAATGTTGCATAGAACAAAAAAGGAAAAGAAAAAAAAAAAGGAAAAAAAAGGTGCTCAACTTGCGATCGCTATGCCCCCCAGCCCATCACCATCGGTCGTCGTTTATCACTAGTTAAAAAGGTATTTTATAATATTATTTACCTTAGTGAGTCTAAACCAAATATTTCTTCTAAGGTTCGATGCGGTGGTTGTAATCATTGATTAGAACTATAGATATTGTAACATGTTTGAATTTTATATTATAGTAATTTTTTTGCTTTTTTTATTCATATGAGAGCTTTATACGATTTATAATTGAAAAGTTGGTTAGAACTAACTAATGTTAAACAGGCTTTAAATCTAATGATTGTATTACTTACCAAAATCAAAATTTGATGAGAAATGGTGGCGTGGAATAGTCATATTCATTCAGGGGCGATAATGTTGTATTTAATTTGTAAAATGAGTCGATGTCACCAAAGATAAGGTTTGTTTCACGTCCACGTTTGGAATAATTTGACGACTTTTAATTGAAATATCAGTAGGCCATTCAATTACTTGATGTTTCTTTAGCACCAAAAAAGTGTCTATTTAGGAAGAAAAAAAACATTAAAAAAACTTTTCTATGCACGATTAAATCATTGGATTTAATTAATCATACATATTATAAGTATCTTTTTTGGTTCTCAGTGTAAAAAAAAAATATATTGATCAAAGTTATCATCGCCGATTGAACAATGATCTGTCTTTGGATTGGAGAACATAAATGATTGAGCATAATGAAAGATGCCTTTCAACGCAATTTGCAGGACACTGATTTACTAATCACGCAAAATGGGTGTTTGGTCGGATTCCGGAGTCTTATCCCAGTTCACTCACAATTTTTCAAATTACTTCGATTAAAAAAAAACTGATTGGTTAATAGGAAAAATAAAAATTAAAAAAAATAAAACATGATCTTTTGAAAAAGAAAAATGGGCGGCCAAAAAAAAAAAAAAAGAAGAACTTAAACTAAAAAGGCACTTGATTTGAGTACCAATTGGTTTTTGGAAAATCCTAAACAAGGCCAAAAACAAGTCTAAAGTGGCAGCATATCCGATATAACATATTCGTCTTGGTCTCTCTATCTTCAATCCTCATAGGGAGGGATCACGCAATGAAAATGCTATAGTAGCCTAGAGCAGCGGCATGCAATTTTAGCCGGGCCCAACCACTTGATTGTGACTTGTTTGTCACTGGTTTAGCTGATTTTGGGAATCCAAAAACTTCCAAAATATCGGCTAAAGCACCTATATTCATTATGCCCATTTTTTAAGTCATATATATACGCTGCATGGTTACTGGGGGCTTACACTATTTAGCTATGATTCTTTCTTTTGTGTTTTACTTTTCTCTTATTAGCATTGTATAGTTGGATACTAGTGTCACTAAATGCTATAATAAATTTTTTAGTATTTTTATTTCTTGTTAAAACTCTAGGTAATGTTGAACTTTAAAGTTCTGCATAACTTGCTCTTTAATGCTATATATGTTACTTTTTTTTTTTGGTAATGGAATGGAAAGCTATATATGTTACTTTTGACTTAGTTTTTATCACATGTTATTTATGTTAAAGTTTGAATCAATGGTAATTGGCTATCAAAATTGCAATGTAACAACTTTTGAAGTTATAATACTTGTAATACCAATTTTATTGTGCATAAGTTATTATAGTCATAATGCTCCACATATTTGGTTCTCTGTTAAAGAGAGTCCGTTTGGAAACATGATTCGACTAAAAATATTGTAGCAATTTAATTCTATTAGAGAAAAATTGTAACAAAACTAGTTCAAATTAAGGTTTCCAAACAATTAAAAATTTCATATCTGAACACAAATTAAAATTTTCTCTTTCACATTGCATTCATTTACAATTTTTTTACATTTTATTTTAGTGCACAATGTCTATATTTCAGGCTGCTGAGGAGAGATTGCTCATTTTATCTAAGTTCAAAAATTATTATATCAGCGTATGTTTCAAATCATGATGCCATTCATTATTTCTTATATTAAGCATTTGAAAGGAATAATGGGATATAGGGCAGTCCTCCAATTAAGCACCGTTATTACTGCCCAAAATTCGATTCCCCAAAGACTTTTCTTTCCCTCTGGTGCATAAGGGGAAATTAATGGGACGTTGCAAAGAAAATAAGGTTATCCCAACAAATATCGTCAGGAGAAACGGAAGAAATTCTGTGGTAATGCCTCATTTGACCGACCTTTTGCAAGCCATTTCACTTTATTCAATATATGCTCTGCCCATGATAATAAAAACAACAGGAGCAGCAGCAATAATAATAATAAATTTGTGGTGTCAAAAGAGAAAGAGGCCAAAATTTACAGTTTCAATTGCAAAATTTACGGTTTCAATTACATATTGTAACATATGATAGTTTTAAGTATATTAAATTTTTGTTTTACATTGTAACCGATCTTTGTTTGATATTATTTGCGGTTAAAACGATGTTGTTAAAACCGCAACTCCAACCACCTTAAATAATAATAGGGATATTTTATTTTTATACTTGAATTTTAAGGTTATCAAAAATATCATACTTAGTAGTTTGAAGTATTTTAAACTTTAACACTTTTATGCCTTCATATTTTAATTTCATGATAAATTCTTACATTTTTCACGTCAAAGTTTGATTTTGACCACAAAAAAACCTAAACACCATGCAGGGAGAAACTGAAAAATACATAAAAATTTTGAGAAAAAACTGAAATTTTCAAAATGTGAATAATATTTAAATATTTTACAAAGCGAAAAACTGAAAAAAAAAAATACATGAAAAAGTTTGAGAAGAAGCTAAAATTTTTAAAATGTAAATAACATTCAAGTATTTTATAAAACCAAAATCAAACTTTGACCTGAAAAATATAAGAATTTAATATGAATATAAAATGTGAATTAATAATTGTGTTGAAGTTTAAAATACAAAGTATAAGATTTATATAACCTCAAAATATATGGTATAAAAATAAAAATAACCTATAATAATAATAATAATATTATTATAGTGGCACGAAAGTCACTACTCATTATTCACGTGCTTTGACGATTTTTCGAATGAGATGAATCCAGCGTGGGCCATAATTACATGTCAACCATAGTGGCAGAAAAAAGCAAAGAGTATTCATCTTTTTTTTTTTTTTTTTTTTCTTTCTAAAAGAAAGAAAGGAAAAGAAAAGAGCAAGTGCCTGGTACTTCCTGTTTTACGGCTGGTCTTTTGGCAGAAATTAAAGGATAATGGATTTTGAAATGTGTTCTAGTTTTATAATTGTGGGCGACACCGTTCTCTCTTGCTTAATGCTGTCTCCATATTTTTCGAGAAGTCAACTTTCTTAATTTGCACATGAAGGTTTTTTTTTTTTTTTTTTTCCCCTCTGAATCATTTATACATAATAAAGTTGTCCATATGCATAAATCTGTTGCCCCATATGGCATGGTGTATACTGGTGATTTTAGTCTTCTCATATGTTAATGGCATATACTAAGTACATTCGTATATATCATGAAAAATACAATAGTATGTTCAATCCTATACGAGAAGAAGAAAATACTAAACAAAATCCAAATAAATTTCCCTTAAAAATCCTCAAAAACTTGGCTAAATGAGTTTTTAACAGTGCCGCAGACTAGGGGCAAGACAAAGGATATGAGCTGTTATATTTGCACCTCTAAATTCATGAATATCCTCACTACTTAGGCACTGTTTGACACAACTACTGCTTGTGCATTTGATCAATAGAATAATAGAAGCAAAGTTGTAGCTTTTCGTAAGTGTTTAAAATCATATTTTTAAAAAAGAGTTTTAATGGGTAAAAATGGTTTTAATTTTAATTTTCTTAAAAAGTTAAAAAATGTTATATTTAAGTTTATAATGTATTATTAGCACTCTAATATAAGTTTTAAAGTCTATTTCAGAAATGTTATTTTGAGAAGTCATGTTTTATAGCTTTGATAGGAAACACTTATAAAGAGCAAAAACACTTCTGTTAGATTATTCAAACACTTCTAAAAAGCAAAAAAACTTCTGTCAGATTATCCAAACACTTCCAAAAACATATTTTGGACTCAAAAAAACCAAAAACAGCTTTTAAAAAGCCTTCCCCAACAGGCCCTTAATCATAACGTATTTCTATTACAATTTTACCTAATACCTTCTCAGCAAAATATATATATATATATATGTATGTATGTATGTATGTATGCATACCTAATAACTTCAATAAATTACATTAATGTGGTGTTTGAAAATGTGAGTTAGAACCAAAACTTTTAATTATTATAGTGTAAAGTTCTCATATACTATAATGGTTTTAACAAAAATTGGTTCAACCAATTAGTTCTAGCCAATACTCCCAAACGTCGTATAAAATCCATCAAAAATACATTCCACGTACCAAAGGTTAACTATCTATACAAACTATATATATAAAAACAAAAAAGTTATCTTTTATAAACCCGCTCAATTATTATGGATGGCAATAAAATTTTTAAGAAAAAGAATTATAAGTTTTTTAAGAACATTGTCATTGGACATCGATGGTGTCGAACACCATTGAAAACATGCAACATGCTACAAGAGTTTATTTTTTATTTATTGTAATTGTACCCTCAAGTATTTTTCACTTCTAAATATCTATAACAATAAAAAAAAAAAAATAGTTTGCCCACTTAGAACTTTCTATGCAGCTATGTGCAAATTTTGCTATAATTCTCTGTGTATTTCTATAAAGCCCCAATGAAAAATATTTGCTTGCTTTCTCTTGTATGCATCTCTATAAAGCACAAATGAATTCTCTAATGGGCCTTACTCCAGCCATATAGGTGAAAATATAATGGATCAGTTTGAGAAATATCCCTTCAATGGTACTGTATTTTAAATTTTGACTTAAGAAAGTTTAAAACATTTAATTTTTTAATGAATATAAAAACACTATTATTTTTAAGTATTTTAAAGTAAGATTAGATAAGTATATGTTATCTAAAGATATTTTGACCTTTTAGCTAGAAGAGATAGTATAGATCAAAAAAGAGAAAAACAAAACAATGGAAGACAAAATGGTAGTAAAAAAAAATGGACACCTAATTTACTCGAAAATAATTGAGAAAATTTAAGAAACGTGATAAAAAAGATTCAAATATTTGGATTTACGTTGTTAAATATAGGAGTTTTGGATTTATGTCATACAAAGAAACAAGACATTTTCACTGAGGTTTACACCATCACTTTGTCATTTTACATGTTTATTTAAAAAGAATAAAATACTAAAACGACATGAAACCAGAGGGAAAGTTAACAAGGCATATTTCTAATTTTTCTCAAATTTTAAACTTCTATTTCTTCCCATCTAACATATTAAATTTAGAGGCATGTAACTAGATTATAACCTAAAAAGGTTTTTACAACACTTGAAATATATTTAAAGACAAATAACTTTTGGTTATGATAAATATATTTAAAGATTTAAAACTTGTTTTGATTTTTCTTTTTCCTCAATAACTTTTGGTTTTGGGTTATTATTGTTCAATTATTTTAGTAGTTATTGTAATTACCAATAGTTATGATAATGCATTTTAAATTTATTTGTAGAAAAAACAACAATAACAAAATTACGAAAAGTAAATAAATGCAGAAAAGAAATGTAATAAAAATCCTTTTTCGGCTGTAGAAAAAATTAACTTTGAAAAAATGCCACCTAAATACCAAACAAGTGAATGTTTACGTAACATTTTATTATTATTGTTATTATTACTTTTTTTTTAAAAGGGATACATATCAATAACAATTAAAAGG
Organism: Artocarpus heterophyllus; assembly: GCA_025403435.1. Lineage (NCBI taxonomy): Eukaryota > Viridiplantae > Streptophyta > Magnoliopsida > Rosales > Moraceae > Artocarpus > Artocarpus heterophyllus. The sequence continues at coordinate 24,330,714 of CM046339.1, forward strand.
TGTTTAGTAAAATCAGTTTTAAAAAAAAATTTTAATTACTACAATGTAAAAATTTCACATGCTATAAAAATTTAAAAAAACTACAACATAAAATTTTTATATGTTATAATTTTCAGTTTAAAAATTTTAGTTGTAAACAAGCTTCCACATACCTTATTAATTATTAATTATTAATTATGAAACGAAAATATATGAATGAAAAAAAAAAGAAAAGACAAAAAAAAAAAGGAAAGCCATACTATTCTTATGTATTGATGATTAGCTTGATCCGTCGTTACGATTATGAATCAATCTTAGCGATGATTATTAATCAATCACGAACCCCAAATTTCCATGAAAGCGGGAAGAAGCTTTCTCCGAAGCAGTCCTCTTCCATGGACTCCCAAACGCACTCTCCTCGTCGTTTCGACCTCTCTTTCCCTCGCTTCGTTAGGGCTTCTTCTTCTTTGTCTTCTTCAGAAACACGTTACAAAGGACCAAAGCCGACGTAGGACTGGGTCGCCGAAAGGGTCTCGAAGAACGACGACCTCGTTCGGAGCCTACCGATATACGTCGGCGGCGTCTCTCTCTTGGCCGTTATCTTCAAGCGCACCGTCTCCGGCATTGCTCCGGTCGCGGACGCGGGCAGGTAAAGCACTTACTCGATTTCGCTTACCTCCATTTCCGAATATCATTTACAGATTCTTTTACTCTGAATCGCTCTGTTTCTTGTTGAGATTTCGCTCAAGAATGTAATAGGTTTTGGAAAATGATGTTTACTAGTTTCAATTGGTGTTGTGTTTGAAGTTCACAGTCGAGAGCTGATCTGTTGACCCTTGGATTGGCTGTGACCAATATTCTAGCTGGTTTGGTATAGCTGTCTCTCAGACCAAAAACTATTTCCATGGTGAGTGGGCGTATTTCTGCTTATGTTTCGCTTCAATATGAGCTCAATTTAGTAGGTTTTTTTTTTTTTTTTGGTTCCTTAGTTGAAGCATTTTTATATATTTGATTTCAGGTAAACCCTGAAGGGATCGAATGCCGGATAAATAATCCTGGTCACCCAAATCCCGTAGTTTCCAAGTTACTCTGGTAAGAGAACTAGTTGCTTTCTGAACTTTTTGCTTAATGTTGACTAAATAATGATTACCAAGCACAACCACAGTATTAGTTGCTTGCAAATATAAAATTGATGATTAAGTTTCAAGAGTATATTGAAAGCTAGCAAGCCAAAATCCATTGTACGATAGGAGTTTGTTAATGTAGTTGATGGAGATCATGATATTAAATACCTCAATAGTTACTTTTTATTTATTTTGGGATTTACATTTTAGGGTAGTTTCCCCCGGCCATTATCAAGTTTTTTTAATTTGTTTTTGGTTTTGCTTTCTATTTTGTTATTTGGTTTTCCTATAAATAAATTGTTCGTAATTTCAATTGAGAGTGGTTAATAAATGAATATTGAGATTATTGATTTTTTCGCCTCTTGAGTTATTGCTCTTTACAATCCTTTGTCGTCTCTTCTCTGGTTTTGTTTCTCTCTCTAGCAGTTCTATTCTTTTTTCTATATTCTATCTCCTCTATCTTGGTCCTACACGAGAAGTGTTGTGGAAAACATTTACAGTTTCTTTGGAGTTTCCTTACATAGGGGAAAACCTCTTTGTACTAGTTTAGCAGGTTATTGCTTTTTTTATAGAGTCAGTTGAATGGTTCATAGTTTCTTGGTTGCCAATTCTCAGGATATGGGAGTCTCTCTCCGATGTGACATGTTGCAGGTCTCTTGTTATCGTTTATAATAGCAGTTGTATCCTTCAGCTTGTTTTTGCGGCCGAATCCTCAAGAAGAGATGGAAAGCCTGCTTTGGTGGATGCTGGTAAATTAGTGCAAGGGTCTCTTTATCAAGTGTTATGAAGTCAGGAGCTCGTAAGAGATTACTTGAGAGAGCTGTACTGCCTGTTGGTGTTTCAATCTGTTGGTGATGATAGAAACGAGATTGTATTCCAAATGATGTTAAGAACAAACATCGTAATTTGTTCTTGCAGAGAACTACTTGGCCAACCTATCTCTTTGTCCCGGAAAGTCTGAGCTGCCATTTCTGCCGTCAAATACACAGGTACTTTTGCCTTAAACTAGTGCAAAATCGACTCACGAATAGATGGTTTACTTAATCTATTTACCTGGCTGATATATGTATTTTTTTTCTATTCATTCGTAGGTTGATTGGCTAAAGATATCTTAACAATAACTTTCTCCTGTTTATGGTTAAACATGTTCTTAGCTGAGCATAGGGAAGTATTTTGTTAGCTGTGCCTTAGGAAGTTAGAATGTGAGACTTACAAACATTATTTTGATTTCGCACTCTTCTAAACATATGAGAAAAAGGATGACGCATTTTATTTACATGAAAAAGGATACTGCAGTGTTCCATTTTTGTAATGTCAAAGGAGGAAAAGTCTATTCTACATTTCCCGGCAAATTAAATGTTTGAATATATAATTTCTTAGTTTATTTTATAGCCCTCAGGTGTTCCATTGGCCATAAAGGTGGTACAGACAACAAAAGCATACAAAATTATATTACATAACCCATGGTCACAGAATTATCATATGTTGCAGTTATACACGTAACGCTGCTATTTTTTGTCATCATGAATGACCTGATCTGTCCATGAAATTAAAATGACCACATTTCTCTTCCTTCGCCCTCCATAAACGACGTGTTACGAGTTTATGATCGTCTATATTTGATTGAGTTGAAATATTTGCTGTGGTGACAAGATTCTTATGGGTTTCATATATGGAGGACCATTTCGTAGAATGTGATTTCTCTTAGTCCTGTAGGTCTTTTGCTCTTAATGATAATATTCCACATCCAAGCACGAAATAAAACCATGTCAGGATTTGATTTTGTTTTTCAACTATACTCTCATGACTGGAAGTTTTTTCAACTTTCTCTCATGACTGGAAACTTCTTAGCTCATCATATATAATGTCGCTTAAATTTCTGCTCAATGCGATTTCAAGATTTCATCAACTGCGTTTCTTAAGGCTCTTTTGCATGATTCCGACTTTGTCAGGCAGTCATTTTGCAGCCACTTGGAGACAAAGGAATTGCAGTAATTGTTGGCGACACAATTAGGGGTTTCACAACCTCCGACCAGGTGCTTCCATTTTGGCTCTGAAAATTTAACTTGTGATGACTGCTTTGAAAATTTATTTACATTGGTGATGTTCAAGTTGGGTGACTGGCCTTCATATCCCTATTTGTGGGATTATTGCATCAATTTTAGCTCTATATCATTGTCAAATGCTTTATAATATGCGTTAAGTAAGTAATTTACAGTATCATACGTTTTCTTGGTTCCTGGCTTTCTGAATGTGAAACCAGAGAAGCTCATGCATTCTTCTTTTGAAAACTTGTGGTTCTTATTTCTAGCATATGTTTACAACTTTGCTGAAAATAAGGACTTGCTATTATACAAGTTGATATGCAGGCGTGCCAAATTCTTCTACTTCTATTATTTCCTTTTTTCAGCCCTACGTAACATGTATATAAGGATCCTATTGGTCTTGCACTTTCTTTCTGAGACATGTGAAAGTACGTACTTTATGCCACTAGGCTTGTATTCTCAGGAACCAAATTGTCACTTTTGCTGTCAGCTAATCAATTATTCAAAGTTATTGACATAATCAAAAAATTTGTGACGGGCATTCTTTGTCTCCTTGTCTACTTTTCATGTTTATTATTATTATTATTATTATTATTATTTTCAATGTAGTTGTCTAAATGGGTACAAGCTTGAATATCATATTAACTGGAGAGAAGTTGGACGCTACTCTGGCAAAATATTTGGATAATCTCCCATTTGCTCTGCTAGATCGAGTTTGAATTGAAAGTAATGCACCGTAAGTTTGCTAATATAATATAAGTCTTAACACGGTTAGCCTTAAGCTGAATAAATTTTCATTTTTTGGCTTATATTGGGTTCAGCTGCTTATTATAGTAAAACCAATTAATTTAGTTCGTTTGTCTTGTAACATGTATCAAAGAGGTGAGAATGTTAATGATAATTGTTTCTACTTAATATGGTAGTCAGAATCCACACTATTTTGTCAACTGCATGTTACTTTAACTCATCCCGTGTCTATAGGCATGTGCAGTTTGTCTTATAATTCCAATTTTTCGTTTCAGTTGCATGGTTACTATTATATCAGCAATTTCAAGAATCGTGCGTATGTCGTGTTTGTGGCTTGTTTCTGGAAAATAGTATCTGGGTCATACTTTTCAGCTATATTGTTACATGAATAGCTTGTTTAATTTTTGGATTTCCTAGGTACACGTTTTGGACATATTTTGAAGAATCCATATAGTCGTCAACATGCAGAACTTGTGGCTAGTTCCAAGCATTAGTTCACAAAATTTGGATGCTCACCATTTGAAATAAACTGTTCTATTTTCCAAGATAGCACTTGAAACACTTGATTGCCATGCGAAAGTGCACGATTCACACGCCAGAATACCATTAAACTTGCATCGCTTGTTTAACATAAAAGAGACTTTGAACACAGGAAAAAGAATGAAAAAAATTTCACTTCATGTTGTCTACAAAATTTACAACTGTATCGTGTAATTAATTCATAGAATGCGTATAAGGGAAAAAAAAAACTAAATACAAAGGGGGAAAAAATGTAAATCCAAAAGAATGGCCAATTGTATGATCGCTCTGTTTTACATGGGTACCTAGGTGAAGCACCCTGCTTTGAATTTGTCACTTGTCACATTTGAGACCTCTCCTCCCAAGGCAATGACCCCGTTGCAGGATCAGCAAGGTACGCCATAACGAAGTCCCTCAAGCCAGTGTCCCAGACTTCGCAGAACTGCAGCCGCCAATTGGGTGGTTCAAGGGCCTCAGTCCCTAATCCAGGTGCTCTATCCTTTGATCCTTTATTTTGGTCCTCCTGCCAGTCTGCCACATAAGTAGAAACTCTCCGGTAGAACTTGGCGCTAAAGGTCTCCCATACTTGGTACTTGTAGTGGTTTACCAGAGCAGTGCTTTCAGGCATATTCAGGGTCTTAACTCCCTCCCTGAGCTGAAAGTGGTGCACCACGTTGAGGAGCGTAGAGTCCAGCAAATCTGGACGCACAATGGATTTGTGTCGTTCGGGCCTCTGCAAGCGGCAAGTGTACCCTACAGTCACCCCTCTTGGTGGGGGTGAGCTCAACCCAGACGGCCCAAAGCTGTGGCAATCTGTTCTAATCTCTCCGATATTCGGTGACAAAGAGAAACTCGCGACCAGCTCCTGGAGAGCATTCTGACCTGGAGAACCAGGTCCTCTGTGGTGGCGAAACGCGTAAGGCAAAAAGAAGAACTCATCAACATCGAAAAATCCTACCCAATTGCAATCCTCCCTCGCCCTCAAAGCGCAGTGCGAAAAACCAGCTTCCTGGGTCTTAATCCACGGCCAGGCTAGCCTACTCACATTATATCCTTGAACATCGAGCTCTTGAACCACTTGTTCAATCCCATCGTCACTATTGTTATCATAGATGAACCATTTCTCAACTCCGAGCCACGCATGGTACAAAATCCACTCCCTAAGAGCCGAAGCCTGGTTCCATATCATGGTACAAACACAAAGCTCATGCTTCTTGTTCCAATTGTTCTTCCTCTCCAGCTTGCGGGATTTCGAGCTGTAAATCCTAGCCACGGAAGGCATAAGAACAGGAGAATTAGCACCAACGGAGTGACCAATGGTGACCCGAATTCCATGAGCCTTACGCGGGGTGACTTGGATGCTCCTAGGCAAAACACACCTGACGACCTCCTGAGCAGCTGTGATGGCAGGAGTGGTGAGAACAAAGCCTTCGTCCTTATCCCAATTTTGCAGACCAAAGTGACAGCTGAACTGAGACGGATCCGATTTCCTATGATGCCTGAGGTTCAATCCCTTGACGAACACAACCATGGTGTCCCCATCAATGGCCGCCTCATAAACCAGCTTGTCCCAAGAATTCACCGTCTGATTGACCGGAGCCAGAGAGGGAGGCCAGTACTCTCCGCGCCAACGCAAGTCCACGGCTGCGGCGGAGGATGAGAAATTCGCCGGCGGAAGTGGGCACCGTACGATTGACCTGAACTCATCATAGCCCTCAATCGACAGAACCGGTCGGGAGGCGAAACCGGCCTCCGGGTTCGAGCCATCGCCGTGGTAGACGCAGGCGAGGAGGTCGGCTTCAGCTGCGCGGCGGATGGAGTTGGCGACGACGATGAGGACTTGGTCGGGGAAGAGGATTCGGCCCTGAACTCTCACCGGCGGCGTCGTTCTTCGCCGGCCATTGAGGGGATCGAGAACAGAGTAGCTGGCGGAGGATTGGAGCAGGAAGAAGGAAGGGGAGGTGCTGATGACCGGGCGAAACGACGACGGATTGATGGAGGATAGGAACAAGAGGAAGACGAAGAAGGAAATACAGAGGATTAGAGATCTTAGGGAGAATAAGAACCGTGTCTTAGAGGAGTAGTATATCTTTCCCACACGCTCTCTCTTCCGCCGTTGCTCTGAATCCATATATTTTGATGCATAGAAGTTAGACCCAAAAAGTTTAAAAAAAAAAGACCAAAGAATGAATGTTGAGGATTAGAAGTGTGACAGTAGATCACTGAAAAGACAAAGAAAGTGTGATTGGGGTATTGGGAAAGAGCAGATCTGTTGATTGCCGACAAGTTTGGTGGCCGCCTGGCTGGCTGCTGGTGGTGGACTGGTGGTGGTGTTGAATGCTGGCAAAGTTTGGCTCCTAAAAATGCTCCAAAAATGGAGGCGTGAGGGGGACTTTCGATTTTTTGTGTTTACTAGACGATTGATTTTGGAGCGCGTGAGAGAGATATATACGTAAGTAGAGAGTTCTCTGACGAAAAGAAAAGAAAAAGAAATAGGAAAAACAAATGGAAGAAAATGCGGAGGAAATAAAAAAACGACAAAAGATGATCTAATACGTGCGTTTGGAGCCTGCGGAGAAAGTACACATGTTTTACTTTTACTGTCTTTCCTTCCCTCTGCAAGGGAAGCGGGACGTGGGAGCCCGCACTCCTCTTCTTCTTTTTTGTTTTTCCCAAAATAATACGAGGAATGCTCATTAGCCCATTAAAAAAAAAAAATCTAAATTGGATATACATATATATATATATATATGCATTTCTGTAGAGAACATTTGGAAATTGGATCTAACCAGTCAATATCAATAGATATAAAACAATTCAAGTCATGCCCACTTCACCCCTTGTGTCCACTTCATTTCCCTAATATGTCGTTGTTAATATTAAATACAAATAATTTCAATAATACGCCACTTGATTATGTCATCGTTAATAATATTTAATAAGGAAAAAGACATAGGTGGCAAGAAAATGTGACTTCAACATTTCAAGTCACATTTCCTTGTGTTTTGTTCCTGCCCAATTTTAAGGGATTTAACATGCAAAATCCGCTTAAATTTCATTTAAATGTGAATTATGGTCTCGTTTATTCTTCAGCTTGGGAAGAAAGTCAGAAGTTGATCCTTTTGAATTGGTTGTCCCTTCGTTGTCTGGTAGCAAAAATGGCTGGCAAGAGGAATACATGGATTAGGTTTTCTAGGAATACCGTGTAAAGCACGTATTTAAGCTTTGTTTTCGTTAAGAAAAAGGTTTCTGCAAACATGTTTTGCATTAAAAAAAAAAAGAAGCCCAATTCTATTCTAAATTCCCTGCATATTCTTGAGATGGCTGCGGTGTCTGGGATGTTTTTGCACGACTTTTGATGTAAAATTGTTTTACAAACATATTCAAAATAAGTAGAAATAATTTTATTTTAAAAAATAAAATTTTTTAAAAATTATGTTAAAAGTGTTTTTAAAATTTTTATCTCAAAAACGTATAAAAATATTTTTAAAAACCTTTAAAATAATAAATAGGTTTTTATTTTTCAATACAAAACCATTCTGTAACACTGCTATTGGTTTGCTCCAAAACATGCTTGTAGGGGAAGACTGAAGACTGAAATAGGTCTCTTGTGCGTTAATTGCGACATGCACGTTTTCGTGGCCAACAAACTTGAGTTTGATTATGGTGTTTTTGTGGCGTAATTCAACTTGTTAATTACCAAGATAAACTAAATGTATCTTGCTCTTGTGTGGGAAATGGTCATGGTTTATGCTGACGAGAGAAACCATTAATTAAGAACACAGAACAGTATGAATTTGAATTAATTATTTAGGATCTCAGTCATCCATAACCGATATCAAGAAGGTAATTTTCTAAATAGTTATATTACCATTAGGGGCATTTTTGTGGGAGAGGACCCCTAAATAGTACCTGAACATGTCTAGTAGCATTTTCTTCCTGTAAAATAATTAATTTGGAAGAATATACTGATCTACATGATATAGATGAACGACTTAGGTGCATTCTTAATACCAATTTGTCTTCATTAATCATCATAAAAGCCAAAGTTGTTGAATACGAACATTACATTGACATGCCACTAACTTCAGATTGATTTTTTTAAGTCGCAATTCCGCGTCGAGAGCAGATTGAACAAACAACAACAACAAGGGATAGTTAAAAAAAGTAATTCTTTTATTTTTTTTAAATTACAAAATTAACTCTTGACATTTTGATTAATTGAAAATGAGAATTCTATGTTAGAATATGGAAGAAAAAAAAGAATTATGCTTATAAGTTTCTGTTTTTAACCGTTATATTTGTATCTAAATGTGTCAATTTTTTTATTGTGATTTTGACTATATCTAATGTTCAAAAACTTGCAATATACACTTATCATGGAAAGCTCTATGATTATAAATTTTAGTACTTTAGATTTAAGACTTAAAATGTGTTATAAATTTCTCCCTGAGTCGTACTCCTAAAAGAGAATTTTTTTAAATACCCTTAAAAAGGGAGACCTAAAGTGACTTCAAATAACATAAAAAGTATTTAATCGTATTCAAATTACTAAAGAAACTGTATCCAAACACCAAATGTAAACCCTATCCCTAAATGTCCTCCTTATGGTTTTTTACCCAAAAATTTTTTTTTTTTGATATATCATTTTTACCGAATACGTGAATTTATGTCATTACCAAAAAAAAAAAAAGACATCTCGTTTGATAGTGTTTTTAAAATAAGAGAAAATAGTTTTGTTTTGAAAATGATAATATTTAAAAAATTATACTTATGTTGTTTTTGACATTTTTGTTCTAAAAACGTACAAAAATATTTTCAAAAACTCCCAAAACAATACGTGTGCATGTGACTTTGTGGAGAGCTGCCACGCCCCGGAGTACGGGAGGTGACGTGGCGGAATATTTAGATTAATTAAAAGAGGACTTAATTAGAAATCGAGAGTTTGAGAATCAAATTAAATAAAAATTAAGAAGATTTTCCACCACATTTTATAAAAGAATTTATAAATATTAAGCAGGTAATAAAAATTAAATAAAAACCGCGAATATGGGTCC